>CM053743.1:29552286-29569799 GCA_028658305.1 Pachyuromys duprasi
GTGTGCGGACTGGTCAGAATGGTCCCCCACTCCACTCAGTCTGTGGTGTTTCCCATGATTGGTTCACGCCCGCTGCACACCCTTGGGTTGGTGCAGAACTCAGGCTCCTCCCAGATCCGCAGGCGGACTCACACCCTGACTGAGTTTTTGCTGCTGGGGGACTCACACACTGACTGAGTTTTTGCTGGCAGAAGAGCTGGGCCCGTGCCCCTGCAGTGTGTGGACTGGTCAAAATGGTCCCCCAATCCACTCAGCCTGTGGTGTTTCCCAGGATCTGTTCCCGCCCGCCGCACACCCGTGGGTTGGTGCAGGACTCGGGATCCTCCCAGATCCGCGGGCGGACTCACACACTGACTGAGATTTTGCTGGGGGGGCGTTAGGCTTGCACCCCGGCAATGTGCGGACTGGTCAAAATGGTCTCCGAATCCACTCAGTCTGGTGTGGTTCCGATGATAGGACCGAACCCGCAGCACACCCGTGGGTCGAAACAGAACCCGGGTGCAGTGTGCGCTCGTAGGGCGCAGTTCAGTGAAAACGGCACCAGGTTCCTCCTGAGACTGCCCGGGAGACAGTCTATAATGGTGGGTGCGGGCGCCTGGTGCAGCTGCTCGTCCAGATCAGAGCTGTGCGCCGCTGGTCATAGGGAAATTTCTCCAGGTAATAACTGGGTGTCCCTAGGGTTTTCCCACTTGATTTTCTCACCGTAGGAGTTCTGCTCACCTGGCACTCACAATGCTGGCGTTTTAGGTCCCAGAGTTCAGTCTCCTGGTCGCTGCGTTGTTTCTGCTCTCCTACTCCTCAGACACAGTGTTCTCTCGTGGCAGCCATCTTGGATCCGTCACTTGAATTTTTGATCTTAGCCATTCTGATGGGTGTAAGGTGAAATCTCAGGCTCATTTTGATTTGCATTTCCCTGATGAGTAAGGACGTTGAGCATTTCTTTAAGTGTTTCTCTATTCAACATTCCTCTATTGAGAGTTCTCTGTTCCCCATTTTTTAACTGGCTTACTTGATTTGTTGCTTTTCAACTTCTGTAGTTCTTTATATATACTGGATATTAACCCTCTGTCAGATACAGGTTTCATGAAGATTCTTTTCCAATCTGTAGACATTCATTTTGTTTTGATGACAGTGTCCTTAGCATTACAGAAGCTTTTCAGTTTCATGAGGTCCCATTTATTGATTATTGCTCTTAGAGCCTGTGCTGTTGGTGTTCTATTCAGGAAGTTGTTTCTTGTACCAATGAGTTCAAGGCGTTTCCCCACTTTTTCTTCTAACTGATTTAATGTGTAATCTGTATATTTTATATATAGTTTTATTTTTTACATCACACTTAAAACAAAGTTATTCATTTCATTCCACCAAGGAAAACTAAGGCTTTTTTCCCTCTTTCTCTCTTTCCTCCTTTCTTTCTTTTTGTTTTTGATAAATGACTTGCTCTTCTTACTAGGTATAGCTGATAATAGCTTTATGTTATCACTGTGCACATGAGCTATAAATAAATATATTGTATTTGTTATAATGATGAGAGGTATAATTTCTAAAGCCACATTCTCTTGGCTTACAGCCCAGGTATACAACTACTAACTGTAAAGTTTTAAGCAATTTACATTTGGGAGGGGGGGATAAGTGGAAATCATTAATAACAAACTACCACTGTGATGACAGTGAAACAAAAGAATTAAAAAGTTAAAAGCATATAATATAGAAAGAGTGATAAAAGAGTGATAAAAAACAAGCAGGTAGTTGAATTGATCGATGTTCCTATTTCTGGTTTGATGAACTTAGGGATGACATTTTATATATGTTTTCCTTTATGAGTTTATTTTCCTTTAAAATTGATTTCTCATTTCATTCCCTAGATACATAAGATGTCCTAGGTATCGGTGTTTGGAGGAAGATATGATGAAGAGGCCTGTCAGGAGTTGAATACGACAAGTAGGGATGGAGATGATCAAAATACATACCACACATGTGTGATATTATCAAAAATAAGTAAAAATACATTAAAAATGAACCTTATGAAAATCATCAGTCATTCAGGTATATAAAAAAAAGACATTGAGGCACAATATAGTCAGAGGATCCCACGTGTCAATAGGGGATCCTGGATAACTCAATAGTAAGAGAGTAGTTAGGGAAGTAGGTTGATTTTTAGACAAATGGGTACATAGATTGATTACTAGACCAATGTATACTTTCCTGGCTGTGCTTCTAGATTCAAAATGAAGGAAGGAAACAGTAGACATAAAACTTTCCCCTGAGACATTAAGCATTAGGCAATGGTGAGAGACAGGATCACAAGGCAGCAATTTTAGCATGGAGCAGTAATGTTTTGAAAACACTGTTTCCTTCACAAGTTGGTTCTCTGTGTATTAAAATTTGAAATTCACACACACACACACAAAAGTATCTGAAAATAAAAGTGTTACCACTGATTAGAAATAACATAAGAATCTCCCGAAATGCTTTACACTCAGCTGGAAATCTTTTGGAATAAGAAAACCATTCAGGGAAGAAAACAAAACACAGAGAAAGAAAGTCAGATTAGTGTGACTTCAGAAATGAGTTCCAGGATTACTGAAGCTGAGTGTATTAGCTTCATAAAGAGAGCCATTAGCTCTCTAAGGACAGGCACTATTTCTGCAAAGTTTCACAGCACAGAGATGGCTCTGGAGAAAAGTAGTGCCTTCTCACCAGTTATTAACCTCATTTATACCACTGATTTCCTATTACTACACCATTGCCATGGCAGGGTTCAGCGGCTTGATAGTTCATTCTGCAGGGTGCACGTTGTGACGAAAGAAAGGGAACCCTGAGGCAGATGTTAACATTTCTTTTCTTATAACTGGCTGCACCGCCCATGAAAGTGACTGTCTAAATAAAGGAAAAAATTCCTAAAAACATTTTCAGAGTCCTTTATCCTTTGTTCTTTTTCACCAGCTATGTGATTATGATGCTTTCAGGGTCTATTTTCATTGTCAAAAGAAGTTATTCTCTTTTTTTTCTTCAACGGAGTGAACTTAGTTGCACTTTCTGAAGTCAACATGAATCTTTTCAGCAGTCTCTTTAAAGGGGAATGATACTTCACATGAATTTGGGGGAATGATCCATAACGATAGATGTCAAGATTGCCTGGACATATACCTCCATGAGTAAGAGAGATTGGTTCAGATTCCAGCACGAACAAAAAGTGCAGAGCAATGGGGGCTGCTCCTGGAGAAACTGTCTAAACTGTGCTATGGGGACAGGTAACTGGAGGATCTCCGGGGACTTGGGGTTTAAACCTAGAGATGGCATCAGTGAGAGAGATTCTTTTTCTGGGAAATAAGAGACTGATAATCAGGACACACAAAGTCCTCTGGCTTTCCAGGTGTGTGCTCCATTTACATGTGTGCAGCTTATGTGAGGTGGAGACTCTGTTGACAGCATGAGTCTATTTATCTTTTAGTTAGAGTCTCCTACCAAGTCAAGAGAAATGTGAGTGTAAGCTTTCTGTAAATGCGGTATAGTCAGTCAGAAGAACCTCAGTGAAATGGTTAATCAGTGAAGAAAGCCATTTTAGAGTAGGGAATGTTGAGGTTCCTTAGATAGGACAGTCAAGGACGAAAACTGTCAGGCTTTCTGGTACAGAGAAAGTAAGCTTTGTCTGCTGATAGTCAAAGGACATGTCTAAGGCCAATGAAAGCCATAATTGCTAATGAATACTGAGATGAACCTCCACAAGATTTGAACTGTCCCCATTTGCATTGGTATTGATAACATTTTCATCACATCATGAAATGAAGACAAATAAGAAAGTGATAGATTTGACAAACAGAAGCAGATATGTCATTTAGTTAGTTCTAAAAACCAAACATTCAACAGAGTGCAGGGAATCATATGAAAAAAAGGGGGGTGGGGTTAGTAAGACCTGGAGAGGACAGGAGCTCTACAAAGACCAAATGTATCAGGGCACAGGGGTCTTATATGAGACTGTTTCTCCAACCAAGGACCATGTATGGATATAACCTAGGACCGCCTGCTTGGATATAGCCCATGGTAGCTCAGTATCCAAGTGGATATCCTAGTAAGGGGAACAAAGACTATTTCTGACATGAACTCAACACTCCCCTCCACTGAGTGAGGAGCAGCCTTGCTAGGCCATAGAAGAGGACATTGCAGCCAGTCCTGAAGAGACCTGATAAGCTAGGGTCAGATGGAAGGGGAGGAGGTCCTCCCCTATCAGTGGACTTGGAAAGGGGCAGGGAGGAGATGAGGGAGGGATGGTGGGATTGGGAGAAAATGAGGGAAGGGGCTATGGCTGGGATACAAAGTAAATAACTTGTGACTAATAAAAAAAATAAAAAAATATTTTTAAAAAACCACTAATTTAGGTCACTTTAAAAAACTTTAAGAAATATATAATTATAAAAATTAAAAATAAAATAATTTGAAACACATTCTTCTCTTCCGTTTATATCTTCTTTTTTATTATGATTTGAGAATTTTTTACGTGAGGGTATTTTTTATGTTATTTTTATTATTAGTTACATTTTCCTCCCCTTTCATCTGGCCCTGGTTTATCAGGTATCTTCAGGACTGGCTGCAAAATCCTCCTCTGTGGCCTAGCAGGGCTGCTCCTCCCTTGCAGGATAGGGAGGTCAAAGAGACCACCACTGAGTTCATGTCAGAAATAGTCCTTGTTCCCATTACTAGGGTACCCTGAGCTACCATGGACTACATCTGAGCAGAGATTCTAGGTTATATCCATACATGGTCCTTGGTTGGAAAAACAGTCTCAGTGCTTTCTCAGACAATTAGGAATACTGCTACCTCAAGATCCTGCTATACCACTCCTGGGTATATATCCAAAATTTACTCAAGTACACAACAAGGGCATTTGCTCAACCATGTTTATAGCAGCTTTATTTGTAATAGCCAGAATCTGGAAACTACCCAGATGTACATCAACAGAGGAATGGATATAGAAACTGGTATTTTTGCACAATGGAATACTACTCTGCAATTAAAAACGAGGAAATCATGAAATTTGCAGGCAAATGGTGGGATCTAGAAAAGATCATTCTGAATGAAGTATCCAAGAAGGAGAAAGACACACATAGTATGTACTCACTTATTTAGACTTTTAAGAAACACATTATTAAGAAAAGAAAGTTCCTCTGTGCCCTGGCAAGACTCCCCATCCCCCACCTCAGGGGAAGTGATCAAAGAACTGGCCACTGAGTTCATGTCAGAGACAGCCCCTGTTCCCTTTACTAGGGCACCCACTTGGAAACAGAGCAGCCTATGAGCCTTCTCTGAGCAGGGTGTCTAGATCTTCCCCATGCATGGCCTTGGGTTGGAGTATTGGTCTCTGCAGGACCCACTGGGTCCAGGGTTTTTGGCTCTGTTGATCTCCATGTGAAGTTCCTGTCCCCTCCAGGTCTTTTTATCTCCCTTTTTCCAAAAGGTCTTCTGAACTCTGCCTGAAGTTTGGCTACAAGTCTCAGAACCTCTTTTGATACCCTAGTAGGTAGAGTCTTTCAGAGGCACCCTGTGGAAGGCTCTTGTCCTTTTTCTTGTCTTCTCCTACTTCCGATTTCTATCCTGTTTTTCCTTCTGAATGAAGTTTCAGCCTCTTCCCTAGGGTCCTCCCTGTTGTTTAGCTTCTTTGGGGTTATAGATTTTAGTATGTTTATCCTACATTATATGGCTAATATCCACTAATTTTTTAATGATTTTATTGTTATTATTATTAAGTGCATTGGTGTTTTGATGCATGTATGACTGTGTGAAGGCATTGCATTCTCTGGAACTAGAGTTAAAAACAGTTATGAGCTGCCATGCGGGTCCTCCAGAAGAGCAGCCAGTGGTATTAACCACACAGCCATCTCTCCAGCCAGCCATCACTGTGTCTTAATTATATAAATAAAAAAGTGCCAGTACTAACCACTAAGAATATTTTATACCAGATATCCTAAGCTGGAGAGGTGGGAAAACTGCTGTAATGGTCACTGTAGACTTTTATTGTCTTATGTATTTTCTGCTTTTAATATTTTTACTCACTGCCTGTGTTTTACCGCAATATAATTAAAATTATGTATATAATAAAACAAGAAATTTTGTCGTGAAATCAGCTTACTATAATAAAAGGAACATTTAAACAAAATCTTTAAAGCCCCAATAAAAATTGCATTTTAAGGAATATAAAAAATAGGCACATAAAAAAATCAGTAACTATTTCAATAGAAAATTGACTGCGTTCAAATGAAAATGAGTAAATTTTGAAATATTACTATAAAAGTTTTCCGTATCTACATTTTAAATAATTATCTCCAATAAACTCTCAGCAAAGTCTCTGTAAATTTTTCATACTCATTTAATAATCCTGTGTAAAATAATTTAGCTTTAGTGACTTAAAAATGATTTATAAAAATGCCCAAAGTGCAGCTGGCTAGTTTAAGAATGAGTTCATTAACCAAGACAAAATTTGAGTCTCTTAATCTCTGGTTCCTTGAACTGGTAAGAATTTTGTTTGGTTAGCTAGTAGTAAAAATGGATAAGAAAATTAATTTCTTATGATTATGCTTTAGTAACAAGACTGCTTAAGAAAAAAGGTAGCATTTATTTCCAAATGCAAGTATTGCTTATAATGTTCTAATGCCTATTCAGCCTTTTTCCTTTGTAGAAGGAAACTGAGCAATGCCTAGGTTCGCTAACACAGCACACAGCAACCACTGTGGATCTATCTGCTTCTCCATTTTGCATAAGAATACATGATATCCCCTTTTCTGAACGTCCAATTACTTGGGAAAAATAATTACATATGGTACCTAATGTTCCACTATAGTAGGCTTATTGCCATATTACAATCAGTTTTAACATTTATTATTTATTTTATAATATTATCCTTAATTTGTTCCCACTCGCCAAAGAATATCATATGAATATAAATTCCACATGGCTTGTTTTCAGGAGTACATTTGTTGGTCTTTGTATATGTAATTTCATCTGTTCCATCATATCACAATTCAATTTAAAAATAGTAAGTTTATGTAAGCTTTGGATAGAGGAAAACAGCTGCTCACTACATTTAATTAAGAGTGTAGAAAATGATAGAAATATACAAAGGAAACAAGCCAACATGCATTGTGTTTATATGAAACAATTCCTAGAATAGTTTGTGTGCTGTTAATGTTTATCCTGAACAGCTAAGATGTTCTAAGTGGACTGTAATTGCAGAGAAATAAAACTTGCTGTGCTTGTCACTAGCTTCCATCATGAAGAGATGGTTATACCTAATAATGAATGCTATCTACAAGAGCATAGAGTGTACAGGAACAAATTTCAATTGGAAACATGAGACAAGAAGCACTTTGTGCAGTCTCATGATCCATTTGAAAATTTGGTGAAGAAAATATGTTTTTGGTTTTGTGGCAGACTTTAAAGTATTTATTTTGATTGATTTTTTTAATTTTTGTAATTTATTAACTTTATTTCCTGATAATAGCCACTTCCCTCATCCCTTCCCAGTCCTACTCTTCCTCCTTCTTCTACCCTATCACTCACCTATAGTCCACAGAATGGGAAATACCTCCTCACCTAATGTCTGATCCTAGCCTATGAAGTCTCATCAGGACTCGCTGCATCTTTTCCCTCTGTGGCCAAGGAAGGCCACTCTGCGAGAGGGAAGAGATCAAAGATCAGAGACAGCCCCTTCTTCCCTTACTACAGAACCTGCCTATGGGCTACATCTTATCAAGGTGGTCTAGGTCCTCTCCATGCACGGTCCTTGGCTGGTGCTTCAGTCTCTGTAGGCCCCCTCTGGGCTCAGATTTGTTTGCTTTGTTGGTCTCCTTGTGGAGCTCCTGTGCCCTCAGATCTCTCTATTCCCCTACTCTTCCATAAGGCTTCCTGCACTCAACCGAAGGTTTGGCTGTGGATCTCAGCAACTACTTCAATCCCCTGCTGGGTGGACTCTTTCAGAGGACATCTTTTGTAGGCTACAATCCTGTTTCCCTTCTTCAACTGTTTTTAGTATCTGTTCTGTTTGCCCTTCTGAAAGAGAATTAAGCATCCTCTCTAGGTACTCCTTGTTATTTAGCTTCTTTAGATCTATCAATTTTAGTATAATTAGCCTGCATTATATAGCTAATATTCACTTAAATGAGTATATACCATGTGTGTGGTTGTGGTTCTGAGTTACCTCACTCAGGATAATATTTCGTAGTTCCATCCATTTTCCTGAAAATTTCATTGTTTTTAATAGCTGAAGCATTGTAAAAACATACCACAATATCTGTACACATTCTTCAGTTGAGGGACATCTGGGTTATTTCCAGATTCAAACTGTTATGAATAAAGATGCTATGAACATAGTTGAGCAAATGGCCTTGATATATGATGGAGCATCTTTCATGTATACGTCCAGGAGAGGTATAGCTTGGTCTCAAAGTAGCACTATTCCCAATTTTCTGAGAAAGTGCCAGATAGATTTTCAAAGTGTTTTATGAGTTTGCATTCCCACCAACAATAGAGAAGTGTTTCCCTTTCACCACATCCTCACCAGAATATATTGTCACTTGAGTTTCTGATCTTGGCTATTCTGACAGGTATAAGATAGAATTCTTAGAGTCATTTTCATTTACAATTTCCTGATGACTAAGGACATTGAGCATTTAAGTGTTTCTCAGCTATTAGAGATCTCTGTGTTGAGAATTCCCTGTTTAGCTCTGTATCCCATTTTTTAATTTAATTGAGTTATTTAGCTTATTGGAGGTTTTTGTTGTTGTTGTTGTTTTTTAGCATATCTTGGATATTTCCTGTGTCAGAAATAAGGTTGGTGATAATCTTTTCCCACTCTGTAAGCTGTCATTCTGTTCTGTTGACAGGGATCTTTGCCTCACAGAAGCTTTTCAGTTTAACAAGGTCACATTTATTAATTGCAGATCTTAGAGCCAGAGCTGTTGGTTTTCTGTTTAGGAGGCTGTCTCCTGTGCGAATGAGTTCAAGCCCCTTCCCCACTTTTTCTTCTAACAGATTTAGTTTGTCTGGTTTTATGTTGAGGTCTTTGAACCACTTAACCTTTAGTTTTGGCAGGGTCATGAATATGGATTTATATACATATACATATATATATATAATTTCTACCTGTAGACATACAGTTAGAGCAGCACCATTTGATGATGATGCTATCTGTTTTTTATTGTATAGTTTTGACTTTGTCAAAAATCAAGAGCTCTTCAGTGTATAGGTTTGTATCTGGGTCTTCAATTCAATTGCATTTTCCCACCATTCTGTTTCTATGCCTGTGCTATGCAGTTTTATTACTGTTGCTGTAATAGAGAGATCATGGATGAAGATACCTGCAGAAGATCTTATATTGTACAGTGTTTTTTTTGTTGTTGTTGCTGTTGTTCTTGCTTTAGTTGTTCTTGTTTTTTGTTTTGTTTTGTTTTCCCATGAGTTTGAGAATTGTTCCTATGAGGGTTTGTACAGAATTGTATTGGCATTTTGATGGGAATCTGTAGATTGCTTTTGATAGGGTGGCCATTTTTACTGTTTATCCTACCAATCTGTGAGCATGAGGGATTCTTTTCATCTCCTGATATCTTCTTGAATGTTTTTCTTCAGAGACTAGAAGATTTTTTTCATACAAATCTTTCACTTGCATGATTAGAGTTACACCAAGATACTTTATGTGTTATTTTTTGTTTGTTACTTTCAGTTTGTTTATATGGTGGCTAGGTAAGTATATGATTGATGGATTTTCACATGCCATACCACCCCTGCATGCTGGAAAAAAACCTACTTGGTCATGGTGGATAATATCTTTGGTGTGTACTTAGATTCAGTTTGCGAATGTTCCATTGAGTATTTTTGTGTCACTGTTCTTAAGGGAAATTGGTCGAAACTTCCCTTTCTTTGTTGGGTGTTTGTGAGGTTTAGTTATCAAGGTGACTGCGGCCTCATAGAATGAGTCCGATAATGTTCCTTCTATTTCTGTTATGTGGAATAGTTTGAAGAGTATTAGTGTTAGCTGTTCTTTGAGGGTCTGGTAGAATTTTGCATCAAAACCATCTGACCCTGGTCCTTTTATGGACTGGAGATTTTTGATGACTGCTTCTATTTCCTTAGAGGATATAGGACTACTTCATTTGTGAACCTGATCTTCATTCAAATTGGGTAAGTGGAATCTATCAAGAAAATTGGCCATTTCATTACATTACAAATTTTGTGGCATAAGATCTTTTGAAGTAAGACCTAATGATTCTTTGGATTTCCTCATTGTTTGTTGTTATGTCCCCTTTTCATTTCTGATTTTGTTGATGTGGATAGTATTCCTCTGCCTTTTATTTAGTTTGAATAAGGTTTTTTCTATGTTGTTGCTTTTTCTCAAATAACCAGATCTTGGTTTCATTGATTCTTTGAATTGTTTTCTTTGTTTCTAATGTATTGATTTCATTACGTTACTTCCAGTTGTCTACTCTTCTTGGGTGTGTCTTCTTCTCCCCTACCTCCACTCCTTCAGGGCTTTCAGGTGTACTGTTAAGATTCAAAAAAAAAAAAAAAAAAAAGAATCTTGTGTGAGATGTCTCCAATTTCTTATGAAGTCATTTATTGCTATAAACTTTTCCCTTAGCACTGCTTTCATTGTGTAACATAAGTTTGGTTATGCTATGCCTTCATTTTTATTGAATTCTAGGACTTTTTAAATTTCTTTACTTCTTCCCTTATCCATTTGTCCTTGAACAAAAAGTGGTTCAGTTTCTACGCAAGTGTAGGCTCTTTGCTATTTCTGTTGTTGTTAAGATCCAGATATTGCTCTGGATAGGATACAAGGGATTATTTCAATATTCTTGTATTTGTTGAGGCTTGCTTTGTGACTGATCTCTTTTGGATAAGGTTCCATGAGGTCATAAGAAGAAGTTATATTTTATGGATATTTATTAGGGTGAAATGTTGTATAGATATTTATTAGGTCTATTTGATTCAATACATCTGCTAGTTTTATTATTTCTCTCTTTAGTTTCTGTTCCATTGATCTGTCCTTTGGTGAGAGTGGAGTGTTGAAGTCTCCCACTTTTAATGTTTGGGCATCAACGTGTTGTTGAAGTTTAATATTTCTTTTACAAATGTGGGTATCCTTCTTTTTGGGGCATAGATGTTCAGAACTGAGATGTCACCTTGGAATTTTCTTTGATTCATTTGAAGTGTCCTTTTTAATCTCTTTTGACTAATTTTGGTTGAAAATCTATAGTATTACATATTAGAATGGCTGCTTCAGCTTGCTTTTCATGTCCATTTGCTTGAAAACCCTTTTTTTTCTAGCCATTAACATTAAGGTTATCCTATCTTTGTGGCTAAGGTGTGTTTCTTTTGTGCAGTAGAATGATGTTTCCTGTTTTTTCATCTATTCTATTAGACTGAATCTTTTTATTGGAGAGTTAAGTCCGTTGATGTTGAGAGATCTTAATGGTCAGTAACTATTAGTCCCTTTTATTTTGATATTGGTTATAGTACTGTGTTTGTGTGCTTGTCTACTCTTGTTTTACTGTAGTAAAGTTATTTATATTCTGTATTTAGGGGGCAGGTAGTTAACTTCTTGGTTTGTATTTTTCATTCTAGTATCTTCTGTAGGGCTGGGTTTATGCATAAATATTGGTTAAATTGTTTCTTTCCTGGAATAGCTTGTTTGGTCCATCACTGTTAAATGGAAGTTTTGCTGGGTATAGTAATTTAGGCTGGCATCTGACATCTCTTAGGGTTTGCAATATGTCTGCCTAGGCCATGCTTTTATAGTCTCTGCTGAGAAGTCAGTTCTAATTCTGATAGATTTGCCATTATATGTTACTTGACTCTTTTCCCTTGCAGCTTTTAATAATTTTTATTTGTTCTGTACATTTGATGTTTTGATTATTGTTATGGATTTTCTTTTCTGATCTAACCTATTTGGTGTTCTGTAGGCCTCTTATATGCTTATAGGTAACTCTTTCTTAAGGTTGGGGAAATATTCTTCTAGCATTTTGTTGAACATATTTTCAGGTCCTTTCTTTTTTTTCTCTTCTCTTTTTCCTTTTTCCTTTTTCCTTTTTTTTTTTTTTTTTTTTTTTAGGTTTTGCCTTGATTTCTTGGATGTTTTCTTCAGGAATTTTTGGATTTAACATTTTCTCTGATGGATGCATGGATTTCTTCCATTGGGTCTTGTTACACCTAAGATTCTTTCCTCCATCTCTTGTAGTCTATTGGTATTGCTTACCTATAAAGTTCCTGTTTTCTTCCCTAAGTTCTCAGGGTTTCTTCTATTTGTGCTTTCTTAAATGTTTTTACTTCCATCTTCAGATAGTGAACTGTTTTGCTGATTTCCTTCACCTGTTTGTTTGTATTTTCCTGCCTTTCATTAAATGTTTTCTTTAATTCCTTCACCTGGTTCTAATTCCTTTCCTGTTCAGTGATTTATTTATTTCTTCTCTAAAGGCTTCATCTGTTTGGCTGTACCTTCCTATATCTCTTTAAGATTTTTATTAGTTTCCTCTGTTATCATCTTCAAAAACGTAGATTTAATGTCATTTTTTGTGTTTCAGTTGTGTTTAGATATCCAGGGCTCCTTGCCAAGGGATAACTTATTCTGGAGATGCCATATTGTTCTTGATTTTGTTAACTGTGTTTTTATTTATTATTTATTATTTATTTTTTAGATTAATCACAGGTTATTTACTTTGTATCCCACTCATAGCCCCCTTCCTCATTCCCTCCGAAACCCACCTTCCCTCCTTCATCTCCTCCCTGCCCCTTTCTAAGTCCACTTATAGGGGAGGTCCTCCTCCCCTTCCAACTGACCCTAGCTTATCAGGTCAGGACCGGCTGCCATGTTCCTCTGTGACCTAGCAAGGCTGTTTCTCCCTCGTAGTGTGTGGGGGGAGGTAAACGAGCCAGTCGCTGAGTTCATGTCAGAAATAGTCCTTGTTCTCCTTACTAAGTAGGGTACCCACTTGGATACTGAGCTACCATGGGCTACATGTGAGCAGGGGTTCTAGGTTATATCCATTCATGGTCCTTGTTTGGAAAAACAGTCTCAAAGAGGACCCACATGCCCTGATATATTTTCTCCTTTGGAGCTCCTGTCTTCTCCCGGTCATATTATCTCCCCCTTTTATGGAATGATTCCCTGCACTCTGCCCAAGGTTTGGTTATGAGTCTCAGCATTTGCTTTTGATACACTGCTAGGTAGAGTCTTTCACAGGCTATCTGCGGTAGGCTCATTAAGCTGTCCTTTGGCATCTGGTTGTCTATAGCATTGGCTGTTAGATCTTGTTGCCTACTGGAGTTCTTGGGGATGCAGGAAGAGCTCTGGTCAGGAAGATGAATTTTCCTACAGGAGCTCTTTTATCAGATTGGTGAGAATCATCTTGGACTGACTGGTAGATCTCAGGGACTTGCCCTAGGTTCTCCTCTGGTGCATGATCCTGGGGTCTAAATGGATTTCTTCGGAGCTCAGGGATTCTTCTGTCACCAAGGGAAGTCCTGGACTCTGTGCTTGCTGGCCACAGCATTTTTTGAGAGGCTGTGAGCTGAGAGGTCCTACTGACCTCCTTAGGGAGATGGATTGAGCCTTGGAGAAGTGTCTGCGGTTGCTTCTGTGGGTCCTGAGTGTCAATAGGCTCAAGTTTAGAGCCTGGAGACAATGGATACCCTAAAGGTATCCACAGATGGTGGGATTGGTTGGGTGGCCTAGGTCTGAGGCCTTGCCAGGAGTGAGCCTGGGAACTTTTCTGGGATTACCTGGTTACCTCAGGTTCGGCCCTTGAGGATCCCTGTGGGCTCTCCTCTCACTTGAGAAACAGAAATGTTAGAGGTTTGGGGTCCATAGTAAGGCCTATTGGTTGCTCTGCACTCACTGCTGAGCTACTATTCAGATATCTTGTATGGTCAGTGATGTCATCTTGGATTCCTGAAAAAATATTTATTGTTTATTGCTACCTCCTCTCATGCATTTAGGTATTTGGATTCTCTATCAACTCATTTCTATAATTTTAACCCATATTATGCATTTTTCTAGCCATATTATTTATTGGGTATTTTAACAGCCTTATGACCCAACACTATGCTGCATCTCACTTTAAGTTTCAAATGGTTAGTCCAAAGATAGGTACATAAGGATTATTAAACTTTTGGTTAATAAAATGACCCATGATACAAGAGACAAGTGGTTATCAGAAAGCTGATTCCAGATATATTTTGGTTATAGAACCTGAAATATTTTGGCATATTTTCTCCTTTGTAGCCTAAACTAAAAGTTTCAGACATCTATGGGTATTGACCACATTTTTTTTTGTTACTTAGATGTTTGTGTCTTTCTGAAATAGATTAATACACATATTATTTCTATTTATGAAATACTTATGCCAAAATTAAGCATAAAACTAGGAGAAAATATAAAGCAGGTAAGAATAAAGCACAGAATAAATGAAAGACAGGAGGTAATAAAGGGGACAGAGAAAAGAAAGGCAGAATAAAAGAAATTAGACTCCATATTATTAATTTTTAAAGTATTAAAGTAAAATATTCATTACTTAGCTTTATGAACTCATTTCATTTGTACATAAACAAAAATCACACGCATAGCTATTTGTGAATGTGAATTAGTCACATTGATGGACAGAAGCAGCTGAGACAGTCATCTTTGATATCCAGGGGGGATTACTGGTTATTAAAAACTGTAGCTGTCTGGATTCTTTTTATAAAGCAGGTCTTCTCAGGTAATTTTAGGTACCCTACCCACACTCTGCTGTACATGTCAATTCATATCCAAATTACTTGTAATTCATAATAAAATGTTAATGCTATATAAATAGATTTATAGTATCCTATTTTAAGCAATGTTAAAAGAACAGAATCGATCCAAGATGGCTGCCCCAGGAGGACACTGTGTCTGAGGAGTAGGACAGCAGTGTCGGCACAGTGACCAGGAGATTGAACTCTGGGACCTAAAACAACAGATTTTGTGATTGCCAGGTGAGCAGAATTCCTACGGTGAGGAAATCACGTGGAAAAGTCCTAGGGATACCCAGTTATTCCCCAGAAAAACTCCGGGTGACCAGCTGCACACAGCCCTGATCAGAAAGCACTGACACACTGGGCGCCACCAGCCCCCACTCCAGACCGGGTTACACAGTCTCCAGGCCAGACTGAGATCCCCCAAGATTCTGAGGGCTGCATCTGGAGGGCCCACACCCCTTGGTGCCACCAGCCGCCTTTCCAGGGTGGGTCACACAGTATCCGGGACAGACTGAGAAACCCCAGATACTTATCCAGACTGGGCTGGGGCTGCTTCAGAAGGGCCTACACCCCTCGGCAGTGCCAGCCCCCACTCCGGACTGGGTCACACAGTTTCCGGACCAGACTGAGAAGCCCCCAGATACCATCTCAGACCTTGGAACACAGCCCCTGGCCCAGAAGAAGGAGATGCCAAGTCCCCAGACCAGACGGGAGCTCTTAGCATCAAGCCAAGGTTGGAGCCTGGAGCCTCCAGACCAGATCAGTGCCCCCCGCCCCACTGCCATCTCAAACCCGGACACTCAGCCTCTGACAGAGAGCAAGGAGCCAAGCCTCTACACTAGAGTGGTGACCAGCCTGTGGTGTGCACAGCTTCTAGCACAGAACATGGAGCCGGGCACACAGATCCCACAATGGAGCTAAACTGAGACAACAACACACACTCTCAAACCACTGGAACTCCCTGATCTTTTTTTTAATGTAATTTATTTATTTTGATATCAATCACAGGTTAGGTACTTTGCATCCCAGGCATAGCCCCCTCCCTCATTCCCTCCCACTCTCCCCATCCCTCCCTCATCTCCTCCCCGCCCCCTCCAAGTCCACCAAACGGGGGACGACCTCCTCCCCTTCCATCTGACCCCAGATCATCTTGTCTCCTCAGGGCTGGCTGCAATGTCCTCCCCTGGGATCTAGCCAGGCTGTTACTCCCTGGCATGTATGGGGGAAGGTCAAAGAGCCAGCCATCGAGTTCATGTCTGACACAATCCCTGTTCCCCTTACTAGGGTCTTCAGTTGGACACCGAGTTACCATGGACCACATCTGAGCAGGGATTCTAGGCCATATCCATACATGGCCCTTGCTTGGAGAAACTGTCTCATATAATAACCCTGTGCCCTGCTCAGTTTGGTCTTTGTGGAGTTCTTGTTCTCCCCAAGTCTTACTAATTTCCCCTATTTCCATTATTATTCTCTGCCCTCTGCTGAAGGCCTGATTGTGAGTCTTAATATCTGCTTTGATACATTGCTATATTGATTCTTGAAGAATACTCCAGACACTAGAGATTGACAGTTCCAGTCTGAAGTTCAGGCTCCAATCACAAACAGCTCCTTGACTATATATAAACAAATGTCGAAAGGTCAATGTAAGAACTCACCCAACAAAAATAAAGACACCATGGCCCCACCAGAAACACCCAAAAGCAATGGAGATTTTAATTCAGCAGAGACACAGGAAAAACTTATTAAAGCTATGATTATACAGATATTACAGGAAGAAAAAGAAGAACAAAAAGAAGAAATGAACAAGGCCATCAACGAAATTCAGAAGAGTGTAACCGCACACGTAGAGGAAAAATTAAACACACATAGAAGGGAAACAAACAAAAAAAGAGGAGCCACATTCAATCAGATGATGGAAATGTTACAAAGCATGAAAACAGAATTAGAATCTATAAAGAAAACAAACAGAGAAAAACCACGAATTGGAGAACTTAGAGAAAAGACCAGGAACCACAAAGGTAAGCATCACCAATAGAATACAATAGATGGAAGGGAGAATCTCGAGAGCTGAAGATACGCTGGCTGAAATGGATTCCTCACTCAAGGAAAAAAGAAAATCAGAAAAGTCCCGAACACAAAACATCCAAGAAATCAAGGACGCCATGAAAAGACAAATGTAAGAAAAATTGGAATAGATGAAAAAGAAGACACCAAGCTCCAAGGACCAGAAAAATATTCTTAAGAAAATCATAGAAGAAAATTTTCCCAACTTAAAGAAAGAAATGTCCATAAACATACAAGAAGCCTACAGAATGCCAAATAGACTAGACCAGAAAAGAAATTCCTCTCGTCACATCATAGTAAAAACACTAAACCTACAAAACAAAGAAAAAAATATTAAAGGCAGCAAGGGAAAAGGGCCAAGTAACATATGAAGGTAGACCGATCAGAATCACACCAGACTTCTCATCAGAAACTATGAAAGCCAGAAGGGCCTGGGCAGATGTCATACGGTCTTTAAGGGAACACAGATGCCAACCAAGACTACTATACCCAGCAAAGCTTTCAATCAACATAGATGGAGAGAGCAAAATATACCATGTCAAAACAATATTTAAGCAATATCTACACAGCAATCCAACCCTACAGAAGATACTAGAAGGAAAACTTCAATCCAATGAAAACAACTACACCTAAGAAAATATAGGGTACAGTTAACTTCCCAACTAAAAGGGTAAAAAAATAATGAATCA
>CM053743.1:29579360-29611984 GCA_028658305.1 Pachyuromys duprasi
TGTTGTGCTTTCATTTTCATTGAATTCTAGGAAGTCTTTAATTTCCTTCTTAATTTCTTCCCTAACCAAGCTGTCCTTGAGTAGCAAGTTGTTGAGCTTCCATGTATGTGCAGGCCTTTTGCTATTTCTATTGTTGTTGAGGTCCACTTGTAGTCAGCCTCGACATCACTGAAGAATATGAATTAAAACATGTCCTACAATTGTTTATGAGATCTGAACAGATTAAATCTATTTATTCATGTAGTTATTGTAAGGAATGGTGGGAATAATATAAGAATACACTATTTTTAGCCAAATAATACAGTATTCTTTTAGCCAAAGAATCTCCCACAGATGAACCTAACTAGTAGTTATGAGGAGCAACCATTTGTTTTTGTTTGTTCATTTATTTATTTATTTATTTATTTTATTTCAGTTTATTTACTTTATAACTTAAGGATGTCCCTACCTCTTCCCCTCTCAGCTCTCCCTTCCCCTCCTTTCTCCTTCCTTTCTTCCTTTGTCTCCAGAAAAGGGGAGTGCTCAAACCCCCAAATCAGCCCTCCCCAACACATCAAGTCACATCAGGACTGAGCATATCTTCACCCCCTGAGGCCAGACAAGGCAGGCCTTCCAGGGGGAAGTGATCCAAAAGTAGGTAATAGAGTTCCTTTAAGAAACAGCACTGCCATTCATTCATCAGGTGCCCCATGTGAAGAACAAGCATCCCATTGGCCATGTATATGCAGGAGGCCTAGGCCCAGACATTTCATGCTCTTTAGCTAATGTCTCAGTATCTGTGACTGGGTTACTATTCTCTGATGTTCTTCTTGTGAGGTTCCTGTCCAATTCATGTCCTTCTATCTTTCCAACACTTCCACAGGACACCAGGAACTCTGTTCCATGGTTGGCTGTAAGTTTCAGCATTTGTCTCCACCAGGTGCTGGTTGGAGCATCCCAGAGCACAGTAAAGTTAGGCCCTGTCTGCAAGCATAGCAGTGTTATTAATAGTGTCAGGATCTGGCTCTCTATTTTAGGGTGGGTCTCGGGTTGAGCCAATTACTGGTTGGACATTCCCTCAAACTTTGTTCGTTCCTTATACCTGAAATTCTTGTAGGTAGGGTAATTTTTTGGATCAAAGGTTTTGTTTGTGGGTTGCAGAACAACCATTTGGCATTATTTACATCAAAATTAGAATAACTAATTATAAAAGAATAACATTTACAGTCTTGAAGAAAATAATATGCAAAAAATGGATTACATGGTCTCAGAGGAAAGATGATTCAGATATATTTCCTTGCACTCAATTATGGATTTTTTCTAAAAAAACAAACTGTACTAAAGTTGGGATATTTTGGCCTCTGTAGATGGTGGTATGATTACTTCCTGGACTGAGCCTATATTTTGGTGTCTGTTGCTCTACTTCCACATTAAACATATGGTGAAAATATGTCTCAACATATTTTACTTTAGGTTGACAATATGCTGATAGATTAAAATATTTAACTGAGTTTGGGTTTTCTCATTGAGTATTACTACATTGTAATTCTATCAGGGGTCATTCCAAGTTAAATATGGATTATGTAACTTTTTCAATAAGAATTACTTATTGTTCAGGTTTGCTTATCCATTTCTGTGACAAAACACACACCAGAAGCAAGTAGGGGATGAAAAGGTTTATTTTAGTTTTCTGATTATAGTGGGCCATCAAGGGAGGGACAGAAGATCAAAGAACCTGGAGATCAAAAATGAAGTAGAGGTCACTAAAGAATGCTGTTTATTGGCTTGCTTCTTCCTACTGATGTCCACATAGATTTTTTTACAAAGCCCAGCACAATTCCCCACAGTAGGCTTACCCAACCTAAACCAATTAGCAATCAAGAAATCACCCCACAGTTATGCCCAAAGGACAATCTGATGGATGCAAGTCAACAGCTGTATACTTTTATAAATTTTCATCCATTATGGCTTTCTTTAATTGTTTCTGTCTGCTGCAAAAAGAAGCATTTGGGGTAAACGGTAAGATACACACTTACTTGTGGGTAAAAGCATATGTATTTAGAATGAACTTATGTATTAAAGGTACTGTAATATTCTCCTCAAAGATCCAGGACCTCCCTAGCAATGGATAGTTGGCTAGATTTTTAGTGTCATATATGACATTTTTTCTTATTAAGAAGCCTTTGATTCTGACTAGGTAGCTGGTGGTTATCACCAAGACATAAATATCACTATGGCACCACTAACGATATATCATCATACAGCTCTTCCTTATGGATCATGGATGTCAAAGCTGATTAAGTATTGAATGCTCTTCTGTTACTGTGAAAGTTAGGTCCCTGGTTGTATGCTTTGGGTCTTAACAAGCTTGACTTCTAAAAACCCTTTTTCCAAACTCTGTGGAGTCTTAAATAAGAACATATTTTCAAGTTCTGGGAAGTAACCAAGGGGACAGCAAAGACTATATTGTTGTGGGAGTCACTCATTCTTGTTGGCCCGTGGTAGATGGAGGTTGTCCATCATTGGTACATAGTATTTTGTTAGCTAGAGTATAGCTTTTGGAGTATTATCAAGACAAGTTGTATAACCTCATTTTAGGTAAATATAAAATAATGGAATCCCCCGAGGCATTTTTCTCAAACATCCCTCCATTTACATCAATACTGATTTTTCTCTCAAAAGTTTTAAACCCCACACATACAAACACACACACACACAAACATACACACATATACATGTAGAGCAGAATATTTAAATTATTTCTAACAATTTTTATGTTGATTCTGTTAGTGTCTTTATCAACAAAACAATTACAACGAAAGTTTTGAAAATAATCTTGGTGGAACAAAGTTAAAAATGAACATACTACATGTATGTGTCATGGTATGCATGTTCCCACCCAAATACACACAAACTCACATAATTGAATATTTAATAAACTAAAATTAATGCCATTTTAAAATTTGAAGGAAAAAACCAAATGACACCAAGATATAAGCATGTTAATAAAGAAATAACCAGAATAGTCTGTATTACTTGCTTATAAATAATCATTATTTATATACTTGAAATTTATATATATATATATATATATATATATATATATATATATATGTTTAACCATTCATCTACTCAGCAAGGAAAATTGGCCAACTTGTGTTAATACTTATGATATAATCCAACATATTCTTGACAAGTCTTACTTTAAGTTAAAATTGATTGGAATTAACAGAGGCTTATGATAAACATTTCAGATAGAAGCAAACTGAAATTTATTAAAGATATTTTACAGATACTGTGCTGTTTTATCGAGATGAAAAATAATGCAAAAATAAGATTAAGAAACTTTTTCTGGGCAATAGTTTGTAGGTATAACAGAATCAAATTCTTACACCTAAGCTTATACATAAGAACATTATTTTTTATTCCCTTTATATTTTGTGAGGTAAAGTGAAAAGATAAGAAAATCCATGTGGTGAGGGCAAAGCCCTAGCTTTGCTGAAAACAACAGTATGCAAAGCCTTGCTATATCAGTCCATGGCAGTGGGATTTGGTATCTGTTTTAAAAGCCTGATACAATGGATATCCTTTTTGATTAATAAAAATAGTTTTGTTCTTGTTAGAAGCCTTAGAGTGAGTTTATCATTCCTGTTGTATTTAGCACAGGTCTGCAGTCATGGGCATCTTGTCTTACACTGTAAAAATGTTTATCTGTTTTGATATGGTTTTATAAGGCATTATGAGGCCACTTTGTAAAAGAAATAATATGACAAAATAAGTCTGAATAATTTATAACATTTTTTTCTATAGAAATAAACTACCTGGAGTTAAGTAAATAGTCTTATCAAAACTATCTGGAACAAAGTTAATATATTCATCAAATAATAATAATAATAATATAGATGAAAATTATATAATTTCATGGACTTCCTGTCCTCTTATGTACTGAACCTACAAATAGACCAATAAATCTTTTCCTAAGTTACTTTCTTAGAGTAGGTTTTACAGTAGACAGCATTACCTTTTTTATGTATCCTATGTCTTAATATTGTGTGTGTGTGTATGTATCTACAGACCACAGAAGTCTGCTGGTTTTTCTTTGAGAGCTCATTGGTTGTGATGTAACCTCCAAGGATCCACAGCATTTGCCTGGGCCACTGATGTCACCCATGGAACTTGGAATTTAAAGAAACTCAATGCAGACATAAAGCTCAAGCTCTTACTATGCTACTACTAACAAAGGCTTTGTGGTTTTGATCAAAGAGTTATGTGACCCTGACATCTACGAAACTGTTGAAGATAACTAGTGAGCTTGCTAACAATGCTCAGTCATGATTTTCATGCTTCCTAACATGTTTGTGACTAGGATTTTGTTTTCTTTAATGGAAAGAGTAATATGTTATAGAGTTTAAAAATGAAATAATAGCACCAACAAATTATAGAATAGATTATAGAAGCATATTAAACAATTTTAAAATTGTTTAAGACTATCTTTTTTCAAACTCACACACCAAAAATTAAAATTAAATACCATCTCATTTTAATAATAACGTTTCTGACAATGGAAACAATTAAAAATGTTTATTGATTTACATAAGAATAGCTGCCACCAGGATTCTCTTTCTGGTTTGCATACCTGGTTGAGATGTACTGGCGAAGATTGCAAAGAATCAGTTTATTTTTGGTTCTAATGGTTTGGTTATAGCTTTAGAGGGAGAGGTGTTCTTTCTTGGTAGAAGAAACTAGAACACAAGTTTATGGTTATGCCAGGAATAGTACATGGCTGTGTGACCTCTTGAATAAAAAAACAAATCATTACCAAGGACCATTCAGAATGTAGTCATTGGAACCCTTCTTGGAATATCAATTTATTTCATAGTTCAGAGAAGAAAAATTACAAAAACTTTTATTCTCTTCTTAGACAATCACTTACAAAATAAATGCTAAAAAGGAGGTGATGAAAATTTAGCCATGATTTATTCTCAGAAATTCATAGTAGAATAAACAATGAAATAGTCCTGTCTGAGACTGAACACATAGCTATGACCTCTTTTCACATTGGGATATTATAAAATCATTACCAGTGTATAAAATTTACAAGAGAGATTGTTATCTACTTAAGACAGCTGTGTCAATTTTGATTCCTCATAAAAATACTTAAACATGTGTAACTGAAATTGTTACCTCGTCCATTTATAATTTATTGCATATATCACCAACATTCTTGTATTACTTACATTCTTTTATTTAACTATTAAATATATTTTAAAAGCACCACATTTAAGACGTAAAATCTGCATTGGTTGGTCACTGAAGAACTTAAAAGCATGATGATATTAACGGTCATGGAAAAGTGTCTCAAGAAATATAAACGGTGATGAGACGATTCTTACATACAAAGGCTGAATAAGAGAAGAGTTACTTCTGAGGTGATCTATGGTTTTGTTCTTTGGACAAGCCAGCAAGAACCAGGGATGTAGCACAGAAGAGCAAGTGTTTGGGAGACAGAAGTGAACAACAAAGTGAAAAAGATATATGCAAACTTTTGCAAGAGTAAGGAACTGTTTCTTATTAGTGTTATAAAGTATCACTACCATTTATCAAAATTCTAGACAATGTCATATGACTAATTTCTACAATAGGTACATAATACATATTCCATAAAATTTTGCTAATGAATTGTGTCATAGAACACGCTATTATTCTGAAATATTTCTGAGGGCCGAGAGAGCTAGGAATGTTAGTTAGGTTTTTGCTTCTCTTCTTCCTTCAGTTTTACAATGAAGGTTAGTTATGCATAACTTTACTTGTCATTTCATAACACTGATAGTTGTTGGACAAGGACATTACTTGGCTTGAGGACTGGCTTAGTTATGAGTGTGTACACTGGTGCTGTGTAATCAAGCATTTTTTAAAGCTATTTCATAATGTTCTCCACAATTGAGCAATACCCCAGGGAACTGTCAGTGCATTGCCTGAGGTGATATCATATGTTTGCGCTTATAATTGAAAAAAATGGAGGTGCCGTTTCACAGCGTACACTTGTACTGGAACAGGTCTGAGGAGCAGGATTTGCTGGAAAGTAAGGGGAAAGCGACTGGGTTTATATGTCATTTTAACTAGGTTATTTTTGCTGTAGGCAATGTGGAATGACACTAGGGAAAATGATAGTAACACCACAGTCAGCATTGGGATAGTAAATGCGATAAGCGCCAAAGAGAAAGGGGAGAGAAATAAAATTCTTGAGTGGTCTAGACCATATAGAAGTTCATAACTATCTTTCTGTGCCTGGTGACTGTTATCCCAGAATCAAGGACTTACAGAAGCTATCTTTCTTGCTAAAAATCCCTAACATAGCAGGTTATTCCTCCTTGTTTTCCATCCTCCTCCTTCTCTTCTAGTAGAATCTATAGCCAAGAAGTAATTAGCACCAGGATTCAGCTAGGGTTGGATAAAAAGAGATTGACAGTCCTCCTTCAAGGTGAGGCAACATAAGGAGTCACCTTAAATCTTCATGTTGTCCTTGTTCCCTTTTCTGCTGAATCACATTTGAACTAACTCCTCCTCTGTTCAATCACCCGTCTTCACTCATCTCCAATATGTTGTGCTAAAGCACCTTAGTATGTTTTAAGCCAACGTTATTCCTGCATGCATTTTTCACATGTTTTCTGATGCTGAAGTAATACAGTTAATAACTGTAGATTGATACATGAAGTATCAATCTATGTAAACATGTATAAACTAGAAATAAGGACCTTACTACTGGTAGTATGTTAATGTCAAAAGCTCTTGACATGCCAAATATTACATAACATATTTAAAAGGACTCAAATAAACGGTGATAAGATATTATTTTTCACTTCTACTCTTGATGTTACTGGCTTTTCAAGACTTATTTACATGGATATTTTATTTCAAATTATTTTTTTGACTACACATAAAAATTAAACTATAAATAATATAATAGATTAAGAACTAATTAATCAAACTCTGTATCAAGCATATTATAACCAAAGTTTGTGACTCTTCTTATTTGATGCTTAGCACAATCATTATTGTAGTTTCTTGCCTAGTGTTTCTTCTCTTCCGTGCTCTGAACAAGCTGGAGTGTAAGATTCTTACACTTCATGGTGGTCCCTGGAATTCTTTTAGACGCTGCCGCCAACCGTTGTGCTTCAGGAGCTGGTGGAAGCAGCTGTTCCTTAGGACATTTAAGTATCCGAGGAGGAAAAAAAACTTAGGGATAAAGAGTGACATGCGAGGTACATAAAGCAAAAATATAGTCAAGTAAATATGATTTTTAAAAATCATAATTAGATGAAATCACAATTAGATGAAAGATATCATAGTAAATTTTTATCCTTGCAGTTCTGTAATAAGTATTTACAAAGAATCACTTTCTATAACAGAAAGGTAACAGTAATAGCAAAGGGAATTTGTAATGCTTGCCTTTTGTTAATAACAATGTAATCCTAAGAAGCTGGATTACCTAATAGCTATATATACCAAATGCATTACACTCCTCTGTTAGCAGCACTTTTTGTGACCTATTATTGCTTATGGAATGTTCTGGCCCATGAAGGATACCGAGGTACAAGCATGTAACTGATGATTTTTGAGGACATTTTTCATGTTCCTTCCTTTTGTTTAACCAAGATTTCAATTTAGACTGAGAGAGATTAAAGCTATCTAAAAATTGGTATGAAGCCTGATTAGGATTCAAACACATAGCCAAGTGAAGCTCATAACTAAAGTACTGCAAGATTGGTTCATACAAAGGCCAACAGAAACAAACTGTATCATTAAATTTAAGTAAAAAATCGAACTAATAAGAAATGTCTTGATACAAGCACCAAGCCGGGCAGGTGAAGTTTCTCAAAGCAGAACTTCCATGCTGGTCAGATTCCACATGTCCAGAAGGCCTAGACACTTGGTTGGGAATTAAAAATAAGTCAAATAAGAGCCATAGTCAATGATGAGGTGTCTTCAGAAAGACAAAGCACAGAAAGAAACATGATGCTGAACAGAACTTCTTTTCTCTGTTGGTCTTTGGGGCAGATCCCAGAACTCCAGCTCTTCCACGGAGAAGTCAGAGGCTTCCAACAGGAAGAATAATGACTATAAAGCAAACATGATTACTACAAATACTGAAAGCGTTTGCTTAAACAAAAAGCAGCTTAAGCAAAAAGCAACCATAACAATTGTACTCCAGAAGCACACAGAATTCTCGTGGCTGTGATGGCTTAGAGAACATCTTTTTAGTTCAGGGAGATTTCAACGCCTCCTTCCTTTTTCACTTTATAAATATTCTCAGGACACCTAGAAATTACTAAATATTTTGCAGGTGATGATGCTGTATTTTTAATTTTTAATTAGACTTTTATCTAGAGTCATACCTGATAAGTTCCAAGGATCCATAAAAATAATCTTTTGAGCATGAGTAATAAAATATGTAAATCATATAGAATGCTAATCAATAACAAATTTCAATTTTAGAATTCTTATAACATCCAGTTGTTATAAGAATACCGTGTTCAGGTATTTTGTCTCCCAAAGGGCTTACAAACTACTCAAGAGCAGGGTATCTAACACATACTTAGTTATTATGTCTTGCTGAGCAGAGAGTAGAAATTAAATTTTATCAAGAAGCACTTGTTCATGAAAACAAACAAGAACAGATTCTGCCATTGTAAAATGCTAGAATATTCCGAGTGTTAATTTGCAATAATGAACCAAGTTGGCGGAGCTATCTGATTGTATATTGTAGTGATTTGATACAAAAGTCCTCGCTTTAAATATGTAGAGAATTATGCATGACTCATTTATATGTAATAGTTTTGTATGATCCACAGCTGATCCATTCACAATGATTACTCTCTAGTTTAATCAAATTGGAAAAACAGATGGTTTCCAATTTTCTTCATTAATAACCCATTTCAAACTGTTGACTCATGTATACAGAATATTTTCCTATCTTTTGTTCCAGTTACTTCTACAATTGCCACACATATTTGTTTAATGTTCATTGAATTTTAGTGAGACTAGAAACAAAAATGTTAGAATTGCTTTTAATATCATGGTTTGAATAAACAGACAAATAAATAATAAAATACATTCTCAGTGTTGTTGGAGGTTCCCTTGCCCTGCTAGCTAAAACCATGGGGCTAAAAAGTTAGTCATTAAATCAGAGGCCATCTCTCAGCTTTGAGGTTTCATTGCTTGTGTTTGTTATCAAGGGCTCTAGGTTAGAAGCAGACTCCTGGAGAGACAAATGTATACCTCTGCTTCTCTTCTCTTTAGTTCTTTGAAGCAAACACTACTCTCTAAAGAGGGCTTTGAGAGCTGGGTTTTGTTGTTGTTGTTGTTTTTCACATTCAATCCAAATTCTTTCAGCAGTGCAGTGAAGAGGAGACTTAAAGCAGATATACAAAGTCCCCAGGTGTGAGTACCAGAAGCTCTCTAAGAATATGGAGCCTGCCATACCCACACGTGCACATTTTGGGAAGCCTTTTATGTAAAGGTTGTGTTACTCATATTTCAACACAGCTTCCTCTACACATGTGCTCTCAAAAGAGTCTCTTTTATAGAAAAATATGCAGGAACCCCCACTAATAGCTATCCAAAGAATTTGTGCTGCATTTGGCCATTTGATTTCTTTTTTTTTTTATGGTTTGTCATTTGTTTTATTTTTCTTAGCCATTTTGATAGGAGTGAGGTAAAATTATGAAATCATTTTTAAATATTTTAAAAGCATGGTTTGTTTTCAAAAGCAACAGTTACTGCAATATTAAAAAGGAACCAAAAAACTAAACTTAAAGTTAGCATATGTATTGAACACTTAGTGTACTTATAGCATTTAAAATAAATATTAGACTGGCCATTTGATT
Source organism: Pachyuromys duprasi (assembly GCA_028658305.1). NCBI lineage: Eukaryota > Metazoa > Chordata > Mammalia > Rodentia > Muridae > Pachyuromys > Pachyuromys duprasi. The sequence goes on from CM053743.1 coordinate 29,589,227, forward strand.
TCTAACGCATTATTATTTCCAGTGTTTTCACGTATGGTTTGTGTCCATCTGCATAAACCTAGGAAGTGTGGAAAACATAACTGGCTGCTAGCATGAGGTGAACATCAGTGTTTAGAAATGAATTAGATTTTACTTTTCAAGAAAGCAAAGTGACTACCATATACTTATGGGTTAAATAATTCAGAACTTTCTTATCTTAATTTAATTTAGAATCTACATTTGAATCACTTCTTAAAATCTCTCTCTTTTTAAATAATACAGAGGCTTTACAGAAGATTATAATGCTGGCTTTTCTTTTTAAAAGTTGTATTGAAAATAGAATCTTATTTCACATAATACATTCAAACCACAGTTTCCCTTGCCTCCACTCCTCCCATCTCCTCCAAAATTCCCTGTTCTCCAGATCCAATGCCCCTCTGTTTCATCTTCAAAAAATAGGAGGCCATCAAAATACAATAGCAATTAAATGTTGATTTTATTTCCTCAGATAAGGGGATGAGATGAAAGACATTCCCAAGCTTTACAAATACATGGCTTGGACTGAGCCCAGAGCCTTTCTATCTCTGCTCTGTTCCTAGGCCTAATGCTGGAAGATTCTAGCCTCTATGTAATCTAATCTTCTGTAAACCCAGACCTTGAAGGCTTCTTTGTCCTGCCTCCTTCTGATAGCATAGGCTTAGAATGTTATCAGCCTCTGTGACTTACTACTGAATAAGATCATCCTTTCTAGCTCTTTTTGAACTCTGACTGGGTGATTCAACTCAGCTGTTCTGACTCAGACTCCTCTCTAAGCTGATTGATTCAATCCAGCTTCTCTTGGATTCTGATTAAATCGCTCTGCTTGGAAAAACTGCATCTGAACTCCATGAACTGAACTGTACTGACTGCAGAAACTGTGTGGAATTTAATGAAACTACATGACCTCAACTAAACTCAACTATATTCATGTGCACTGCACTGAACTCTCTTTCCTGTCCTGTACTCTTGAGAGTTAGGCATATCTTATCTCTGACTCATTCTGTCAAATGTCTCTCTGATTAGTCACTTCATCTGCCCTCAGATATCATTTTCAAACATACCCACTGTAAACGAGCCTTACCTTCATTATTTGGGATTAAAAGTGTTCACAAAAGGCATGTCTTTTTTTTTTTTTCCAGCCAGATCATATTTTAATCTAGGGTATGTCTATATTCCTGCTGGATTATGCGGACCTAGATGATCTTTAGGTGTGATTCCTTGCCAGAGCAGCCATATTGCTGAATTAAAATTCCTTTACAATAGCCAATCACGACAAAACAAGGCGCAGTCAAAGAAAAACACCATACATGGTCCTTGATTGAAGTATCAATCTCAGAAAAGACCACCAGGCTCAGATTTCTTGGTTCTGTTGCTCTCCTTGTAGAGCTCCTGTCTCTTTCAAGTCTTCCTATCTTCTCCAACCAAGGTCCATGCATGGAGATAACCTAGAACCCCTGCACAGATGTAGCCCATGGCAGCTCAGTATCCAAGTAGGTACCTAGTAAAGGGAACAGGGACTGTCTCTGACATGAACTCAGTGCCTGGCCCTTTGATCACCTCCCCCTCTGCAGGGCAGCAGCTTTACCAGGCCACAGAGGAAGACAATGCAGCCAGTCCTGATGAGACCTGATAGGCTAGGGTCAGATGGAAGAAGAGGAGGGCCTCCCCTAACAGTGAACTTGGAGAGGGGCATGGGAGGAGATGAAAGAGGGAGGGAGGGACTGGAAGGGGATGAGGGAGGGGGCTACAGCTGGGATACAAAGTGAATAAACTGTAATTAATATGAAATTAAAATTAAATAAAAGAAAAGAAAAGAAAAACACTCCAAGTATTTAACATTCTTAAGTTGAAATGTATTGATCATGACAATAACCTGTATATAATCACAATTTTCTCAGAAAAGGACATCTCCTAATAGGCACACATCTGTTGTAAAAGTTTTATTACCTGTTTGTGAGGGGAATATCCTTAAACAAGGGTTGCTATGCTAACAAGCAATTGATTTAAACCAAGTGTCTTAGGACCTTTTACCCTTTCCAACTTGGCATTCAATTGTTGACCCAAACTAAAAAGTATTCTGGTTTCAAGTTCAGTGATCTGTATACCATTAGTCAGAAATGCTTTTGCATGTATTGCATGCCTTGCTCTCTGAATTAAGGAGTTATCCTATTATAAAAGGTTTTTTTTTCCTTTTTAAGGAGGTTATTTAACAGGATATAACTTCATATAAGGGAACCCAAGTGCATGCCATCCAGTATTAGAGTTTTCGTGTAACCTACAAATTATCAGAGGTTCAAATACCAGCCGTGCAAGGAGTAGAGTCAGTGACCTCAAAAGAATGAAAAGGTAGTGCAGGCATTTATTAGGAAAGAAGTTACTGAAGTTTCTTGATTTCACTGTTTCACCTCCCCATATCTCTGCTTACATTCACCATTGACCGTGCCTTTATCTAAACTTAAGGCAAAAGATAGCTATATTGGGTGGTTTTCTCAAGACCTATAATATAATGCTAAAAACAGGATGCTTACAAAGCAAAAAGAGAAAAAGAAAAGTTTATTTAGCTCACAGTTCTGCTAACACAAAGTAGAATTGGCACAGCACAGTCTAGTGTGAAATCTCTCTCAGTACTGAAGTTCATGGTGTAAACACATTTGAGAGGGTTAACTAAAGGAAGAGGTCTTAGAGGAGAGGGAAGAAAGAAAATGGTAACAGAGGACCTGTGAAATGAAACCATAAGGATGGACATTTTGGGAAAAAGATAGAGTACAGTAAAAGAGAAATAGGAAGAAATGGGAGGGATAAAAGGGCAGAGGAAGGTGAATAAGAATAAAGTATGTGAAATGGACACAGTAATTTGTATCACTTCAAATGATTGCTTAAATATACTAAATAATAATAATAATACAGCAATCTATTTTCAACAACTAAGCAAGGAATCCAACGCGAACTTGGTCATTCTTCCCAATAATAGTGCCAGGGATAAGTTAAGTCGTTTCTACTGAGACTAAAAAATTCACACTGTCTCTTAACATCATCACACCAAGCGCTGAGTTCTGAAACAAACAAACAAACAAACAACAACAACAAAAAAGTTTGTGGACATAAACCATATAGAAATCTACCAAGGGTCAAATTTGAACAGAGGAAGACATTTACGTAATTGAGAAGAAGAATGCCTAAAATGGGTTTAACTTATTTGTCCCTGCAGACTGTGAGAAACACCTGAGCCTACAGAAAGCTGAGTGTCAGTTGTTAGAGTTGAGAGGACTTAAAGGTCTACACCAAAGCAGTACCTGACTCTCATCCCTTGACCTATATCAGGACCTGGCTCCAATATCACATTCTTAATATTTTACAGATGAAAGAGATTCAAACTGTGACTTTACCCAATTAATGTGATCTGTTTATTCAAGAAAGAAAGAAATTAACAGAACTTATCTCCTCAGTTTCTAAGATAGAAGGCTCAGGTTAGATTGATGCAAAAAATAAAAAATAAATAAATAAACAAATGAGTAAGCATTCCAAATGTTGAATAAAATTATTAAGAATACCATTGATTATTCTTCCATGTACTTTATTTCAGAAATGTCTTAAAACATGTTTCAAAATTATTACAAGGTATGTGGCCAGTAAAATAATTTTTTAAATTGTATTTTTGTTATTAGTTACATTTTATTAATGCTGTATCACAGGTGAATCCTGCTCCCTCATTCCCTCCCTCCCTCATCTCCTCCCTGCCCCTTTCCAAGTCCCTATCAGTAGACCTTCTCCCCTTTCATCTGACCCTGGTTTATCAGGTCTCTTCAGGACTGGCTGCAAAGTCTGCCTTTGTGGACTAGGGGGGCTGCTCCTCCCTTGTTGTGTGGGGAGGTCAAAGAGGCCGCCATTGAGTTCATGTCAGAAATAGTCCCTATTTCCCTTACTAGGGCACCCACTTGAATATTGAGCTACCATGGGCTACAGGCAAGCAGAGGTTCTAGGTTATATCCACCCACGGTCCTCAGAGAAACAGTCTCATATAAGACCCCTGTGCCCAGACATATCTGGTCCTTGTGGAGCTCCAATCCTCTCCAGATCATATTAACTCCCCCTTCTTTCATATCATTCCCTGCCATCTGTCAAAGGTTTGGTTATGAGTCTCAGTTTCTGCTTTGATACACTGCTAGGTAGAGTCTTTCAGAAGCCCTCTGTGGTAGGACCCTGTCCTGTTACTTGTTTTCTCCTACATCCCATTTGTCTTTCTAAATGAGGATTGATAATCTTACCCCAGATCTTCTTTTTTGGTTATCTTCTTTAGGTGTATTGATTTCAGTATCTTATCTTATAGGTCTAAATAAGTGAGTATATACCACGTGTGTCTTTCTCCTTTTGGGATACCTCACTCAGAATGATATTTTCTAGATCCCACCATTTGCCTGCAAATTTCATGATTTCGTTTTTAATTGCTGAATAGTATTTCATTATGTAAAAATACCACAATTTCTGTATCCATTCCTCAGTTGATGTACATCTGGGTTGTTTCCAGATTCTGGGTATTACAAATAAAGCTGCTACAAACATGATTGAGCAAATGTCCTTGTTGTGTACTTGAGCAACTTTTTGATATATGCCCAGGAGTGGTATAGCTGGGCCTTGAGGAAGCACTATTCCTAGGTGTCTGAGAAAGCGCCATATTGATTTCCAAAGTTGTTGTACCACTTAACGTTCCCACCAGCAATGGAGGAGGGTTAATTTTAACAACAACAAATGTATATAAATTTATGAAATCAGAGGTAGGGAGAAGTTGCTTCCAAAATCAAGTAAGTTCAAGTAAAACAAACAGTGCATTCAATTTGGAACTAAATTTAAATCATCAGAAAAGAGAACTATATTATTTTGATTGGGTTAAAAAGACAATCAGAATCAAATGACACTAACAAAGAGTCTTAGCAAAGTCGCAGAAATGATTTCAAAATTTACACTGAAGGGAAAGAGCACTTTGGATGAGAGTAAGGAAACATTTTCTTCTAAACCCACAAAAGGCTCTGTAGTTGTTTACCTGCATTCATTGATAATTACCAAATTGATAAATTTAAGAGAACTTCTAGAAAGATTGATGTAAACAGTTTACTGTGTACTTGGGTGTAGTTCAAGGAAAATTATTTATTGTAGGTGGTGTATAAAAGTGTGTGATTTCTCCAGCAAAAGTCTCACACAAGGGTTTTATGAAATCCATGATGATGAGTACAATAGACTTATTGGTTATTCCATGCACACGAAAACATTCCAACACAACTTGTAATATTTAGTGGATATTCATACTAACATGACTTAGCTTTGTTTTCTAAGTATTAGAGTGTGATAGTGATCTTACCTTTGGTTTGCTCTGAGGATGGCTGTTAGTAATCTTTAGCATAGAATTTTTCAGATATTCATTTTGCTGTAATTGGTTCTCTGAATATTTGCTGTTTCTGTGAATGTGATTCTCATCTTGTAAAGGTGCTAATTTTTGTTATGCCCACCAATTCAGCATCATCCTGCATTTCTAGGTTACCCACTGACAGTTATAACAATAGTTACATGGAATTCATTCTGAATTATTTTCTTATTTCTAAATAAGAGGGAGGGAAAGGTATACGTGCACAGAAATAATGCTTCTTTTGTTCCTTCTTTTTCTTCTTTAAATGCAGATACTGAATTTCTCAAGTATTATAGAAGAACTTAATAATACTTACAGGAAAAAATACATCTTTTTACCATGTCTACTTATAGCTCTTCCTCTCTAATTATGCCTTGAAAAAGAAACTTTTTTGAAAGCCACTTTTCATCCCACTTCACAAACTCAGAAAATATTCTAGTATTAAAAAGCTACAGTTCTTTCAGGATCAGTAAGTCCTTTATATTTTTCAATGTGTTACAATAATCTTCTTTCTTCCACAGCCTGTCTCTAATAAGAACAACTTTTACATTCAAGGATATACTTTAAATCAATTTTAGCTGGGAACAAGTATGCTAAAGATTTACCTGTAGCTGCCATATTTTAATAAAGTCTCTCTAATAAACTTTTGGTTAAGATCAAAACAGAAAACAATACAGAAAATGTAGAATGATTTTTAAATTAACATTAGTTTTTCACAGCAAATCTCATTGTGAGAGAATTAATCATCTTGTATGTATGAAATATAATCAAATGAACATATAAATATTGGATTTCATTTACTTCAGATGTATGATAATTTTACACAATCATAGACACTTAAAAGAAAACAGTCTTCTATTCCATATCTATTTTGCCTTCGGAGTCAGAAGAGAGCCCACTATATTTTATGCCCAGAACCTGGAATTGTTAGAACCAAGATGTCAGCTGGGATTTGACTCATATGATTAAGAGCAGAATAAAATTCTTTGCAGACATTCTTAAAGATATGTCTCACTTTCCCAGACCAACAAAATGGCTTTGTACTAGCTTTGACTTTTTTCATAATGTGTTTAACCGTATCAGACAAGCACAGCATTCTTTCCATTTTGCTTCGAAAAGACAAACGTAGGAGATTTAAATCTACAGACTATGTCAAAGCATGCACTGTATCATGAGAATGCAATTCTTCACATTCACTACGCAAATCTCCACTCCGTTTGACAAGATGCTGCCAGGCATCAACACCAGAAGACAGAGAGAGAAGGCACAGTTTTCAGATATATGCAACATTTTTCCAAGTTGTAACAGAAACATATACATGTTTACTCTTAAAGTAGGTTTATGTGTGTCTCCAATTTGAGATATCTATATTTCTGTCTGTCTGTCTATCTACCCACCTATCATCAATCTATCTATCATCTATCTGTCTGAGCTACATATATGCATATATAAATTTTATATATGTATAAATACAAATTTATATTAGATATGTGTAACGTAAAACAGCACTATATTTTTTGATTGCTAAATCTATCTACTGCAAAGTTATTTTTACTTTAAGCTAGAAAAAAACTATATGGGTGAATTATCTTAACATCTGGAGTTCTTTCTTCCCAATGCAGACATTTAAAAGCAGATGTTCTCTCAAATTAACTCCTTGTTGATCCAGCCAAGCACAAGCACCTGTGTTTCAAAGTATTCTGCTTTAGTACAGGATAAAAAAATATATCGTTATAAATTAAGATCACTAATCGACATTAACATTTTCTTCCTAATGCTATCTTCAATAGGTTGCAGAGGATACACTTTGAAAACGAGATACTAAAAGAGAATTTTGAAGAAGTCCATTGAAACTAATACTCAAAATTTGTCACCTTTTCAGAACAGATTCAATTCACTCAATAAATGCCTGGCACCTGACATGCTATCAAGAGCACCACTTTTTGAGCGTATATGTTTGAAACCTTGCCACCTATATGAAGAAAAAACATTCAATTCCATTTAATTTTCAAGAAAATTAGAACTCACTGGGTCCATTTTATTGAAGAAGATGATTAAAATGACTAATATACTGCTTTCATCAAACTTGATATAGAAATATAAATTAGACAAAAGCTTCAGGAAGGCACATCAACCTCCTACCCATATGTTTTTGAATTTCAAATGAATAATTTTTATAGCTACAACTTTCAGAGTCAGCAGGAGGTTATGACATCTCTGAAAATCATTTGATTTTTTTTTATTCCGGCCAAAACAGACAAAACAATCATTATGCATACTGTAAACCAAAGTGCTCTGGAAATAAGTTCACGTCCCTTCTTCTGCAGATCCAGTAGGTGTGCGCATATTCCAAACTGTTTATTTTATTGATTAAAACTTGTCAATGAATCAAATTTGTACTAGCATAGGGGAAATGAAAAGCTCTGCACAAATTGGCAAAATAGTCTGTGCAGGTGTGGAGCTTGAAAATAAAATGCTTTCTTGTAGATCAGACCTTGGTTTGAGTCCCAGATTTCTCAAACATTATTCAACTGATGGGATTTCCAAACCGATTAACATTTTCTAGGAGACAGTTTCAAAACCTACCTTACCTTTGGCATGAGCAGTGTGAAAAAAAATTTAAATGCCTTAGTACCATGTTTGGTCTACAGTGGGGCTTAATAATTCCTTTTACTGACATTTATCGTTTTTCCATGTTTAGACTTAAAATAAGATTATTGAGAACTCATTCATGTCACAAATGGCACTGATTTGTGATATAATGCAGTGTTAAATCTCTTCAGTAGAATGATTTTGAAATCATCCATGCTTTAATATTACAGTACTTTTTACTATCTCAAAGAGAAATCTTGGTATCAATTTATCATTTCCTTCACTTCCACCTACACCAAGAACTACAGGTGATCATAGAATGCGGCGATCAGGAGAAATAGTCTTACATCAGGAAGAGCCCAATACCAAATGATTAATACCAAATATATACATACATACATACATACATACATACATACATACATACATACATACATACACACACGCACACACACATACATACACAGATGAGGAAACTGTATTAAAGATATGTAGTAATTCTGTCATTTTAGCTATCACAGCTTTCCTGGATATGCATAACTGAACTAGATCTCTTTAGGCTTTGTAAGCGTTCATCAGTATGACGAGAGCCACAGTTCTCACTTAGAGAGTTCATGTGAAGCTCAGAAGTTATTTGAAGAATTTACTTCTGAATTATATATAGGAGATTTCAGCTTACTTGCCAGATCCTGGCCAAGAACTCCTCTAAGCAGGTAAAATAACCTAGCACTCTATTGTCCACAGGCATCAAATGCCAAAGTTGTTTACTTTTTCACAATTTGTAGGACCCCATATTTTTTTTCTGCCATCCTAACAGACTGATGTTGTTAAAAGAGAATGAAAATCTCAACTGTTCTATTTTACCAATAAAGACTCAGGAGCCAGATGCTGGGGTGAAAACCTGCTAGCTCAGAAAGGCAGAGAGAGCACCCATCTGACCTTCCTTCTCATCTCATATCCCCATAGAAAAAGGCCAAAAGGCTCACTAGCTCAGCTGATGGCCCAGGAAGTAAAGGCCAAAAAAGATAAAGAAAAAACCCACGGTCAAAGGCTTGCTGGCTCACAGCTCAAAAATCCCCAAAGCCAGAGAGCTAAAGCAAAAGAGCTAGAGAGTAAAAGCTCCTACTTCTACATACTGTCTTAAATACCCCTAACTCAAAGTCCTTCCTACTCTTCAATTCTTGTTTCTTGCTCCTTTTCTTTAAAAAAAAAATATTGCAATTTATTCCCTTTGTATCCTGACTGTAGACCTCCCTCCCTGCTCTCCTGCTAGTCCCATTCTCCCTCCCTCATCTTCACTATGCTCTTCCCCTAGTCCACTGAGAGGGGAGATTCTTTTTTTATGTAATTTATTTATTTTTATATCAATCACAGGTTAGGTACTTTGCATACCAGGCGTAGCCCCCTCCCTCATTCCCTCTCACGCTCCCCATCCCTCCCTCATCTCCTCCCTGCCTCCTCCAAGTCCACAGACTGGGGAGGACCTCCTCCCCTTCCATCCGACCACAGATCATCTTGTCTCCTCAGGGCTGGCTGCAATGTCCTCCCCTGGGATCTAGCCAGGCTGTTACTCCCTAGCGTGTATGGGGGAAGGTCAAAGAGCCAGCCATCGAGTTCATGTCTGACACAGTCCCTGTTCCCCTTACTAGGGTCTTCAGTTGGACACCGAGCTACCATGGGCCACATCTGAGCAGGGGTTCTAGGCCATATCCATACATGGTCCTTGGTTGGAGAAACTGTTTCATATAAAACCCCTGTGCCCTGCTCAGTTTTGTCTTTGTGGAGATCTTGTTCTCCCCAAGTCTCACTAACTTCCCCTATTTTATTATTACTTCCCGCCTTCTGTCAAAGGTTTGATTGTGAGTCTTAATATCTGCTTTGATACATTGCTATATTGATTCTTTCAGAGGTCCTCTTTGGTATGCTCCTGTCCTGTTCCTTGTTTTCTCCTCCATTCAGTGTCCATCCTATTTGTTCATCTAAAAGAGCATTGATCATACCAACCTGGGTCCTCCTTCTTGTATATCTTCCCTAGGTGTGTAAATTTCAGCATGACCTTCCTATCCTATAGGTCTATATAAGTGAGTATATACCATATGTTTCTTTCTGCTTTTGGGATACCTCACTTAGGATGATCGTTTTCAGGTCCCGTCATTTGCCTGCGAGAGGAGAGATTCTTATCAGATCAAAATAATGCAACTGGAAACATGTGAAAATCTCATCTATAAATACATAAATACATCACAAAAAGAACTAGGATCATTTTTAGAAATGTACTGATTTGGAATGACTGACAGGTGAGCACCTGCCTTTACATTTTCTCATCCTTTTGGCTAAGGATCTTTATAAAGAATGGACTTCAATGTTACACAATGATAAGCCTGATGATGCTGGACTCGGTTTAGGAGATGCATGCTTTTGAGTTAATGCTTAAATGTGGCACAGTGTAAATGACTTACAATGGACAGTATACTGAAGCTGATCACATTTTTTGAATTTTAAAAATTATTATTTTATGAATTACAGTTTATTCATTTTGTATCCCAGCTGTAGCCCCCTCCCTCATCCCCTTCCAATCCCACATTCCACCTTCATCTCCTCCCATGCCCCTCTCCAAGTCCACTGACAGGGGTGGTCTTCCTCCTCTTCCATCTGACTCTAGCTTATCAGGTCTCAGCAGGACTGGCTACATTGTCTTCCTCTGTGGCCTGGCAAGGCTGCTTCCTACTCAGGAGGAGGTGATCAAAAAGCCAGCCACTGAGTACATATCAGAGACTTTCCCTGTTACCCCTACTTGGAACCCACTTGGAGTCTGAGCTGTCATGTGCTACATCTGTGTAGGGGTTCTAAGTAACTTGTACAACCACTTTGGAAATCAATCTGGCGCTTTCTCAGACAATTAGGAATAGCACTTCCTAAGATCCAGCTATAGCACTCCTAGTCATATATCCAAAACATGTTCAAGTACACAACAAGGACATTTGCTCAACCATGTTCATAACAACTTTATTTGTAATAGCCAGAATCTGGAAACCACCCAGATGTCCCTCAATTGAGGGATACAGAAATTGTGGTACATTTATACAATGGAACACTACTCAGAAATTAAAAACAAGGAAATCAGGAAATTTGTAGGCAAAGGGTGGGAACTAGAAAAGATCATCCTGAGTGAGGTAACAAAGCAGCAGAAAGACACATATGGTATATATTCACTTAATAAGTGGATATTAGACATTTAATATAGGATAAACATACTACAATCTGTACACTTAAAGAAGCTAAGCAAGAAGGAGGGCCCTGGGTAAAATGATCAATCCTCATTCAGAGAGACAAACAGGATGGACATTTGAAGAGAGAGAAAACAGGGAACAGCACAGGAGCCTACCACAGAGAGCCATTGACAGACTGATATTCCAACTCAGGAAACCGATCACTTTTAGAAGCCTACTGTGGAGCATCCAATGCCTCTGCAGTCGTGAGTATGTGGTAGGTTATATAATTTAGCTACCACCTGTGTGGGAGAATCATAACACTTATTTGAAGTGTTATGATAATTAAGTATTAATCCTGTAATGTGCTAAGTATTGGTCTAGCACATATTAGGTAACTGTCTATCATGATTTTGCTACATATCAAAATTGTTATTCATTAAGATAAATTTTAACATACCATTTTCTGTATTTTCAAGGAGGAAATTATTACCAAACTTAGTGTATTCTTAGAGACATTATTTTCTGAGGCTATAACCAAAGCATAATTAGTTAATAGTATTGAAATAATTACCCTAAGATGATTGAAATAGGGATTTTATATGAAGTCTCTTAAAAGCCAGTCAGAAATTAAAAATATATGCATGTTTGTATGCATAATTTTTGCAACCATCTAAACTCTACCAAAATCCATACATTTTGTGTACAAATTTTAGAGGGACACCAAAATTTTAATTGATAAAAAACTTGAAAATTAAAATTCAGATGTTACCTCAGCATTAAACATACAAGGCCCCTTCACAGTTTCTTTGGGAAACTAGAAACACATGTCTAAGCAATTGTAAACAGCCAGTCCTGATTAAACCTGATATGCTAGGGTCAGATAGAAGGGGAGGAGGTCCTCCCCTATCAGTGGACTAGGGGAGGGGTTTAGGGGGAGAAAAGGGAGGGAGGGTAGAATTGGGAAGAAATGAGGGAGAGGGCTACAGCCAAGATACAAAGTGAATAAATTATAATGAATAACAAATACATTTTTAAAAAGACAAAGAAAAATAAATAATAGTGTATCTGATGTAGAGGTCTAACAGATCTGCTTACACAAGATGCCTTCCCTCTGTGCTCCTCTCTGTGTTAGGGGATTACTATGATTCTCTTGTTCACTGTCAACTCCCTAATATAATATCTGGCTCCTAGTTTATTATAAAACTATGAAGATGCCAAGTATGTTCATAGTGAAATAAAATTACCAAATTTTCAGTTTCTCCTAAATTTTTTCAGTTTCAGAATTGCATACCAGGGGATTGATAGTTACTCTTTCATTTTCTAATATTTTCTCAGTATTGTAAAATTTTATATTATATTCATAATTTATACGTGAATGTGGTACAGAATGAGCAAGTTAGAATGGATTTCTCTCTCTGGAAATGTTTATAAGTGTGTCAGACTCTATCCCCCAGTGTCCATAATAACACGACATAGTGATATATTAAATGATATAAATATTATAAAATATTAATTGTTCACAGAGACAAGACACTACCAAATTGAATGTAAACCATGGGCTAGCAAATTGAATTTCAATGATTTATAATGTTTGTAAGGTTGAATCAATCTGTAAATATATTTTGTATTTATAATAAATATGTGTTTATATATAATTTATAAATAAATATTTAATATATGTAAATAAGTATATTATATAAAATGCTTATATATATTTATATGTTATATATGTATATATAACATATATTATATAAATATGTTTATATAATATATAAATATATATTTATATATATTTTATATATGTTTATATAATATAAACATATATTTATATAAAATATATGTGCGTGTATTTATGTTATATAAATATATAACTATATTATATATTATATTTTACATACACAATATATATTTTATATAATATATTTTTATATACATGTGTACATACATAAATATGTATATATGTGTGTGTACATATATATGGGTGTCTATATCAAATTACAAAGTCCAGGTAGAAGTAGTTTTTGTTTGCCTATAGTTTATTTACATTTTTATTACATATAAAATGTAGAAGGTATAACTAATGAGGAAAGGTGATATGCATACACCTCTATTTAAGCCCAAAACACAAATGTCAATGGCATAAGCCTTTACAAATAAAGACACAAAACCAGAAGACAATCACTTTGTAACAATATACAATTTTCAGAATGAATTTATGGAGATTCAAGAATCTCCCATTTACGTGGGTGATCCATGTTTTACAATATGACCTCATTCCCATATTACAATTCAGACCCCTTTTCTCGAGTGAGCTTTATTTCTGCCTTTTTACAGTTGAAGGGTATCAAATTTATCATCAGAAAGCTGTAGGAATGAAGTGACTTGATTCGTCCAGTGTAATGGAGCTGAAACAACCACATAAGTAAAAGGGTTTATTAATTAGTTTGGAATACCAGTTATATTTTGAATCAATTGTAAAAACAGGAATAAAAAACAAAGGCAAAGCTTGTTCTTCAGCATAGGGTAATCTGAAGAGAACTAACAAATCAATTTACAAACCTATTGTAGCTCAGTTTGTCAAAAATTTCTGAAGCCAGCCATAATGTTATGAGTTTGAATTGTATGTCTCAAACAATAATATGTAGTCAGTGACTGACTTGAAAACAAAATGTCCCTGAGATTTCACTTTACATCCATCAGAATGGCTAAAATAAAAAACTCAGGTGACAACACATGCTGGTGGGAATGCAAATTTATAGAGCCACTTTGTAAATCAATCTGGCAATTTCTAAAAAAAATTACAAACAGTGTTACATCAAGATCCAGCCTAGGCATACATCTAAAATATGCTCAACTATACAACAAAGACATTTGCTTAACCATGTTCATAGCAGCTCAATTAGTAATAGCCAGAATCTGGAAAAAAAAACAGATGCCCCTCAATTGAGGAATGGAAACAGAAATTGTGGTACATTTACACAGTGGAATACTCCTTAGCCATTAAAAATAAGGTAATCATGAAATTTGCAGGCAAATAATGGGACCTAGAAAAGATCATCCTAAGTGAGGTATCCCAGAAGCAGAAAGACACACATGGTATATACTCATGAGTTGATATTAGCCATATAATATATGATAAACATACTAAAATCTATACCCCTAAAGAAGCTGAACAATGAGGAGGACCCTAGAGAAAATATTCAGTCCTCTCATAATGGCAAACGCGTTAGACATCGGAAGCAGAAGACAGGGAACAGGACAGAGACTTACCACAGAGGGCCTCTGAAAAACTCTACTGATAGAGGTATTAAAGCAGAGGCTGAGACTCATAGTCAAACATTGTTAAGAGTGCAGGGTATTTTATGAAAGAAGGGGGAGATAGAAAGATCTGGAGGAGACAGGAACTCCACAAGGAGAGCAACAGAAGCAAAACATCTGGGCCAAGGGGGCGCTATAGAGACCGATACTGCAACCAAGGAATATGCATTTAGCAGACCTAAAACCCCTGCTTAGATGTAGACTCAGTCTACCTAGACTCAATCTCCAATGATTATCTTAGTAATGTGGAGCAGGGGGTTTCTCTGATATGCACTCAGTGGCAGGCTCTCTGATCACCTCCTCCTGAGGGGTTCAGCCTTGCCAGGCCACAGCTGAAGACAATGCAGCTAGTCCTGATCAGAGCTGATAGGCTAGGGTCAAATAGAAGGGGAGGAGGACCTCCCCTATCAGTGGACTAGGGGAGGGTCCTAGGAGGAAAAGAAGGAGGGAGGGTGGGATTGGGAGGAGACGACAGAGGGGGCCACAAGTGGGAAACAAAGTGAATAAACTGTAATAAATGATAAATAAATAAAATAGTTTTTAATAGAAAAAAAACATGTGGTGTGGGGGCTATAGGAAAATAAAATAAAATCTACTAAAGACTTGCGATCAAGCCTCTGGCAGAGGGCGAGAAGTAATGATAGATCTGGGGGAGGTTGTTGAGACTTGGGGAGAACAAGAGCTCCACAAAGGCCAAACTGAGCAGGACACAGGGGTCTTGTATGAGACGGTTTCTACAATCAAGGACCATGTGTGGATGTGGCCTGGAACCCCCGCACAGATGGGGCCCATGATAGCTCGTTGTCGGACTGAAGACCCTATTCAGGGAAACAGGGACTGTTTCAGTCATGATCTTGATGGCTGACTCTTTGACCCTCCCCCATACAAGCTGGGGAGTGACAGACTGGCTAGATCCCAGGGGAGGACATTGCAGCCAGCCCTGAGGAGACAGGATAAGCAGGGGTTGGATGGAAGGGAAGGAGGTCCTCCCCTGTTGGTGGACTTGGAGGGGGCGAGGAGGAGGGAGATGAGGGAGGGAGTGGGAGAGTGGGAGGGAATGAGGGAGGAGGCTACGCCTGAGATTCAAAGTACCTAACCTGTGATTGATATAAAAATAAATAAATTTTTAAAAAAAGAAAAAATGTAGTTTACAGTGGTTGCAGGATGATTAGAATGAAAAATCAAACGAGATTGAAATTGAAAGGCTAGATACCTAATGACAATTTGGTCTTTTTTTTTTTTTTTGAGATGGAATGAGGGGACCATTAGCAGGAGGATACTGATTGGGTAGAAGGAGAGATGAAGGGTCAAATATATTAAAATGTATATGCTAGAAATATGTATATGCTAGTCAATAGTAAAGTTTAAATATGTATTGTGTTGTATTTATTTTTAAATTTTTATATGATGTTTATTTTTTATATTAATCACAGGTTATTTACTTTGTATCACAGCCATAGCCCCCTTCCTCATTCCCTCCCAATCCAACCCTCCCTCCTTCACTCATCTCCTTACTGCCCCTTTCCAAGTCCACTGATAGGGGAGGTCCTCCTCTCCTTCCATCTGACCCTAGCTTATCAGGTCTCTTCAGGACTGGCTGCAATATCCTCCTCTGTGGCCTAGCAAGGCTGCTCCTCCCTCCTCGGGGAGGGGAAGATCAAAGAGGCAGCCATTGAGTTCATGTCAGAAATAGTCCCTGTTCCCCTTACTAGGATCTCACTTGGATACTGAGCTACCGTGGTCTAAACCTGAGCAGGAGTTCCAGGTTATATCCATCCATGGTCCTTGGTTGGAGAAACAGTCTCATAAAAGACCCCTGTGCCCTGGTTGTTGTGGAGCACCTCCCCTTTCCAGGTCATACTAGCATCATGTTTGTAGCAGCTTTATTCATAATAGCCAGAAACTGGAAACAACCCAGATGTCCATCAGTGGAGGAATGGATACAGAAATTGTGGTGCTTTTACACAATGGAATACTACTCAGCAGGTAAAAACAAGAAAATCATGAAATTTCCAGGCAAATGGTGGGATCTACAAAAGATCATCCTGAGTGAGGTATCATAGAAACAGAATGATATACACAGTATACACCCACTTATAAGTGGTACTAGACCTCTAAGATAGGATAAACATACTAAAATCTGTACACCTAAAGAAGATAAACAAGAAAGAGGACCTGGGGTAAAATGATCAATCCTTGCCTAGAAAGACAAATGGGATGGACATTGGTAATAGGAGAAAACAAGAAACAGGACAGGAGCCTACCCTATAAGACTCTACCTAGCAATGCATCAAAGCAGATGCTGAGACTCATAACCAAACCTTCAGCAGAGTATAGGGAATCATATGAAAGAAGATGGAGTTAGTATTTTTTTAATTTTTAACGATAGCTTTGCATGTGCAAAAGGGAAAAGTAAATAAGTATTTACTTCCAGCCGTTTTCCCTAATGTTGTTACTGCTTGCCCTTATGATCATCGTTGAAGACATTCAGTAATAGCATTAGGGAAAACTGCTGGAAATAAATATTTGGAACACAGGACAAAATATATAATGTGGCATTGTGCATAATACTGTAATACATAGATGTTACATGCAAATACATAGTTACACATTATTTTAATGAAATATGAATAATTTATATTTATATCTAAATTCTAGATATAATTCTAGTACTAGAATTAAAATCTAGTACTGATTTACCAGATGTTGGAGGATGAAAAGGTTGCATATGCTTTATGTTTTTTACTTAAAAGAGATAACAGATACAATTACACACTTAATATTTTCCCATATATTATAGTAATATTCTTAGTTCCCTCTAGTAATAATACTGTAAGAGCATTTTTTAAATAACAATATTCACAATATATGTTCAAATGTCATCCATTTTGAGAGAGAACAAAAAAGATAGTAGTATTTTTTTTCTTTGACAACTGAATTTAAACTCTAATTTTGGAATACCTTTTTTTTTTGCTTGAATGAGTGAATTGTATAAAAGGACCATGTATCCAAAATCATAAAGCTTTCATGAGTTTTTAAAATGTCCTAAATCAATGTAGAGCAATCAAGACAACTGAACTATGAAAATGAATGTTGTGCAGCTCTGACTTGATTTTATTTGGGTAGTATAGTGCATTGATTGACATTTAAAAAATGTTGTGCTCAATACTTAACCTCCTGAGAGAATAAGGAATAGCCACAAATCCAATAATTCCCATCTACACGTAAGTGAACTGACATTCTCAATTTTACCCTCGTAAGTTTATAGAAGGAGAGGAGGACCTCCCCTATCAGTGGACTAGGGGAGGTACATAGGGGTAGAAGAGAGAGGGAGGGCTGGATTGGTAAGAGATGAGGAAGGAGGCCATAGCCAGGATACAAATTTAATAAACTGTAATAAATTAGAGTAATTTAAAAATATAAAAAAGCAAATTTTGATATTAAATTGGCTTTATTGAGGAAGATTCATTTCAATAAAGTAAAATGTGTTTTTTATTATTAAATCTTTTTTTTGTCCTTAAAATTTGTCAACAATAAAGCAAATATTTAGGGATCATTTGCAATTTAATAACCAGTTTTAAGATAGCAGGTATACCAAAGGCACCTCTTCTTCACCTCGCATCTCTCTTGTGAAAGCCAGAGGTGTGTTGTAGCACCAGGGAAGCTAGGAGTCATTCATTTTAGTCCCATAGCTCCCTGCTTACCAGAGAAGCAGCTGTAGCCTTTCCTGTTCTGCAGGTGTTTCTCTTGCTCAAGATTCTATGCTCTAGTGAAGGGCATGCTCTGTTCTCGATCTCAGGCTTCTTAAGGACTAAGTGAAAAGAGGCAGTTGAAGCAATCCCCTATACTTTGTTATGGTTGAACTATTATGTGTGTTAGTTTCTTGAATTCTAAAAACTGATATAGCAGACATTGCACCATCCAATTTACCCAAGTAATTGATTTAAAATTAAATAATAGAAAGATGTTTGTTAAAATTAAAAGGGTTTATTACAAAGTGAAGGTGAAGAAGGAGATGAAGTCAAAATTTTGTTTGGCATTGTCTACATCACTCCATAAATTTTACAGTTACAGGGGCTGTTTCTGACATGAACTCAGTTCCTGGCTCTTTTTTTTTTTTTTTTTTTTTTTGGTTTTCTCATATATTTTTAATGTAATTTATTTATTTTTATATTAATCACAGGTTAGGTACTTTACATCCCAGTCATAGCCCCTTCCCTCACTCCCTCCCACTCTCCCCATCCCTCCCTCATCTCCTCCATGCCTCCTCCAAGTCCACCAACAGGAGAGGACCTCCTCCCCTTCCATCTAACCCCAGATCATCTTGTCTCCTCAGGGCTGGCTGCAATGTCCTCCCCTGGGATCTAGCCAGGCTGTTACTGTGGCTGACTCTTTTATCACCTCCCTCTGATGGGAGAACAGCCTTACCAGGCCACAGAGGAAGACAATGCAGCCTGATGAGACCTGATAGGCTAGGCTCAGAGGGATTAGTTGACTAGGGGATGGGCATGGGAGGAGAAGAGATAGGGTGGGATTGTGAGTGGACATGGGAGGTGGCTACAGCTTCAATACAAAGTGAAAAAATTGTAATAAATATAAAAAAAGAAAGAAAAAAGTGTGAAAATTTATTGATGCATCTTGAACTAGTAAAGACAGCTTTCTTTAATGGGTTAATATATAACATGTTTTAACTCTCTATTTACATGAAAATTTCTTAATTATTATAGCAATACTTTAAAAAGTAGACTTGCTAGTGTGAGATACATTCTAAGACACATTTTCTATTTCAGATTTCAGCAAAAAATCTATTCAATCTTGTAATTTGGT
Organism: Pachyuromys duprasi; assembly: GCA_028658305.1. Lineage (NCBI taxonomy): Eukaryota > Metazoa > Chordata > Mammalia > Rodentia > Muridae > Pachyuromys > Pachyuromys duprasi. Next base: position 29,608,592 of record CM053743.1, read on the forward strand.
AATAAATTTGTTTGAATATGCTGGCTGTTGAAATAACTGCAGTAGGAGAGACACATTCTTATGTTTAAAGGTATTTTCTGAACAGGTGTAAGACATAACATGTATTGGAATAGTGGTAGATGTCTGACATCCAGAAAAAATCACAAAAGCACTTTCTCATAATAAATTAAGCAGTTTCTATAAACTATCATTAGAGTTAAAAATGCTTAATGACCTGTCTCAGTCATGAACCTGATGGCTGACTCTTTGACCCTCCCCCATACAAGCCGGGGAGTGACAGACTGGCTAGATCCCAGGGGAGGACATTGCAGCCAGCCCTGAGGAGACAGGATGAGCTGGGGTTAGATGGAAGGGGAGGAGGTCCTCCCCTGTTGGTGGACTTGGAGAGGGCGGGGAGGAGGGAGATGAGGGAGGGAGTGGGAGGGTGGGAGGGAATGAGGGAGGAGGCTACGCCTGGGATGCAAAGTACCTAACCTGTGATTGATATAAAAATAAAAATAAATAAATTAAAAAAATGCTTAATGACAAATATTGCTTAAAGTAGAAAGTATAAAATAATTTCAATGAAAGTTAGGATAAAACTATGACAGAAAACTGTGTAAGTGACATGTAGATGTGATAGACAGATGGGATGCATAATGAAAAACAAATGGGATACAATGGAGCTGAAAAACCAAATGCTGAAACATATGAAAAGATTAAAAATAGGAAAACCTGTAATGAAGTTAGGACAAATTCTTAATAAAGAATATCATAATGGGAGGGGCTAGAGACTCTCAACCATCTGGGAAATAGACAGATTTATCAAAGAGCATTCAAAATAAAGGCATCTGTTCAAACACAGCTGAAGACACATTAAAATTTCCATGCATATTGTGATATCAGATTGTCAACTTCCTCCACAGTTTTTGACATAGAATCTTCTCTCAATAGACATCAGTATTGACATAGACTGCTGTGCAGTAGCAAAGTGACTGTAGAATTACACAGTAGTGTGGCTTTTCTGGGACGATGGCTGTTAATTGGTAAATAAAGAAAACAAAATTTTAAAAATCTTTATTTTGTTATTAATTTATGAAGGTAGAAAAACAATGATGTCTCAGACTTCATAAGATTATGATATTTGATTATTTCTTCCAATTACACTTAAATATTTCTTATTAACAATAGTGTGTTCACAGGAACTTCTGCTGACTTTCCTTCTTTCTAACAAACTCCTGTCAGTAAAGTGATACCACCATTTCTCATCCCTTTCTCTGTGGATCCTGTCTTTGTGGAGACTGATTCACCAACTGGGTTCTCAAGATTTTAATATGTGGTTATGATAAGGCATCAACTTGAATTTCACTACTACTTAGAAGTTCTAGGTTCTAGAAAAGTACTTATGTCTCATAAATTCAAATTCTATTTAAACTATTTTAAACCAGAAAATGTAACAAAAGTAGTTTTCAGTTACAATATTTTACACACATTTATTTTTCTTATTTGCATTTTTTAAAAATGAGAAATACAGGGGATCAAAGATGGCTGCCACGAGAGGACACTGTGTCTGAGGAGTAGGTCAGCAGAAACAATGCAGCGACTAGGAGACTGAACTCTGGGACCTAAAATGCCAGCATTTGTGATTGCCAGGTGAGTAGAACTCCTACTGTGAGAAAATCAAGTGGGAAAACCCGAGGGACACCCAGTTACTCCCAGAAAAAACTCAGAGTGACCAGAGGTGCACAGCTCTGATCTGAGCGAGTAGCTGCCCAGGGCACCAGCAGCCTCCATACTAAACTGGACCACATAGTCTCTGGGGCAGACTGAGGACGAACTGGAACCATTTTGTCTGACCTGCACACTGCGGGCACACACTGCTCAAATCTGCCAGCAAAAACCTCAGTCAGTATGTGAGTCCACGGGCCAGTCTGGGAAGGTTCAGGGATCTGCTTCACCCAGCAGGTGTACAGCAGGCACACTCTGATTGCCACTGGAACCACCTCAGACTGAGAGGGACAGGGGACCATTTTGACCAGACTGCACACTACAGGCACACTCTGCTCAGGGCCGCCAGCAAAAACCTCAGTCCCTGTGTGTGTCCACTGGCCAGAGAAGGCCTCGGGCACCACTTCAAACAGGCCTACATAGAGCAGGTGAACACCTCTCAGCAATGCCTGCAACCAAACAAGACCCACTGTGTGTGCCCCAAATATCATCTCAGACCATGGTTCAGAGCCCTGGCCCAGAAGGGGGCGCCAAGTCTCCAGTCCAGGGGAGAGCCCTTAGCAGCACATCCCGGCCAGAGCACAAAACCCCCAGCTGACATCTCAAAAGACTGAGGAGCTAAACCTCCAGACTAGAGGGGTGACCAGCCTGCAGTGCTCACAGATCCTAGCACAGAGCACGAAGCCGGGGACATAGAACCCACAACAGAGTTCAACTGCGACAACAACACACACTAACAAACCAATGGAAATTCCTAACCTTCTTGAAGAATACTCCTGATACAAGAGATTGACAGTTACAGACTGAAGTACAGCCTTAAACCACAAAGAGCTCCTTGATTATATATAAACAAATGTCCAGAAATCGGTGAAAAAACTCACCCAACAAATATCAGGACACCATGGCCCCACCAGAAACACACAAAAGCAGTGGAGATTTTAATGCAGCAGAGACACAGGAAAATTATGTTAAAGCTTTGCTTAGGCAGATATTGGAGGAACAAAAAGAGAGACAAAAATAGGAAATGAGCAAGGCTCTCAAAGAAATGGAGAAGACTTTAACAGCCCATATAGAGGAATAATCAAAGATAAACAGAGAGGAAAGAACCAAAATAGGAGACACAGTCAATCAGTTGAAGGAAATGGTACAAAGCATGAAAACGGAATGAGAATCTATAAAGAAAACACAAAGGGAGAAGAACCTGGAACTGGAGAACTTGGAGAAAAGATCAGGAACCACAAAGGTAAGCATCACCAATAGAATACAAGAGATGGAAGAGAGACTCTCGGGCGCGGAGGATAGGCTGGCTGAAATGGATTCCTCACTCAAGGAAAAAAGAAAATCAGAAAAGTTCCAAACACAAAACATCCACGAAATTAAGGATGCCATCAAAAGACGAAACATAAGAATAATTGGATAGATGAAAAAGAAGACTCCAGGCTCCAAGGACCAGAAAATATTTTTAAGAAAATTATAGAAGAAAATTTTCCCAACTTAAAAAAAGAAATGTCCATAAACATACAAGAAGTCTACAGAACACCAAATAGACTAGACCAGAAAAGAAATACCTCTCATCACATCATAGTCAAAACAATAAACCTACAAAACAAAGAAAAAATATTAAAGGCAGCAGGGGAAAAGGGTCAAGTAACAAATGAAGGTAGACCGATCAGACTCACACCAGAC
>CM053743.1:29612484-29636714 GCA_028658305.1 Pachyuromys duprasi
ATGCTCAAGTACACAACAAGGACATTTGCTCAACTATGTTCGTAGCTGCTTTATTTGTAATAGCCAGAACCTGGAAACAACCCAGATGTCCCTCAGTTGAGGAATGGATACAGAAATTGTGGTACTTTTACACAATGGAATACTACTCAGCAATTAAAAAGGAGGAAATCATGAAGTTCGCAGGCAAATGGTGGGACCTTGAAACTATCATCCTGAGTGAGGTATCCCAAAAGCAGAAAGAAACATATGGTATATACTCACTTATGTAGACCTATAGGATAGGAAGGTCAAGCCGAAATCTACACACCTAGAGAGGATATACAGGAAGGAGGACCCAGGTTGGTATGATCAATGCTTGTTTGAATGAACAAATGGGATGGACATTGAGTGGAGGAGAAAACAAGCAACAGGACAGGAGGACGCTAAGGAGGACCTCTGGCGGGGAGGGGTCAATGTAGGGATGTATCAGAGCAGATATTAAGACTGGTAATCAAGACTTTGGCAGAGGGCGAGAAATAATGATAGATTGGGGGAGGTTGTTGAGACGTGGGGAGAATAAGAGCTCCACAAAGACCAAACTGAGCAGGGCACAGGGGTCATGTATGAGACGGTTTCTACAATCAAGGACCATGTCTTGATGTGACCTGGAATCCCCGCTCAGATGGGGCCCATGATAGCTCGTTGTGGGAAGGAAGACCCTAGTGAGGGTAACAGGGACTGTTTCAGTCATGAACTTGATGGCTGACTCTTTGACCCTACCCCATACAAGCCGGGGAGTGACAGACTGGCTAGATCCCAGGGGAGGACATTGCAGCCAGCCCTGAGGAGACAGGATGAGCTGGGGTTGGATGGAAGGGGAGGAGGTCCTCCCCTGTTGGTGGACTTGGAGGGGGCGGGGAGGAGATGAGGGAGGGAGAGGAAGGGGGGGAGAGAATGAGGGAGGGGGCTGTGCTTGGGATGCAAAGTACCTAACCTGTGATTGATACAAAAATAATTAATTAATTAAAAAAATGAGAAATACCTGCTATTCCATGAAGGATGCTAGTTCAAAAATTTGACAGTTCAAGCTCAGTCCTATGTGAATTTAACTAAATAAACAATTGAGAATTTTGTCTTGAAAAAAAATTATATGATAGGCTAAAATACTGTCTCATGAATATTTCATCAGAAATTCTCACAGCTAAACTTTTAGCTATCACATTTTCTTTCAACTGTGGAGAGGTTAGCTTCCAAATAACAAAATGTTCCATATCAAAACTTTGTTATTAAAACCCACTTCCATGCTCTTTGGAATCTGTGACCTGGACCCAAGTTTCCTTTGGTTCTTCCCTGCCATGCTTTTCAGTAATTTTCTTCTGTCCCATCTCTGTCTCTTTATGACTCCCTCCAAACACACAGAGCTTTTCTTTACCAGGAGCCCCATAACTGCCCAAATTTGGTGGGACCCAGATTTGTCACACATGCTTTCTTTCTTCTCTCCCATTCTTGTCTATGACCAGCTTGTCAGATCTACCGCACAAATGCTGTAGGAATAGCCAAGCCCTTTTTCATTCTATTTGGGTTCCGTGAGATGGAACCAATACCTAACACTGCAAAAGTGGACATTTTTTGAGACTGGATAAGTTATAGTCCTGTCTGAACACTCACTACTGTTATTTCTGCTAAGGGAATGTAAAATAACCCTCCATGACATATATCTATACTCATAGTTCAGAGAATTACTCAACCCTCAACACAGAAGAAGGAAGTGCTTGCAGCAGATTATAGTTAACATGGAGCATCACAAATGTACAGTATGCATAAAATTTGGACCAATCAGTCTGAAATGGAAAGCATTTACAAAATCCTTGTCCATAAGATTTAGGGATCTTCCATGGGCTACATGGCAGCTTAGTCTCCAAATGGGTTTCCTAGTAATGGGAACCGGGACAGTCTCTGACATGGACTCAGTGTCTGGTTCTTCAATCATCTCCCACTGATTGGGGGCAGCCTTACCAGGCCACAGAGGAAGACAATGCATCCATTCTTGGTGAGACCTGATCGGCTAGGGTCAGATAGAAGGGGAGGAGGACCTCCTCTATCAGTGGACTTGGGGAGGGTTAAGGGAGGAGATGATAGAGGGAGGGTGAGGTTGGGAATGGATAAGGTAGGGAGATATAGCTGGGATACAAAGTTAATAAAATGTAATCAATAAAAATAAATTAATTTAAAAAATAAAAATATAAAATAAAATGTGTCACAAAAAACAAACCAAACCAAACAAACAAACAAAAATGTTTCACAGATATATGTGGCAGACAATGTGGAAAGATTATAAGAGCCAGAGGTGGAATATGACTACAAGGAAGAGAGGTTTCAAGACACAGCATGATTGATCCAAATTTGAACTCACAGAGACTGTAACAGCCCACAAAAGACTTGCCCAGGTTCAAAACAGACAAAAGGTTAGCATGGAGAGGAGAAGTAAACACAAAACCCCACCCTTAACCAAGAAGTTATTTGCAACTGATACCTGTTGGAGAAGGAATAATCAGTTTTGTCCAATGGAAAGTCACTGGCTATATCAACCACACTCTAGGAGCAGCTGCAAAACAACAACAATAATAACGAAACTACTCCTCCATTACTGGTTGAAGTGAAAACTTGTACAACTGCTTTGGAAATCAATCTGACACTCTCTCAGAAAAACAACTCCTGGGTATATACCCAAAAGATGCCCCACCATACATCGAGGACGTTTGCTCAACTATGTTCATTGAAGCTTTATTGATAATAGCCAAAAACTGGAAACATCCCTCAGCTGAAGAATAGATTTAAAAAAGTTGTGCTACATTTACACAATGGAATATTTCTCAGCTATTAAAAACAAGGAAATCATAAAATTTTCAGGCAAATGGATGGAACTAGAAAAGAGTATCCTGCGATAACCCATATCCAGAAAGACACACATGGTATATATTCACTTATAAGCATATATTAGCCATAAAGTACATGATAAGCTTACTACAATTTGTAGGCCCACAAAGATAAGTAACAAAGAGGATCTGAGGAAGGGTACCTAAATATCACTCAAAAGTGAAAACAGACAACAGATATGCTTGAAGAGAGGGGACAGAGTTGAAGAATGAGTATGCAGAAAATGAGGGTATAGATCACACTGGGGAGAAAGGGTGGGAGGACAGAGGGCTTGCAAAGAGAAGAGAAACCATGGGTTGGGAATATCTGAGACAAGCTGGAGACCTACTACAGGTTAGGCTTTTGGGAGGATATGGGTGTGATTCTACCTGAGACTCTTAGTAGCAGGCATCATGGAGACTGAAGAGGCCACCCTCTAACTAGATTTGACGCCTGGTGGAGGGAGGGACACACCAACCTACCCACAAAAACTTTGTTCCAAAATTTACCCTGCCTACAAGACGTGCAGGGATAAAGATAGAGCAGAGACTGAATGAATGTCCAACCAATGCCTGATCCAACATGAGACTCACCCATGGGAGATAGCCAATCCCTGATACTTTTAAGATACTCTGCTATGCTTGCAGACAAGAGACTAGCATACCTGTCCTCTGAGAGGCTCCACTCAATAGTGGATCAAAATAGATGCTGAGACTCAGAGCCAAATAGTGCAGGGAGTCTTGAGGAACAATGGATGAAAGAATAAAAGGATCCAGAGGGAGCAAGAGCTCCACAAGAAGACCAACAGTGCCAATTAACCTGGGCCCAGGGGGCTTAGAGAGCACCAACCAAGGACCATGCATGGACTCAACCTAGGCTTCTTACACATATGTAAATTATGAGTAGCTTGACCAACATGTACATCCCCTAGAAAGGAGAGAAAGGGCTGTTGCTGACATGGTCTCTGTTGCCTGCTTTTCTATCAATTCCGCTTGGTGGGACTGTCTCACCAGGCCACAGGGGAAGAGGTACTAAGTTCTGTCAAGACTTGATGTGCTAGTCTGACTCGGTAGTGGGGTAGCTCCCTTTATCTGAGGAGTAGGGTTAGGGGATAAGGGAAAATGGAAAGGATGCAAAGTGAATGAATGAGTGAACGAATTAAATTAAAATGTATTCCATTTTTTTGCTTGACTTTTATTTTTTTTTTGTTTTTTTGTCTTTTTGGACATTTTGATTGTTATTGTTGTAGTGTTAGTGAGTTTTGGTTTGGTATTTTAGAGATAAAGAAATAACATTAAATTGTGTGAGTAGGGAGGTGAAGAGGATCTGAGTGATGAGTGGTGAGGAAAATAAGATTCCCTGTGTTTTGTCCAGTTTGGCTGTGAGTCTCAGCATCTGCTTCGATACTATGGTGGGTGGAGACTTTCAGAGGACATCTATGGTAAGCTCCCATCCTATTCCTTCTCTTCAAACACTTCTGGTGTGTATTCTGCTTGGCCTTCTGAATGACATTTAAGTATCTTTCTTTGGTCCTCCTTGTTATTTAGCTTCTTTAGGTCTTTGGATTGTAGTATGTTTATCCTGTGTTATATGACTAATACCTGCTTATAAGTGAGTATAAACTATGCATGTGTTTTTGGTTCTGGGTTATCTCACTCAGGACGATCTTTTCTAGTTCCATCCATTATTTACTTGTTTTTAAATAGATGAGTAGTATCCCATTGTGTAAATGCACCACAATTTCTGTATCTACTCTTCAGTTGAGGGACATCTAGGTTGTTTTCAGTTTCTGGCTATTACGAAAAAAAGCTGCTATGAACATAGTTGAGCAAATGCGCTTGTTGTGTGGTTGAGCATCTTTCAGATATATGTCTCATACTCAAAAATCTAAGCTTGAGAAATGTTTTCTGACCCCTGGAGAAAAAGCAGATGTGTTAATAATTTTGTTGATTTTTAGGCAACTGAAATCATCCTCGTTCCTACAGGTTATAGCTTACTTTTGAAGCCTAACATGTTACATGAAAGTAAGATTGCAGTGCAATCCATCCTGAAATGAGGATTAAATGTATTTCTTGTATTAACTATCAAACCTAAGTTATAAGACCTTGGAGATACAAGAATTGGGTGAGCTCTTTTTCATATTCTGAGAAATCTTCAACTAGTTAGCATAAAACTATATCAACTTGTTGTTCTTGTCACAGTGGCATCAGAGTGACAGAGCCAAAGCAGAACCGTAAGTGTGGGGGTTGTGCCCTTTAGTGAACAACAGTTTTTTTTTTTTTGGTCTATCAAAAACTATTGATTTAGCTTCCATGACAGTAAATGCAATGATAACCCTATTTTAATCAAGTTATTAAAGTAAAATATGCACGGTCCCATTGGACTTTATCTGGAGAAAGAATAAGGACAATATTTTATGTTAATTTTTTGTCCAATATCTAATTTGAGAATCATCAGTTCTTTCAAATGAGTATGTCTACAATTGATGTATTTGCACATGCCATTAAAGCACGGAAGAATTTAAAATGGTAGATACAGGGGGGTGCAGAATGGCTTAGAGTTATGATCACTGGCTGCTTTTGCAGATGAACTTGGGTTGATTCCCAGAACCTATGTGCCAGCTAGCTCTCAACCATCTATAACTTAATCTCTATGGGATCAAATGTCTTCTTCTGACCTTCATTGGCACCAGGTACACAATGGGTGCACATACATGCATGCAAGCCAAACAATCATGCACACAATTTTTAGATTAAAGATATTTAAAAGTTTTAATGGCAGAAATAAAACACTAGTTTTCATATTCAAATTAATATTGAAGCCTAATCTGTAGGAAGCAAGTACATTTCTTTCTCCACAAATATGATCACCCTTCACTCTGCATAAGAAACAATTGACTGATGTTTCTGTTAATTAGAATACCACCTCAAGCTGATCATTTCTACTCAATTTATTACAGTATTAGTTATTTGTATTGATTATTTGTATTCTGTTGAATAGTACAAATATTCTTGTTGTATTGTTAAATATCTTCAGGTTAAAAGCCCAAGTTTTAGAGGAGGACATAATAACTACCAGTAGATTTGAAAAAATCCATGTGCTGCGATTTGGTACTTAGAATTACTTAGGAGGTATACCCTGTTTTCACTGCACAGGGTATTTCACTGCAAATAAGCTCTGAGATGCATTTTCCCAATACCTCACTACCTAACACTATGAACACAGCATGTGAAGGTATTTGACTGACAAGTTCTTGGCAATTATTACAGCATGCAGTTCCTATTTCAAGTTGTGTCAAGTTTTCATAAATGAATATTTCATAAAGCTTCAATATAAAATTCCTATTGTTATTCCTTGGGGATGCTCCACTCTTTCTTTGTAAGGAACATATTTTTGGTGTGAATCAAAAACAAAGAAAGAAATGTTTGAATTCACTATGAATGTGGTCATACAATTTGAGCCTGTCAAGTATGTGTTCTTAATTAATTTTATTATAAAAATAACTTATTGGAATATTTATATATCTCTGAGAAATAAGGATGTTTACTACTGTAAATTTCTTTGATTTTTATTTTAAAATAATATTCTTACTTATTCATTAAGCATTTCATACACTGTATTTGATCGTAATCATTCTCCACCTTACTATTCAAAATCTGAAAAAAAAAAAGAGAAACAACTATCATTAACATAACCAATGAAAAAATCAAGTCAAATTTGTGCTGCCCAAATAATTTAGGGACTGATGTCTACATTGGAGTATGACCTTTCGACAAGGGGACTACACTTTTAAAGAAAGTGTCACTATAGTCTAAGGCAGCTATAAGTAATTGTAAATAAATGCCAGTAGTTCCTCAGCGAAGGGTGAGATTACACGTTCACCTACCCACCTCAAATATACAATTTGTCTCTCTTGAGCTTGCAGATTTTATCATGATTACTGAGAATTCATATGCACAACTTTCCTGTTATGTCTGGATGTAACTATTTTCTTGTAGTCATCTATGATCTCTGACTCTGATATCATTCCATCCCTTGAGAGCCTGAGGGGGGGTAATGTGATTCAGATGTTCTTTTGTAACCCAAATACTCCACAGTTTCTCGTTCTCTGCACATTGGCAAGTTGTGAGTATCTGTGTGCTTTAGCTGCCATCTGTAATACAATGTAATTTCTACCATATATTCAGTAGGTATAGGAATATTTGAGATTTTAAAAAATATTTTTATTAATTACACTTTATTCACTTTCTAGCCCGTCTGAAGCTCCCTCCCTCCTCCCCTCTCAAACCCTCCCTTCCTCTCCCTTCTCCACACATGCCCCTCCCCAAGTCCACTGATAGGGGACATCTTCTTTTCATTCCTTCTGATCCTAGTCTATTAGGTCTCATCAGGAGTGGCTGCATTGTCTTCTTCTGTGGCCTGGTAAGGCTGCTAGCCCCTCAGGGGGAGGTGACCAAAGAGCAGGCCAATCAGTTCATATCAGAGACAGTCCCTATTCCCATTACTATGGAACCCACTTGGACACTGAACTGCCATGGGCTACATCTGTGCAGGGATTCTAAGTTATCTCCATGCATGGTTCATGGTTCTTGGTTGGAGTATCAGTCTCAGGAAAGATCCCTGTACTCAGATTTTTTGGTTCTGTCGCTCTCCCTGTGGAGCTAATGTTCTCTCCAGATCTTACTATTTCCTACTTCTTTCATAAGATTCCCTGCACTCTGCCCAAAGGTTGGCCATAAGTCTCAGTATCTGCTTTGATAGTCTTCATGGAAGAGCCTTTCAGAAGCCCTCTGTGGCAGGCGCCTAGCTTGTTCCCTGTTTCCTCCTTCTTCTGATGTCCATCCTCTTTTACTTTCTGGATGGGTATTGAGCATTTTAGCCAGAGTCCTCCCTCTTGATTAGTTTCTTTTTTTTTAAATATTCTATCTAATTTTAATAGGTTAACCTCCAGGGCTATGACCTGTTTAGCCACAGGTCATGTACCAGTTATCATCCTGAGTATGAGTTCCATCTTATGGAGCAGGATTTAAATCCAATCAGTTTATGGTTAGTGCAACACTATTGCAGCAGTCGAGAAATTTTGACAACTCTGTTGTGATTGTGTCTTCAGGGTGGGTTTGGAAAGGCAGGGGAGAGGGGAAGAGAGGAAAGGATAAATGGCACTAAAGCCCTTTTGAAAATGTCACATGGAAACCTACTGCTACAGAACCTTCCTAAAATAAATACAAACATACATAAAAAGAGTTTAAACTGAGTTAACCTATATTGTGGTGACAATGTCCATACTAGACATGCTAGGAAACAAAAAATCAGAAAACAAAACAAAATGTCACAATAATGGGTTGCCTCTTTTCTAGCTGATGGCCAATAGAGTATCCCTTCACTACCTATTTAAATGCTTAGTAGAGATTGATGCAAGGGTGCTTGGCCAGGTAACATTTGGCCCAGCCACTCAGAAAAGACACGGGTCATTTTTGAATCTTTTAGGCTTCTGCTATTTAGAATGTTGGATTATACTAAAATTTAAAATTTTAAGTTATAAAGTATTTAAAATAAATTGAGGGTACTGTAAAGGTCATAATGTTCTGCATCTCTCAGATACACAATTTAGTATTTACTTTGTCTTTATGCACATTATGAGACTTCTTTGATGTACTATATTAGAGCTACTAACATTGGAGTTGAAAGGGAGTTCCTATTAGACCACTTATGAAAAAGGACGAGGCAGTGAGGACATCCTTTGTGCATCAATCAGGGGAAAGGAGTCAGGGCACTTAGAACCTTTGTTGGGCTGCACTGAGCTAATTTCATTCTTTAATCTTCACCACAAAAGCATCAGCCAGATAGAGTTCAAAGTGATGAGTCAAAAAAGAGTCAAGAAAATGCCTTAAGAAATATCTACAATGTTAAATTAGCAGAGGCAGAACATAGTTATGATGTTTCAATGGAAAGTGGGTAGCGCCTTTTAAACCACAGACCACATATTCTGGGCTGACTTAATCTATTAGTCCTTTTAGGGCTCATTTGTTTTCATAGTTATTTTCTGATTCAATTTAATCTTTTTTTAAGTACTTGTCAATATATTTTTTGTTTGCTTACTTATGCTTCAAGGCTTCTAGGCTGATAATCCTGAACCAAAATTGAAATGAAAATAGAAGTGAGGTGAGTTCAGAGTGAGATTCTTTTTTTTTTTTTTTTTTTTTGTAGAAGATGCCATTCCAAAAGTTAGTGTCAAAAATAAAGAATATAAATAAGCTTTTTATGTCATTTATTTATATGAATATGATAAATGTATCATGTCACAAGGTTAATTTAAACATTATATGTTAGGTACATGAGATGAACAACTATAAGTAAAGATGGTGTAGGATAATGATGGCACTGTAGGTTGTAAATGTTAGCTGACAACTAAACCTTTTTAGTCATAAAAATTCCTTATTTAATCATTTGGACAATAGTCAATTATAAAGAGCTTTAAAATGAAGCTAAAATGTTTTTATTAATGTTTTTATTATTATTTGTATCACACTGTACAACTAAAAAAGGTGAAGTTTCCTATTGCCTATGTTAAATAAATATCTAAAATTAGATACTGAATGGTAGAATGTAGCTTTATTTTATTTTATTTTTATAAGGCATATACTGGTTAGGAAAAGTCATACTGTCCAAAATAAATTCATTATACTCTGTCAAGGGATCTCTATTTTGAGAAAGCAATAAGACACGATCCATACTTGTGTAATACTCAGTAGGATTAAGTTTGGAATAAGACAGGGTCAGTGTATCTGTGACAGGTAACAGGAACATACTGGGTTGCACATACTCACACAGACTACCACAATATTCATTATTTTAGAACATTAACTAGATTTATTTGGCCCTTCTTTTCTTCTATAAAATTGATATTTTATGTTTTTGTTTTCCTCTTTCGAAAATAGATTTATTTCACATAACATATTCTGATTACTGTTAATCTCCACAAAACTTCCTAGTCCTTCTCTTCTTCTCCCATCCAGAATTTTTCTGTTTGTCTTCAGAAAACAAACAAGGATGAAGGGAGTGGTTACAGATTGAAAGTGGGGAGGAAATGGGGAGCATAGAGGTAGGTTAAATGGTAACTAGGATATATGTATGAGAAAAGAGTATATTTTCAATAAAAGGGAGAAATAAAATGTAATATGTTAACTCATAACCACAAAAAATAGGATAATACAAAAAGAAACAAGAACAGGATAAAACAAACAAAGAGAAGAGAACGTGCTAAAGAAAAAAAAACACACAAGAAACACATGTAGATGCTGTTATAAACAGCAATGAAAGTCCCAACTGTTCTAATTTACCCATTAGGACTCAGGAGCTATATGCTGGGGTGAAAACCAGCTGGCTCAGAGAGACAGAGAAAGCACCCAAATGACCTTCCTTTTCAGATCAGGCCTCATGGAAAAAACCCAAAAGGCTCACTAGCACAACTGACAGCCCAGGAGGAAAAGGCCATAAAACCCAAGACCAAAGGCTTGCTAACTCAGAGACCAAAAAGCCAGGAGACTAAGAAGCTGAAGCCTAAGCTAATGCTAAAAAGTCTTTCTGCTTCTCCACGCTGGATTGGGAGGAGGCCACAGCCGCGATACAAACTGAATAAATTGTAATAAATGATAATAATAATAAATATTTTCATATTAATCACAGGTTATTTACTCTGTATCCCAGCCATAGCTCCCAATCTCACCCTCCCTCCCTCATCTCCTCCCTGCCCCTTTCCAAGTCCACTGATAGGGGAGGTCCTCCTCTCCTTCCATCTGACCCTAGCTTATCAGATACCTTCAGGACTGGCTGGAATGCCCTCCTCTGTGGCATGGCAGGGCTGCTCCTCCCTCGGGGCAGGGAGGAGGTCAAAGAGCCAGCCATTGAGTTCATGTCAGAAATAGTCCCTGTTCCCCTTACTAGAGTACCGACTTGGATACTGAGCTACCATGGTTTAGATCTGAGCAGGGGTTATAGGTTATATCCATACATGGTCCTTGGTTGGAGAAACAGTCTCATAAAAGACCACTGTGCCCTGATATATTTGGTCCTTGTGGAGCTCCTGTCATCTCCAAGTCATATTAACTCTCCCTTCTTTCATATGATTCCTTTCACTCTGCTTGTTTATGAGTCTCAGCATCTGCTTTGATAAGCTTCTAGGTAGAGTCTTTCAGAGGCCCTCTGCAGTAGGCTCCTGCCCTGTTACTTGTTCTTTCCTAATTCCAATGTCCATCCCATTTGTCTTTCTAAGTGAGGACTGATCATCTTACCTCAGGTCCTCTTTCTTGTTTATCTTCTTTAGGTGTACAGATTTTAGCATGTTTATCCTATCTTATAGGTCTAGTATTCACTTAAAAGTGAGTATATACCATGCGTATCTTTTTTCTCCTGGGATACCTCACTCAGAATGATCTTTTCTAGATCCCACCATTTGCCTGCAAATTTAATGATTTCCTTATTTTTAATTGCTGAGTAGTATTCCATTGTGTAAAAGTACCACAATTTCTGTATCCATTCCTCAGTTGATGTACATCTGGGTTGTTTCCAGGTCCAGGCTATTATGAATAAAGCTGCTACAAACAGGGTTGAGCAAATGTCCTTGTTGTGTATTAAAATATACCCTCTACTCAAAGTCCCTCCTACTCTTAATCTCTGTCAGCTAGTTTCTTGTTCAGCCTCTTGACCTAAGGTTATTATTAAGTCCATTATTAAATCCTGTTACAGAAAGCTCTTGGATTAAAAGTGTGTGATAGGTCTGGGTGAACCACACCATAGTCACCTATTAACAATAAATAGAAAGTTCTTGGATTAAAGGTGAATGATATGGCTTAACTACAGCAAACAAGAAACTGGGATCAGATATCCTGCAACAGATGCAGAAACATGCACACATTAATGTTTGCACCCATAGACATCCCATAAAAACACAAAAACTGGAAGCCATAATATACATGCAAAAGTATAAACCCTCAGACAAACTAAGTATAAGGCTGAGAGAGAATATCCAACATAACAAATGTACAGAAGAAAAGAGGGCCAGAACAACAGGCAGCTAAGAGTTCCAGACTATTATAAGAGCATACCTTATACATGACAATATTCATAATCGTATTAAAGATAGAACTCAATCCAGAAAATCTGACTCTCAGGTCACTAACATCATTGATAACAGTGGCTCTGCTAAGTGTTATAGAACTAATAATTCAGTATTTCAATTCAATTAAAATTAACTGATTTATAGTAACTATATAAGGTTAAAATGATCATAAAATCACTTCATTTTTGTTGTTGGTTTGTTTTTTGTTTGACTGTGGCTGGGTTTCTCTGGCTTAGGGCTGTCCCTAGACTAATGACAGTCATCTTGTCTCAGTGTCTTGGGTACTGGAATAACAGGCAGTAGCTATCACAATTAATGTCCAAAAGCTACCCTCAGTTTTCAAAATATTTCAGGAAATGAGTTATGCACATGGCAACATTGTGAAAAAGAAAATCTTCAATGAAAGGACCCGTGTCCTTCTAAGCTTCTTTCCATTACTTTTCCAGAGAGAAATCTTTAGCAACTGTCATCCCATTTTATTGCTTCTCTTTCCTCATTGTAAACTAGGTGGGATAATACATGCTTTTTATACTTGTGGGAATATGTTTGAGAAATCAAAGGAAATAATGTATTTTAATATGCCACAAATGTAAATCATAGTTAATTTAACTTAATAATAGGTATCTGTAAACAAGTATAATGTAGCTCATTATTTGTAAATTATTTTTAATGTTATAGAGATGTACTACACCAGGGTTCATGCACTTCAATGTTGGTGTTAGTGAATGCCAGAGGCAATGGAGCCCCTGTAACTAGAGTTACAAGGTTACAAGCCACCTGGTATGGATGCTAACTACTTGATTCAGTACTCTAAACTAATGAGATGCCTCTTCAGTCCCTAGTTTATGAGGTACATTGAGAAATTCAGGCATATTTGAATCAATACAGTAGTCTGATTTCAAATGAATAATGGAAACTTGAACTTATACTTTATGTATAATTTAAAAATTAAAATGTACTAGACTTATAGTTCATAAAGTAAGTACAATTCTCAAAATATGAGAAAATAAATCAAATAAGATAACAATTTCTTATTTGCAAAGACAAATACATACACAGATATCTTGTCACTTATACCATGGCTTTCACCCCATATAGCCTAAAGTTTTCAGTAAGTTAGAATTTAATTATGTAGGTGTTAATTTTCACTTGCAAGGCTTTTCTTGGTGTAATTACACTGCAATGAGGGTATTTAGTGATCTGCCAATTCATGAGGATTTTCTCAAAGTCAGCTGAAAATCCTAGGGCCAATTTTACACATGGCAATCTTGCCCGCAGTGTAAGACCTAAGACACCTGTCATGTCCTTTCTAAATCTTTCCATTTTCATGAAAAGTGGTCAATGCCCTCTCATCACCACTCAGTGTTCTACATTTCCAAACATCCTTCTTATTGTTTACTCAAAAATTTGCTCTATTCTCAACAGTGTTACTGTTTCCTTTTTACTACTCATGAAAGAAAGAAACCTTGACTGACTGTAATTTCCTCTTCAGATCACACTCTCACTGGCTACACTGATGCAAGTTCACAATACAGTGTAGAACAGATAATGAAGCCAGAAGAGCTAATAAGCTAAAGATGATGAGAATATTTGGTTCCACTGGCCAATGAAAGTAGGCTTTGTCACACAAAGGAGAAAAAGGGAAACGGAAATCTAGCTTCAAATTTCTTATCTACAACAAAGTATAGATTGTTTATTCCTAGTTAACAAAGAACTTTGTTTCAGATTCTCAGAGCTGCTTTACTGAAAAGTAACTTCATTTTAAACACATCCATATTGAATCTGTTTGCAACTGAGTCTGCCAGAAACTGAGGGCATTCATCCCCCAAATCTAAAATTTCTCCATAGTTCCCCATATTAGACAGATTCAGAAATTTCAGCCACATTAAGAAAGCTATGCTATGGGAAGATAAATTTTTCAGGCAATTTATATTGATTGTAAGTTTATAAAAAGTTCAATAACTTAGTTCAATGACAATTGCACTTTTAGATCTTAAATGATATTGGTGACAAGAGACCAAATCAAACCAAACAAATGTCTCCAAATCGGAAATAATGGAGTGTTCTTTGGTATTCATAGAAGCTTTTGCCAGCAAGAAAAATAAATAGCATACTATCTAAAATTCTGTGTCAAAAGTTACCTCCCTAGAAATTACTTGTTCAGTTACTCTTGTATTAAGTTAGAATGAAGATATTTAGTAGTGATAGGAACCTGCACACTGTTCCTTTAGGCTTTGAGGTGATACTTTTTACAATGGAAAAGACAAAAGTAAACATCTGGATAGACCTCCCCACAAAGGTTGGGCAAAGAATGACATTTCATCACTGAAAATATAGACAAGACTAAATGCCATCAGCAAAGACTGAGAAAATGCATTTGTGTTTGTTCACATCATATATCCAACTCTTTTGACAACCTGTCCCCAAAGAAATGGTATGAATATAGGTTTTTCACAGTAAACCCACACCATTTCAATAAACCATGATTATATTTTAGGTAACAGTATAGAAATTGAAATGCTAAGTAGTTTTATTTGATCATGGTGGGCTTCTTCTTATATTTGAATTTCAGTGAGTTTTGCAACCACATGTTAACTGTTTTCTCACTATTTTATCCAGGTAGAGTGTTTGAGTATTTTTAAATTCAAGTCTTCCATTATTTCTATAAAGTATGTGGAATCATTTCATTAACCTTTAGAAGTGATTTAGATTCATACAACTTTGAATAACAGGCCCAGAGAGTTCTTTTATACCCCTTCTCCACATGCGCATAACCCCTCCTCATAGCAATACCAGAGGAGGGGATGTTAGACATAATTCATAAACCTGAGTAGAGGAGTCAAGAGATTATCTTAAAGTTCACCTTTGTTGTTAGATTTATTGTATTTTAAATAATTTAGTGACATATTGACACTGAAAATATCAAAAAAAGTGCTTGATGAAGTCATATGTACATCATCCTCTCCATTACCTAAAAACCACCAAGTTTTAACCATTGCCATATTTTTATCTTGTTTAAGGATGTCACATAGCTAAGCATCATGGTGAAAATAATTTTTTCACATTTGCGAGTTTACTTGGAAATATGGTCTAAAAAAGATAATAACTCTATGTGTACAACACTTATACACATTTATATTAACAATTACCTTATTTGTTTTGAATTTTTGAAGTGATGAAATTGGTCAACGTTTATATTATACTTTATTTACTTAGTCATGTGTATCTGTTTATATGTGTGTATTGTGTGTTGGCTATACACTTTCAGACTGTAGAAATAAATGCTATGAAATATGCCTGCTGTTTCTTATGTTAAAAGCATTCGTATTTATGCAAAAATACTATCAGACTACTTTTTAAAAACAGCTTCAGTACTTGAGGAAAACACACAGAAAGACAGAGACAGAGAGAGAGACAGAGACACAAAGAGACATTTTACTTATTGTAAATACTCAGTGTTTTATGTTTTGGATTTAGGCCACACAAATAAGTGCATGGTGGTATCATATTTTTACATTTCTAAGGACATCTCATGTGTAACATCTTTCCCTATGCTTATTTGCCATCTGTGTGTCTTACTTGCAAGATCTTAGTCCCATATTTCAGTAAAGTTTGCTTTCTTATTTTTGAATTTCTTTGTATAATATATGTCAACACTTTATCAAACATGTTTTTCACATAATTTTCTCTAACTTGTAAGTTTATTTTCTATTCTCTTGGAAGAATATTATCAAGAGCATAAAACATTACTTTTAATTTTAGAAAGTTTATCATTTTAATGGATTATACAGTTGTCATATCTGAAAAATAACTCACTGATTCTAAGGCATGTAGATTTTTATAAATTGTATTCTGGAGTTTTTATTGTGTTACACCCTAAATCAACTTTGTGACTCATTTATTTTATTTTATCTATTATATTTTTATTAATACAGTTTATTAACTTTGTATCCCAGCTGTAGCCCCCTCTCCCAACCCCTCCCAATCCCACCCTTTCTCCCTTTCTTCTCCTATGCTCCTCCCCCAGTCCAATGATATGGAGGTCCTCTTCCCTTTCCATCTGACCATAGTCTATTAGGTCTCATCAGGACTGGCTTCTTTGTCTTCCTCTGTGGACTGATAAGGCTGCTCCCCCCTCAGGTGGTGGTGATCAAAGAGCCAGCCCATGAATTCATGTCACAGGTGGTCCCTGTTCCTCTTATTGGGGAACACTCTTGGACACTGAGTTGCCATGGGCAACTTCTGTGTAGCATTTCTAAGCTATCTCTATGCATGGTCCTTGTATGGAGTATCAGTCTCAGAAAAGACCCCAGTGTCCAGACTTTGTGGTTCTGTTGCTCTCCTTGTGGAGTTCTTGTTCCCTCCAGGTCTTTCTATCGCCTCCTTTCTTTCATAAGATTCCCTGAACTCTGCCCAAAGTTTGGCTATGAATCTCAGCATATGTTTTGATACCCTGTTGGGTAGAGTCTTTCAGAAGCCTTCTGAGATAGGCTTCTGTCCTGTTCCCTGTTTTCTCCTTCTTCTAATGTTCATCTCATTTGTGATTCACTTTTAAGCTATTTTTGTGACATCATTAGATTTTTAAAATCTTTTTTCATTAAGGTATTTATATCTCTAATTAAACCCAAAACTTCATTTGAAACACTAGGAAAATTATAAAATTTATGATTGTCCTTCATATTTTTAAATCAAAGTTCATTTTCATCAGATCATTTTTATTTTTTGTTAAAAAATAATTCAAAAATATTTAGAAAGGTTTGTATTGGGGGGGGGTCATCACTTGATCAATTTCATTTCACAGGCAGCAGGTTCCATGGTTCTGTGGCAGACAGCTCAATTACAGGGAAGCATCTAACTCCGTGAACATCAGTCAGCAAGCAGAGGTAGACAGAAAGTGGCAAAGGATGAGCTATATCTTTGTCATGCCAGCCCCTAGTTTTCTTCCTTCTGCTTCCAGGTCCCACCTTTTAGTTTCTAACAACTCCCAATAATAGTATCAAATATTAATCCATCAAATGATTAGTCATTGGTTATTTCATTGTTGTCAGGATCCATCTTGATCCTAAAATCTATGAGCTGACCATCTAGCCTTTCAGAATCATTATCATTAACTCTTCTTGCTCATGATCAGGTTGTTTTCCTACATGATTTTGCATTGTTGTACAATGTCCAGTCTCCCTTGGGATATATTAAAACATTTTTCATTTTCATTATTGCTTTACTTCTCTAGGCAAGTCAAGATAATATTTTTGTTTCTCATTTTAGAATAATAGGTTGAAATACTTGATTTTATTTAATGTCATCAGTGAATTAATGAATTTCACATAAGGATAGGGACTTTTATAGTCCTATATTTCTTTCAGTTCAACGGTATTTCTAATATTATCATTCTACATTTTTTCAGGTCTTTGCTTTCTGCTCTTTTCTTCAATTCTGTCAAATAAAAATTGAAGTTAAATATATATGCTATGTAATTTTGTGTAGTATACTTAGTTATCTACATATTTTGGTGTCCAGAAGAATTACTGGAACTAACTTACCATAGATACCGAGAGGCAATTTCAAATTTAATTGCTTAGTTTACATCTTGAATGTCTATTAGTGTCTCATGTGTGAAAGAATATACGTGATCTAAACAAGTCTGATCCAGCCAAGGCAGCTTTCAAGCTTTCTCTTAGGAACTTGGCCTTACTCTAAGTATCTAAAGCCTATTTGAAGTTCTTAGTTTGAGATTCCTTCAATAATTCATGGTTATTTTCATTGGTCACTGCCCTTAGTTTGATCCCACATGGAAAAGAAAAAAACAAAACAAAACAAACAAACAAACAAAAATCCTATACCTTCTTTTCGCTGAAAAAGAAAAAAAGCATCCAGGTCTTTTCAAAGGAGTTGTTGTTCATAATATTACACAATACAATTTAACATCTTCCTCATAACTTCACAAAAAGTTTAACCTCATAAGAATAGCAGTATATGAGTCAATTGTAATGGAATTATTAGTTTTTTTTAACTCAGTTATGTTATGTAAATGCATTTTTATTTTAATTCCATGTGTGCGATTTTAGTTTGGGATTTAGTTGGTCCACAGATGACAACAGTCTGATGTAGGGTATGGTTATTTCCAGCTGGTCATGGCCTGACTCATGCAGCCTTGAGAGGAGCTTGGTCTAGGGCTCCGAAGATATGACTACGAGAGCCCAGACAGAGAAAGCGTGGTGTGTGTGGTGGTTTGTGTTGAGTGGCTCTTTGAAGAGGTCAGAGACAGTGTGGCAACAGGAACAGAGGGGTCTGTGTCCTCTCTCCACACTAACTTTCCCTCTCCTACATAGGGTTGGGAGGTTGTAAGGGAGAAGCTTTAAGGAACCCCAAATAAAATAGGGTTTAAAAATGAGCACTACATTCAATTGCAGTTTGAAATCTGAGCTAGTTGTTATTAAAGTATGATAGTCTGTTCTTTTATTAATATAATTACTATAACTGGAATTTCTGATTATCTACTCAGTCACTATGAAACAGACTCTTATGAGGTTAAGAGTGGGCAGTGAAATATGATCACCCACATATGAATTTTCAGTAGCAGCCTTCAAAACCTGGTAACACACCTTCCACAGCTCCTTACTTTTTGGAATTATGGCATTGCCTTAATTATGAAGACTGCATCTTGGTTTGAGAATAGTCTCTTAGTTATTCTTTGTTTCCTGTGAAGAGACAACATGACCAAAGCAACTCTTAAAAAAGAAAGAATATAACTGTGGTCTTGTTTACAGGTTCAGAAGCTTAACCTGTTAGTCTGGAGGGAGCATGAGAACACACACAACACTGAAGCACTAGCTGGGAGCTACATCCTGGTTACCAGGAAGAGAGAGAGGGAGAGACAGAGACAGACAGAGAGACTGACTCTAGACAAGTAGTGGGCTTTTGGATACTCAGATGCCACCCCCAGTGACACCCTTCCTCCTGTTCAGCCATACTTCCTTATTCTTAAGTCGCACCACTTCCTGCATTAAAATCCATGACCCTATGCGGGACATTCTCATTCAAATCACCACAGGTATTATGGGAGATATCTAGTTCCAGGAAAAAGAAACATTTACTATGTTACACCATCAATATGAGGGGACTGTTTGTTGTTCTACAATCTAATTAATTTTGACTGACATATCCATAAAATTTAAAACAAATTATTTCAAGAAGGCTCAAAGTGTGTAAGTTTTATGCCAAATAACTTTATCTCTTGAGATCCTAAATCCTAGTACCTAAAGGTATTATTTTATAGAAAAAAAATTCTCTGAAAATACACTTAAAGGGCATTGAAAAGCAGGACTCTCCTTGATGAATCAAGCATGTTCCTACTGAAATTAGAAGTAATTTAGTAAATGAATAGCAGCATGTTTAATATGGAGCACAAGGAGTTAACATCAAAATGGAGCAGAAGATTTGAACATTGGAATGATGTAGACACAGTCCAATGAAACTTTCAAGCATGAGAAGACAAAGCAGGCAATAAATAGTTTTCCATTACCAAACAAACAAACAAGCAAAAGCTTTATTTAATAGACTATTTTACATTAATGATATTGGAGTAGATCTTCTCTTGTTCCAGACACTCTGTTGCTTTAGGCAAGCAAGTTTTAAGTAATTGTTGCAGTAGTTTTATGAACCCATACATTTGTGTTATATTTTAGTTAAATAGCACTCAAAAATATGCTTTAAGTTCAGGGCTCTTAGCTACATACTACAGTGATTATTATGGTACTGTTTTACATGTTCTAAAATTTACAAAGCAATCCAACTAAATTTCTGAGATTATGTAAAATGTTTTGCTGTTATTTGGGTAAAATATTCATTTATCAGACTTGTATCACTATGATGACATATCTGAGACTAATTAACTTATGAAGGGTGTTCCCTTATGCTCAAGGTGTTCCTGATTTCAGTTTTCCTGATTTCATTGACCAAAGTTTGAAACTGTCAGGGAGGCACTGTTTTGTGGGGGACTCACATGGCAGAGCAAGGATCCTTACCTTTCAAGTCTAAGAAGCAAAATGAGCATGCAGAAAAGGCTGCCCCAAGCATAGTCTCCTTCCAGAGATACGAAATTTTCCAAAGAGTCTACAATTACTAATATACAGCACTTCCCTGTGAGGCAATTCATTAACCCAGCTTTCAAACTACAGCTATTTATTTGTTAAATATTGCATATGTGTATATGTCTCATTTTCTCTTAAATTCTTCACTCAATACTGTCAAAGATTTTATGTAAGTAGCACTTCAGAGAAATGATATTGCTTTTCAAAGCCCATAGTAAAAGTGATCTCAACACAACTTGGGGAAAAAAAAAACATGTAGAAGTCTTTTAAAATACTTAATTTGCTCTCTCGTCAAATAGATATCCAGACTCTTTGCACCTACCTCCTATTAGGAACCACTCACCTTTTTTTTTTTTTTTTGCATTACAGAGAATGGCATAAAATTATTCAGGTATACAAGTTCCTTGTGTACTTCTGGGCAGAGATTGTTGTATCACACAGTGCAAGTTTGCTCCAATGCCATTCATTTCCTCAAAATCAAGCATTAGTGATTATGTCTACATCAAAAGCAGAGGATGAGGACCATGACTATCAGTTTTACCACTGTATCCAAAAAGGTCTGGAAGACTTGTGAAATAAAAATTCTCATAACAATAATATCTCTATCTTTACGTGTATCTTCCTATTTCAATTACTATCTCTCTATGAATATACACATGTATGTAATGTATAAATAATAGACACATATTATGTTTACATACATGTATATTGAAGATATTAT
This sequence comes from Pachyuromys duprasi, assembly GCA_028658305.1. Classification (NCBI taxonomy): domain Eukaryota; kingdom Metazoa; phylum Chordata; class Mammalia; order Rodentia; family Muridae; genus Pachyuromys; species Pachyuromys duprasi. The sequence continues at coordinate 29,633,309 of CM053743.1, forward strand.
ACATACATATAAGAAATATGTTCTTTTTTCTCTGGGAAAGTTACTGGTCACTGTAGCAAAGTAGGGTCAGTTAATCAGTATTTTGTATTCATCAAAATAAACTGTAGTTAAAATCTGAGTAGCACTATCCTACCTTGTGCCCAATGCCTTTTCACAGCATTGACATAATTATGACACAGACAAAAGAATGACTGTGATAGTTATAAGCCATTTTATAACATTTTACTTCATACAGTTTAGTTTTGTTTGATTACTGCTTGCTAATTATTTACTACATTTCTCTTTTTATCCAAATTTGGTTCTCGTGCTGTAATTGGATTTTGTATTTTGAAAATTTTAAACAGTTTAGAAGCAAAGATAGGCATAGTCTTACTCTGTTTTCCATTGTGTTTGTACAATGCCTTAGACATCAATTTCTTCATGCATTATGTACCAATATTACTTGCCTGTATCAACACTGAAGCCAAAAAACATGCAGCTTTGTACAGTTTATGTTGAGATTTACAAATGTAAGAAAGCAACTTAATACATCATGTTCTGCATAATTGAAAATTGATCCTAATATTTTCATTAGTCTATAGCTCATTTATACTAAATCTGATAGTAATTGGACCCATTAATATAAACCTATATTCACATGAAATAAAAAGGAAATTACAGTAACTAAAACGTTGTTCAAAAATCCCAGCAGCCTTTCAGATTTCAAAATACATATTCTCTTTTATCAACTCACAATTTATGCAGTTCTTCTCTTCACCATAGATTCCCTGCTTTTGTTCTCGTCTTCAAAGTTTTCTTTTTTGTTCAATACTCTCTTCATTTCTGTTATATTCACAAATACCTTTGAATTTATCTTTGATGATAGCTTTTCTTTCTTCATATTCGTATAATTTAAAACCGTGAAAGAAAACACTTGAAAGTTTATGGGTTTACATTTTTTCTTCCATCTTCCATAGTGACTGTATGCAAAATAAATAAAAAACCAAACAACAAAAAACAGAATGATTCTCCTGAAGTCTCTGAAGCACTTAGCCATTTCTTTCAAGTTTCACTGGCATCTGGCAGATGAGAACACTGGAGTAATTTCACAGAAATGTTGCCAGGTATGACACCAGAAAAAGTACAGAGCATACACTCTTGTTGGCTACAAAAAAAACATAAGGGCAAATGACATCGATAAGTGTGTGGAGAAAACAAGTGAGGACATTACTGCCAATAGTGGTGTTGTCAGGTGTTTGATGAAATGGACTAGACCTGTCAAGAGAAGAAACTGCACTTCCAGACAGGACACTCTTCTGCTCATACATGCATAATATCCTCCATTTTATATAAAAGCCACTACTCTGGTTGTGAAATTTCAACATTATAAAAAATTCAGGGGGACATAGTTCCATAGACTTCATGAAAAGAGAGAGAGAGAGAGAGAGAGAGAGAGAGAGAGAGAGAGAGAGAGAGAGAGAGAATGAAAATGTATATTTACATTCTATGGTTTAAATATGAATTGGGAATTTTTCAAAATTTAATAAAATAGAGTGACATTTCCGTGTCAAGGAATGAGGAAGAGAATAGAAGCTTAAAACATAGTATCTGTGTGTGAGAGCTATAGTAAGAGCTATAGCTATTGTAAATTTCCTGACGGCAGTATTGTAGATAAGGTGAAAGATTCACGAAGGATATAAAACTCACAAAAGTCACTAGATTTTTTTCCTTGAAGTTTTACAAACAATATCTGGGTGTGATGGTTTAAATACTTCCCATAGACTCATATATTTCAACATTTGTTCCCCAATGGGTTGTGCTGTTTGGAGGCCTTAAGGAATATTGGAATGTGGAGCATTCCTGAGAGAAATAGACAGCTGTGGGTGGGTTTTAAGCATACATAGCCTAATTAAACATAAAAAATATAAAAAAATTAAAAATAATGAAAATTTAAAAATAGTACACAGCCTCACCCCACTTTCAGTTTGTTTTCTGCTTCCTTTGAGTGGTTGAAATGTGTTCAACTTCCTTCTCTGTGGACACCTACTTGCACACCTAAATTGTCACTAGGTTCTCCTTCTGCAACATAAAGCAAAATATACCCCTTCTTCAATTCTCTTTAGTTCATGGTATTTTACCATTGCTATAGAAAAGTAACTGATGAATTTGAGATGGGAAGGATTCTTTGATAGAGTACTTACTTATAGCTTGTGTTGGGTTCTTCAGATTTAAAGCTTGCATCAGTGTTTATCAATGCAAGGGTCAGTTTCTTCAGCTACACATCTCTCAAAAGTCATCTATGCTACTAGAAGTAATTCCACTAAATTCATTGATTCACAAAGTGAACATGGTTAGAATACATTTGCAATTGTCTTGCTCTTTCTACCTGGCAAAAATACAGAGTCCCTTGTGGGGAAAGTTGTACAACTAGAAGACATTAGGATTATCACATTCTCAGAATAAAAGATCCCATGATCAAACAGTGTTGACATTATCAATTGCAGTTTCTAATGTTTTTTTTTCTTCTGGTCTTCACATTTACTTTTTTGATTATTGTATGGCAGTGATATTTCTTTTTCTTGTCCAATGTGTTTGGTGTTCTATATGCTTCCTGTACTCTTATAATACCTCCCATTTAGGCTAGAAAATGTTTCTTCTATAATTTTTTTGAAAACATTTCCTGGGCCTTTGAGCTGGATCTCTGCCTCTTCTTTCATACTTATTATTATTAGACTTGGTCTTTTTTATAGGACTCCAAATTCCCTGAATATTTTGTGTCAGGAATTTTCTAAATTTAAATTTTCTTTTACTAACGTATTTACTTCTTCTCTTGTCTTCAAGTCCTGAAATTCTGTCATCTCTTGTATTTTATAAAACTTGTCTCTTTAGTTCCTGTTTCAATTCCTATTGTTTTAATTTCCAAAATCTACTTAGTTTGTATTTTCATTATTGTTTCTATTTTTTTTTTCTTTCTCAAGTCTTAAAATCAATCCCACTGAAATCAGGGACTAGGCAAGGCTGCCCATTGTCGCCATATCTCTTCAACATAGTACTTGAAGTCCTAGATAGAGCAATAAGGCAACTAAAGGAGATCAAGGGGATACAAATTGGAAAGGAAGAAGTCAAAGTATCACTATTTGCAGACGATATGATAATATACATGAGAGACCCCAAAACTTCAACCAGAGAACTCCTTCAACAGATAAACACCTTCAGTAAAGTGGCTGGATACAAAATCAACTCAAAAAAAAACTCAGAAGCCCTCCTGTACACCAAAGACAAAAGGGCCGAAAAGGAAATTAGGGAAACAACACCCTTCACAATAGCCACTAATAACATAAAGTACCTTGGGGTGACTCTAACCAAGCAAGTGAAAGACCTATATGAAAAAAATTTCAAATCTCTGAAGAAAGAAATTGAAGAAGAT
>CM053743.1:29654153-29671621 GCA_028658305.1 Pachyuromys duprasi
AGAAGTGGGATTGGTAATGACCCTTTCCCAATCTGTTGGCTGTCGTTTCGTTCGGATGAGTGTCCTTTGCTTTACAAAAGCTTTTCAGCTTCATGAGGTCCCACTTATTGATTGTTGATCTTAGAGCCTGTGCTGGTGGTGTTCTATTCAGTAAGAAGTCTCCTGTGCCAATGAGTTCTAGGGTCTTTCCCACTTAAAAATATAATTTTTGAGAGAAAAATAACCAAGGTTTTGAAATGCTAGGTGCATAGAATGTCTTTTCAGATCCTAGAAATATAATGGGTAACTTGGTAATATAAAATTCCAAATTTGTTACTTAAACTTTTAAGAACATTATAGAAATATTTATTTTACTTTCCTTGAAAACTGATACAATTTTAACTTCTTTATATTGCCCATGAGCATGTTGTACCCAATTGAGTTGTCTTCGCAACCCAAGTAACATGTCTGAAGCTTTTAAAATTCAAATTGTTTTATATTCCAAAAAAATCATTGTAGAAACCAATGCTGAGTCTCCTTATATGTTTGCTTATCACCTTGAAGTTTTTGTATCTCACACTTAATTGTGTGATGTATTGTATGATTATGTACATAATACTGGGAGGTAGGTTCTAAATTTCATTTGTCTTCACATGGGTAGATTGATTTCCCATTACTCTAAGTTAAACACATTTTCTGTTTGCATACTTTGCAAACCATTGTGTTCAGAAAAGATACATTCCACCATTGTTTATTTTTAGAATTTGTTGAGACCTGCACTTGGCTTTACATATGATCTGTCTAGGAGACAGCTTTATGTCTTGTATAATCAGTGTGCTTTCTGAGTGCTTGTTTGTTGAAATGTTTAGGAAATTTGTTTTAGTTCCATTTGGTTCATACTATACTTTATCCCTGATGTTTATTGATTGATCTTAAATCTTCCCATTGATTGTAAGTGGGAATGTTAGAGTTCACAACTATTATTAGTGAAATCCATCTTTGACTTTAGTTATATTACTACTTGCTTTTGCATTTATTTAGTCTTACTGTAATTCTTATAAATAATGTAAATAGGCTATGCTCTATTGTCTATATTTGGACACTAGAGTATTTCTGATACAGCTTACTCAGTGTAATCTGTGTCAATATGTCTTCATGTATGTTAATGGCTTAGACTTCAAGATATGGGATTGGTCTCAATCCATACTTCATGTTTTTAAGTGGTGCAGGTTTACTGAGGTATCAAATTGTGATTGTGGGATGCAAGTTATTTTATATTTGGATGTGGGCTTCTTGGACCCAAGTATGCAAGTCATAACCAGTATGGCAAGACAAGCAAAGTATTCATCAAATTGAATAGTCATATGGAATGGAGCATGTATATTGGTGAGCATAGTGTATATGTTGAAGGAATCACCTGCAGTGCAGCATGCTTGTCTATTTCTATGGACCATAGAATATGGGCTATACCACCAAGCCAATGTGAGGAACTCATCAATGAGAGATGTCCGTGGTCATGAATTATCTGGATATTTATATGCAGTTGGATCTTCTACATGCTTCTTGGTTCCAGAGAAATATAGACAGAGATATTGAGCTACTTTGTAGGACTACATTGACTGAGTTACTCATGGTAGCTGTCAAGATGTTTCATAGTATCCTGCTTAGGAAATTTAATTTAATGTAATTCAATTTTAGGTGACATTTTGCATAAATTAGTCCGGGTGAAGGAAAGCATCACAGGCTGGATTTTTATCTCTAGTTTCATACCTTTCTATAGCCATCCTGTCTTCCCCCAAACTGAAGTCTTATAATGTGATCAATTCAGTCTTCTCCAGCAGCAAATGTGGCACACGTTAAATAGGAGTTAAACAGCCTCTTGATTACTTTCTTTTGAAAGTAAAGTCTCCCATTGCTCATGTTGATCTTTGGAAACTTGAATGAGAGCTGCTTCTTTCTTAATATTTTTTATGGACTAGTGTATATTTTTAGTCTATACAACATGTCTGTAAAACACTTCACCATTGAGAGTATTTTACTTAAAATACTTTAGTGAAATAGCTATTTGGTCTGTTTTCATTATTCTTTGTTTTGCTCAAGGTACTTTCAGCTAGCCTTATTGCTAACATCAGAACATCAAATCATAGTAGTTTTAATTAATTATATTTACTATGATAAGGGTTTAACATTTTATCACATTTATTTTAGTTCAAATAAATGTATTTATTTGACAATATTTATTTAACAATATTCCACCATACTGATAATCCTTATAATTATACTGCTTACCAAACATTTTTTAAGCCAATGAGGAATCATGATTATTGATATTATGGCATATATTACTCAAACATTCAATTTCATGTGCTGTGTTCAATACTCTATTAATAGAAATAGATAGATAGATATACATCAGTATGTATATATGTATATATTTCTTTTTTAGTGTCTCTTAATTACATGTGATTATTCATTTAATTTACAGTTGATGAGATCTAATGTAGCCAAGGTGTCATGTTATATTTCCCATCAGAAATCTTCATCCACTTGAAGGGGATGAAGGTACAGGCATGACACAGCACTTGGATTTGGAATGCCAAGGAATGTGATGAACTGGCAAGTAGAAGGCAATTTGAAATTTTGTGAGGTTTTTTTTTTTGGTTGGTTGGTTTGGTTTTTTATTTTTCCCCCATTGTAAGTCTCTCAAAATCACCTCATAAAAAAACAAGAACAAAAACAAAAAACCCGGAAAAACGGTTTTAATAATGACCAAAATTCATATTCTAATGAATTTAAGAAAATAAATTAAAATAACAAAATGTGCTACATCTCTGCAGCGATTCTAGCTTATCTCCATGCATGGTCCTTGGTTGGAGTTTCAGTCTTAGAAAAGACCCCTGGGCCCAGATTTTTTGGTTTTGTTGCTCTCCTTGTGGAGCTCCTGTCCCCTCCAGGTTTTTCTATCTCCCCCTTCTTTCAGAAGATTCCCTGAACTCAGTCCAAATTTTGGCTATGAGTCTTACCATGGAAACATGAGCTGCCTCTGACATGAACTCAGTGGCTGGCTCTTTGATCAGCTCCCATGAGGGATGTGGGAGCAGGGTTACCAGACTAGAGAGGAAGACAGTACAGCCAATTCTGATGAGACCTGTTTAGGCTAGGGTCAGATAGAAGGAGGTGCCTCCCCTATCAGTGGACTGGGGGGAGAGGCATGGGAAGAGATGAGGGAGGGAGGGTGGGTAAGATTGGGAAGGGATGAGGGAGAGGGCTACAGCTGGGATACAAAGTGAATAAATTGTAATAAGTTAAAAAATATATATTTAAAAAGGTGAAATGTGTAACTTCACAAAAAATAAAGTTTGTGAACATTAGTGCATGAAAAACTCAAGTTTAGAAAATCAAACTGAGCAAATATCAAATGTTCTTCTCAGTCCTCAGTTTTCTTTTTGTTTTTTTCTTTTTCTCATATTTATTAGTTTGTTGAATATTACATAATTATATATTTTGATAATATTCAACACTTCTTCCAATTGTCCCACCTTACCCCCTAACTACACCCAGTTTCTCTACCCATCTGAACAGATTATGCTGTATGTTTAATGTTTGTAGAAGGATGAACAGCAGCAATATTACTTCATAGATTCAACACTGTGAACCCTGATCTCTAGCTAGCCATGTATAACTTTATAGCAAGTATTACTTACACCTTCTCTTGAGCTTAGCCCAACCACCACCCCAGCCCACCACAAGTATGTCAGAAGCCATCAATTGCAGAACTGTACTTCAGCCTCAATATAATAATTTTTAACAGTTCTCTTAAGTGACTTTCTTTCTAGGCTATTACCTTCTTGTGGGCTGTATAGGATAGGAAGGTTGACACAGAAGGCTTCTTTGTCTCTCTTTCTCAACTGGGATTCTGCAGTAATCAACTGATACCATGGCAAAAATCTTTTTCTATCCCTTAACAATCAGAGGATTCATGGATCATGGACTTACACATGGCTTCTGGAGACCGGTCTTACCACAGATATTCACATGTTCTCTGGTCTCAGCATGTGCCATAGACTTCAGCATGGTCTCCAGGGACAGCACAGATCATGCACATCAACATGTAATATGGAGTACATGGCCACGGACACCAATATGAAACCAGAAAGTCTGAAAAACCCATGGACATTCAACATGGCTTTGGGCAGCAGCACAAACAACAGACATCTGCCCTGCCTTGGATGGTAACACAGGTGATCTGATGCTTTAAAAATATTAGCAGGGTATTGAGGCATATGCTGAGATTCATAGCCAAACTTTGGGCAGAGTGGAGGGAATCTTATGAAAGAAGTGGGAGATAGTAAGACCTGGAGACGACAGTAGCTCCACAAGGACAGTAACAGATTCAAAGAGTCTGGGCCCAGGGATTTATTCTGAGACTAATACTCCATCAAGGACCACTCATGGAACCCCTGCACAGAGGTAGCCTATGGAAGTTCAGTGTTCAAATGGGTTCCCATAGTAATGGGGACAAGGACTATCTCTGACAGGAACAGATTGGGCTGCTCTTTACCTCCCCCTGAGAGGGGAGCAACCTTACAAGGCAACAGAGGAGGACAATGCAGCCACTCCTGATGAGACCTGATAGACTAGGATCAGAAGGAAGGGGAGGAGGACCTCTCCTATCAGTGCACTGGGGGAGGGACACAGGTGGGTAAGAAGGAGGAAGAGGGATTGAGAGGGGAAGAGGGAGGGAGCTACACGGGGGATACAAAGTGAATAAACTGTAATTAATAAAAATACATTTAAAACTATAAAATATATTAATGAGGAATAATGATCTAAATGAAATCCTTGAATCACATTAAGTACATCTAGTACAAATTCAGATTAGAGAGACCCTTTTATCAAGGTAGAATACATATAAACACAGAAAAGTTTTCTGAATTGTCGTCTCCTTAATATTTTTATATTTACATGTTCAAGGTAAGGAAAAACTTTAGTCCATAGACCAAATCAAGTAGCCTGCCTGTTAATAAATCTGTATTTTAAAACATCTGGCTCACTCATATTATCAATAGCCATATCTTCTCTACAACAGAAACTTTTATTAGATATAAAATCAATGTAATCTCCAATCACATGAAGTTGTTTGAAAACTAATGTCTCCTGATATCTAAGATTTTTGTCTAACTATCTCTTATGCATGGGCCTGCATTTCCTTGCCTATGTAAACCAGGTTAGGCCCCAACTTACACGGTTCTGGCTGTTTCTGCCTTTTCCCCAGGTATGCTCCACCATACAGATTTTAAATATACTTATCTAAGGTTTCTATATAAAATATTTGTATATGAATCTAAATGCCATGACCTTAAAGGAAAACAAAAAAGATATTGAGTACTTTTATTTCCTTTCATTTTTTTTTCATGTTTTCCAGACAGGGTTTCTCCGTTTAGCCTTAGAAGTCCTGGACTCACTTTGTAGAGCAGTCTGGTTTTGAACGCAGAGTTATCCACCTGTCTCTGCCTTCCTGTGTGTATCATTAAAGGCATGTACCACAATGCCCAGATGTACTTTTCTTTCCTTTCACATTTAATTTTCAACTACACAAGGAAAGTGGAATTACTTATTAAACTATGAAGTATATACCATACTAAAGTATTTTAATTCAAAATATTTTAATACTTTACTCATTCTTTTTATCATGCAGATGAGCCTGGAAGAGAGTTATTATTATTATTTTAAATGTCGCTGGTTAGTGGTTAAATCTTTCTTGATTTTCTCTTATAACTGGACAAAATGCCCTGTGACACATCAGGGTTTCTCAAATGAGAAGTAAAGAAAGAAATTAAAGACTTTCTAGAATTCAATAAGAATGCAGGCAGAGCATATCCAAACTTATGGACACAATGGAAAGTTGTGTTAAGGGGAAAGTTCATAACACAAAGCACCTTCATAAAGAAATTGGAGAGATCAAATACTAACAACTTAATAGCACATTTGAAAGTTCTAGAACAAAAAGAAGTAAACACACCCAATAGCAATACATGGCAGGAATAATTAAACCCAGAGCTGAAATCAATATCATAGAAACAAAGGGAACAATACAAAGAATCAATGTAACTAAAAGCTGGTCCTTTGAGAAAATCCACAAGATAGAATAAACCTTAGCCAAACTAACTAAAAGGCAGAGAGATAATACCCAAATTAACAAAGCCAGAAATGAAAACACAAGGAGAGCAAAGGAACCAAAACAATCTGGACAATGGGGTCTTTTCTGAGACTGATCATCCAACCAAGGACCAGGTATGGAGAAAACCTGGAAGCCCTGCAGAAGTAGCCCTTGGCAGCTCAGTGTCCAAGTGTGTTCCCTAGTATTGGGAACAGAGACTGTCTCTGACATGAACTTAGTTGCTGGCTTTTTGATCACCTCCCCCTGAGTTGGGAGCAGCCTTCCCATTCCACAGGGGAAGATAATGCAGCCAGTCCTGATGAGACCTGATAGGCTAGAGTCAGAGGGAAGGGGAGGAGGACTTCCCCTATCAGTACACTTCAGAGAGACAAGGGAGGAGAGGAGAGAGGGAGGATGGGATTGGGAAGGGCTGAGGGAGGAGGCCACAGCTGGGATACAAAATGAATAAACTGTAATTAATAAATAATGAAATTAATTGATTTTAAAAAAGAAATGAAAAGGGTGACATAACAATAGACATTGAGAAAATCTAAAGAATCAAAAGCCTATTATTCACAAAATTGGAAAATCTGAATAAAATGGATGATTTTCTTCATAGATTATACATATCAAAGTAAATGTATTTTCTAACTAACTTTTCTTTTTTTAAAAGATACAAGAGTAGGATGAATGCATGGCAAGGCAATAGTAGCAAACTGAAAGAGAATTCTACATTCAAACTGTTGACTTTCTACTCTGAACAACTTATAAGACATATGGTCTTGGAAATATAACATTAACTTCATTTGTCAATTTCTTAAAAGAAATTCTAAAATTTCTGATTAATATAGTAGTTGTGATGATTTATTTCCAGAAAAACAAGTGTTCAATACATGGTAAATGTAAATACATTGATTTATGGATTATAAAATATAATAAAATTAATGTAAATTCTTTAATAGTACATAATAAACAAAATCCATCTTAAAAAAACAATGCAAAATATTAGGTTTGAAAGATACTAATTACAATGTAATTTAAAACCCTGTGTATTCTGGACAAACATAGTACCAATGACCTTCACTTTGATGTTAAAAAGAAGGAAACTTATACCACTTGAGAATATGTACTAATATTTTTAAAAATTGTATTAATTGTTTATAGCTGGATAATGTTATTACATGATACTCTGGATATGAGATAAGAATATCCTAGAGATAAGATTTTTTTTTTTTTACCAATAACTCAATGTGACTCAACTCATTGGAAAGGAATGGATCCTTAAGAGCAGACTGTAGAAACATAAAAAAATATGATTTTTACAAAAAATTTCATAATACAAACCAATGTTTTCTATCTCATGAATTTTGACTTCTTTGTTTAAGCATCCTTCAATTTGCAATCAGTAATATCTTATCTAATATTCATAGTTTGCTAGAACAGTTCCCTTACTGAAACTAAAATAAATTCTTCCATTGCCTCTACTACTATTGTTTCAATTTTAAATAAAACTTGATGTAACATCACCAGAAATACATACATTCTCCTGCTAGTCTATAATTTTTTTTTACTTTTTATGTTTTTCTTATGTTTTTTTACAGTTTATTCACTTTGTATCCCAGTTGTACCCCCTCCCTCATTTCCTCCCAGCCCCACCCTCCTTCCCTCTTTCTCCCTTATCCCTCTCTCCAGGTCCTCCTCCCGTACTGTCTGACCCTAGGCTATCAGGTCCCATCAGGACTGTCTGGATCTTCCTCCTCTGTGAGCTGACTAGGTTGCCCCATCATGAAGAAGTGATCAAGCAGGCAACCAAGCTCAAGTCAGAGACTGTCTCTTCTCCTCTTAGTAGAGGACCCACATGGAGACTTGGCTATCTATGGACTACATCTGAATCTTTTTAAATAGTTCTGAAATATTGAAAATAATTCCTTTTTAGTTCACAAATTATTCCTTTAAAGTAAAATTGAAAATTATATATATATATATTAATCTTATAGTTATCTCAATGTTTTAACTTGGGGAGGCTAAGCATTGCATTCCTAATGTTTGTGATCATGTCATTTATTTCTTCTTTTCTTCCTCTCAAATATTTTTTCCCTTTCTACTCATCATTATACATACCTGTATCCTCTGAGGTTTCTAGTGTAAGCAACACCCGACACAAAGTGTGATTCCACTGATGTTCATGATAAAGGAGAGAAATAGTACTCTACATTTTACAAATGGTTTTTTTTTCTGTGAATTACACATCCAACCATACCTTCCTTTCCTCATTTGAGTCAATGAATAGAAATTCTTGATTTTAGTTATACAAGTCAGTATGCAGGCTGAGATAAAGAAGGATTCACTCTAAAAGATACTGATATTTCTTGTGCTTAAGAAAGATACACTTGTGAAAAAAAATAGATGCCTTTACCTGAGCAGCCTCCTTTGTCTCCTTTTCTTCCTTAAGGAGGAATAAATATGGCTCATACATCACTCCTTCAAATTCATTACCAGCCTTACCTTATTTCAATGGCTGATTTCATGTTGCTATTTGTGACTGAGGCTTTAACATCAGAGTTGCTTTGGGATCTTCTCTTTTTTCATTATAAAAATACTTTATTCAATTAAAATTATATTTATCATGAATTATATAATGCATATTAGAGAATATAGAATAAAATAATATGCTAACAATATGTTATGAAGAAAACACTATTCAATATGAAACAGCTGTGTCCCACATAACAAAACAACAAAACCTACTTTTTATTCCTTTATAGAAACCTTGATCCCCAAAGTGAATAAATCGTAATTTGTAAAAAAAATACATTTAAAAAAATGAAAACAGAAAATTAAAAGAAAAAACAATTGGTAATACATTCCCATCAAAAAAAAAGAAGAAACCTTGATCTCACTGACACAATTTTTATTTAAAATAACAACTTTGATCCACTTGAGTGATAACACATGCTAGAGAGGATGTGGAGAAAGGGAAACAGTCCTCCACTGCTGGTGGAAATGTAAACTTTTACAACCATTCTGGAAATCAATCTGATGCTTCCTCAGACAACTAAGAATAGTGCTTCCTCAAGATCCAGCTATAACAGTCCTGGGCATATATCCAAAAGAGGCTCAAGTACACAATAAGGACATTTGCACAACCATGTTTATAGCAGCTTTATATGTAATAGCCAGATGCTGGAAACAACTCAGACGCCCCTCAACTGAGGAATGGATACAGAAATTGTGGTACATCTACACAATGGAATATTACTCAGCAATAAAAAACAAGTATATCATGAAATTTGCAGGTAAATAGTGGGAACTGGAAAGTATCATCTTGAGTGAGCTATCCCAGAATCAGAAAGACACACATGGTATATACTCACTCATATATACATATAAAATAGGAGAAACCTATTAAAATCAGTACACCTAAAGAAACTAATGAAGAGGGAGGACTCTGGTTAAAATGCTCAATCTGCAGCCAGAAAGGCGAAGCAGATGGACATCAGAAGAAGAAAATAGGAAATCAGCTAGGAGCTTGTCACAGAGGGCCCCTGAAAGGCTCTGCCCTGCACAATATCAAAGCAGATGATGAGATTTATGGCCAACTGTTGGGCAGAGTGCACAGAATCTTAGGAAAGATGTGGGAAATAGTAAGATAGGGAGAGGACAGGAACTCCACAAGGAGAGCAACAGAACCAAAAAATCTGAGCACAGGGGTCTTTCCTGAGACTGATACTCCAACCAAGTACCATACATGGAGAAAACCTAGAACCCCTGCACAGATATAGCCCATGGCAGTTCAGTATCCAAGTGAGTTCCATAATAATGGGAACAGGAACTGCCTCCAACATGAACTGATTGGCCTGCTCTTTGATCACCTCACCCTGATGGGGGAGCAGCCTTACCAGGCCACAGAGGAAGACAATGCAGCCACTCCTGATGAGAGCTGATAGACTAGGATCAGAAGGAAGGAAAGGAAGACCTTTCCTTCAGTGGGCTTGGGGAGGGGCATATGTGGAGAAGGGGGAGGGAAGGTGAGATTGTGAGGGGAGGACAGAGGGGTTTATAGGGGCTACAAAATGAATAAAGTGTAATTAATAAAAATAAAATAAAATAATAACTTTAAAGAAAATTATCTTTTTTAATATCTAGGAAATATATTACATTTTTTTCCTGTGTTGATCAAATTTCTACTTAGCATTGTTTTATTTTGTGCTTGAAGTGCTCCCTGAATTAGTTCTTACAACACATCCTGGTTGCTGACAGGTTCCTTCCAAATTTTTCAGCTTCTGTGTATCTCACATAGTTTTTATTATCCCTGTATTTTGAAAGACATACTCCCCAGGGAGAAAATTATATACTAATAGCATTTTTTTCTTTTATCTTTTTTTCTTTTTTCTGCAGAGTAAAGATGTGCCTTGCTTTCTTGTAGTTTGGAAGATTCCTGGAAAAATCCCAGTGCTGTCATTCTTTCATTTGTCCATCTGCAAATAACGAGCTTTCCTTTATTTTGCCTACCTTTTATTTATTCTATTCACAACTGAATTTGATGGTAATTTGAAGGGATTTTCTTTATATACCACGTGTCTACTGTTACCTGATTTGAGTGTTTATATTTCGCTCCTATACTGGAAGAATTTTGACTCTCATTTTTGTTAACAGCACCCTTCTTGAGGAGTTACTGTTATATAATTATTAGGATACTAATACAAATATCCCAAACCTCACTTATATCTTGTGCTTGTGTTTTTGTAGTTACAATTGTAATTTTTATTTCTTATTGAAAAGTTTTATTATAATGATATAAGTATTCTTTGCAATAAAATTCTTCTCATTGTATCTAGTACAGGTTTCATATTACTTTCTGTTATCTTTTATTTAAAAAAGGTAATTTGTGTTCACTTATAATTCAGAAGTCTCTAATTTATGTTTGTGATTTCATTTAGAATTATGCTTTTTATGCTTTTTTTAACTTGATGAACATGAATTGTATGTTTGGTTAATGACTTCTTATGCTAAGATTAATTTTTTTGCCATTCAAATAAATTTCAATTGATTTTATTTTCATAATAGTTGTATTTTCTTTTTTTATTTATTTTTATTTAATTTTATTTTTAAAAATTTTTAATATTAGTTACATTTTATTAACTCTGTATCCCAGGTGAATCCCACTCCCTCATTCCCTCCCAACCCCATCCTCCCTATCTCATATATTCCCTGCCCCTTTCCAAGTCCAATGAAGGGGGAGGATCCCGTATTGCCAAAAGATCCTGTACGACAACAGATCTTCTGGAGGTATCGCCATCCCTCATCTCAAGCTGTACTACAGAGAAATAGTCCCTGTTTCCCTTACTACGGTACCCACTTGGATATTGAGCTACCATTTGCTACATTCAAGCAAATGGTTTCTAGGTTATATCCGTGCATGGTCCTTGGTTGGAGATAGTCTCATATAAGATCCCTGTGCCCTGATATATTTGGTCCTTGTGGAGCTCCTATCCTCTCCAGATCATATTAACTCCCCTTTATTTCATATAATTTCCTGCCATCTGCTGAAGGTTTGGTTATGAGTCTCAGTTTCTGCTTTGATACACTGCTAGGTGGAGTCTTTCAGAGGCCCTCTGTGGTAAGACCCTGTCCTGTTACTTGTTTTATCCTATATCCCGTTTGACTTTCTAAGTGAGAATTGATCATCTAACCCCGGGTCCTCTTTCTTGTTTATCTTCTTTAGGTGTATAGATTTCAGTATGTTTATCATATCTTACAGGTCTAAATAAGTGAGTATATACCATAATGGTTGTATTTTTCATCTTCTTTTTTCTAATATGGTCTTTTCTGAACTCAAAAAAAAGGGTCAGAACATTAGACAACAGTTAGAAAACTGATATCCATACAAATATTTTATTTCTTCATAAAATAATTCTACAATTTTCTTCTGTGATCTAATTAAATTATTTAAAAGGTATTTGTTAGTTGTATAACGATTTTTTACTTTATTGGGTAGAATGGGATCCTACTTACTGTCCATTTCTTGTCTGCCATGGCAGTAATTGATGGGTGTTATATCTGAAGGAAATTATTTTAGATTTTTGAGATTTCTGTAACCTCCCCAAGTAACTTTCTCCCTATTTTGGATTCTTTCCTCACATACATGAATGATAGTACTTAGCTGAAATATGTACTCACAGTGATTGGAACAATGTGCAAAAGACTTGTACCAACTCAAAGCAGTCAAAAACCCAGATAAGGAGGATGGGGACTGGGGACATTATGTTCTTGCCTCCAGTTGTGGATATTGGCATTTATAGTTATGTCTCTTATTGCTTGATCCAATGCTTGACAACAAACAACTTGTAGCAGTTACTTCTCTCACTTCCATGACCAAATGATTGATAAGAAGAAAACTGATAAGTAAGCATCTATTTCAGTAAGTAGTTTGTGGGGATGCAGTCTAGCAAATAAAGGAAAATGTGAAGATAGTAGCTTGGAGCCTGGTCACTCACCTTTCAGCATCAGAGAGCAGAGACCTTGCACCAGAGTCTATTCATCTATAACCATGTAATCCCTCCCACATAACCATATGTACACCAACCGAGTTCCATTTCTGAAAGGCTCTATAGAACTCAAAAATAATGCCATGAAATGGGCATAATATTTACAAAGATGTGTACTTGGGTGTGTATGGCGCTGAAACCCTGGTTATTCTGGACTACACCTCTGCCTCCCAATGGTACCTGTTTTCTTAAAACTGGCAAAAATTTTTATTGCACTGCTTGTTGTCTGGACCTGAGAGACAGCCCAGCGCTTGGAGTCTACCAGTAAACTTTTTTCCTACCAACCAGTCTAGTTTGGTGGTGTCCCTGTGTCTTCACTTACAGCTGCCTCTGAATTAATCTAGGTCCCAGGCTTCTGTACAAGGTAGCTCTATGATTCTGTTCCATGTCTTGTGTTTATTACTTGCCATATTATCATTATGTAAATAAAATGATTTACTATTTAATAAACTGTTCCTTACCCAATAACTAAAGAAAATCCAGAGAATACTAAAAAATGTCAGTGAACAATTTTCGAAGTAGGGAATGAATTTAAAAAAGCTTTTAATGCCCTTCTGTAGTTTTCATTGTTTGTAATGATTATTAAAGCTAGAGTGTCATCACTACTAGATCCCAATTTGGTAGTTTAGAAATGAGATGAAATCTAGACTCAGGATCGTCGGTGAATGATCATATGCTGAATATGCTGAACCATCACCTACCACTGAATCTGGAGAACTGTATCTTCATTAAAAAAATCACACACCCAAATGAATTTTAATATGTGCAGCTTCAGGCCCCAGGAAAACAAGTTCTGATTCCTATTTTGATGATCTTGATGATTATTGTTATAATTTAAAATAAGCTCTGTTAGTTACATTATTCTGTGATGCATGTACTTAAGCAAAAGAGAGTATAAATTAACTTCTCTGTTTTCGAGACAGAATGTTTCCTTCATTGAATTATTTACTGGACCAGAATGGATTCCTTGGCATTTTTCAGTCCCACAGAGTTGCTCTGTATACAAACCATTATTTAAAATGAGGGAACAACTTTCATGATAGATTCACATGTCAGGATTAGAACACTTCCTGATTGTCATATGTATTTAAATTTGTGTATGCCTTAATTTCTTATCTAGGAAATAAACACACTATTTCAATTAATAGGTTAATGGAGAATTGTGAGCTGGTCATATTGTTAAATTCCATTACATTCTCTAAGTGTTAATCAATTAGTCATTTTATTAACTATAGGTCATAAGATTGGAGTGACCCAAGAAATTCATTCTTTAATAGTATTTTGTAGAAAAAGAAAAACCCAGCAAAAATGATTAATAAAATATTAATAAAATACACCACCACATGGATAATACTGCCTGTTCCTTTTAGGTCTTACTCAAAGAAAAAAAAAATCCTCCCCCTCCCTTTGGACATGCAGGCAAACACATAAAGCCTCCTCTGACATACAATTCTAACTTCTGCCATGAGCTGTATACTAAATATTGTACCTATCAAGCCTTTACATGTTTTCATTTTGAAATTTCCATTTAAATGCAAATTCTGCCATTTAAATAGAGTTCTCCTGTTCTTTATTACACTATAATTACTATTTCCCATCTTCCTGGGACCGGCTGCACAAAAGGCCATAGGTCACGTTACCCGCTCTCCAAAAGAGCGACTGAAATCAAGAAGTCATCATCGCTAGCATTTTTGAATGACACCCATTTGTTAAGAGAAGCATGAGGGATTGATTCAAACAGTGCCCTAAAACCTGTCCTGTCCTGTGATTTACAAGAACAAGAACAAACAAAGCCCGCAGCTATCATTTCTTCAGGATCCTGTGAATTAAATAGTTTAGCCAGGATTTGGCACAAATAAATAGCAGCTGAAATGCTGCCCTCATTTTGAAATGAGACACATGCCAAGTGATACAAGCTGATCCCAATGTCAGGAGACATAAGAAGAGCAAGCACATTAAGATACTGTCAATGCTTATTAAACAAAATGAAATCTATCTTGACTTAAAGCGAATGAACTATGGTATGACTAATATTTACTACAAGGTCATGTATTAATGTCATTGACACAAATACAAAAATGATAAATATAGCAAGAATAAATAAAACATATATTTGAAGGTTATGAGAAGTTTGTAGATGAAAGTAAAATATAAACTGGTAATTTTAAGTCATATGGCTTCAGACTTACAACAAACTCTATTGATAAGGGATAACATATGAAGACTGAGCTGTCCATCAGTTTCACAAGTATAGGGGGCTGAGGTCCATGCATGCACTTAGTTTGGTGGTTCAGTCTGTGTGAGTCACCGTGGGCCTAGATTACTTGACTATGTTGGTATTCTTGTGGAATTCTTGTCCCCTTTACATCCCTCTATCTTTCCCTCAACAGTTCCACAAGATTCACTGATTTTTGCCTAATGTTTTAACGTTTAATTATTGACAATAGATAAAATTTTAAGACATATATATATGTATATTATATATCCCTTACCTATTCACCAATCACAAAACACACATATTATTTGTGAATAGATATGGGATGGATTGAGATAGTGAAGAAGAGGTAGAAAGCTTGATTAACCTTAAAAATGCTACTTCTCCAATGGTTGACCTGTTTTATAATTGCTTGATAAATTTACTTGACTCCTGCTCTGAAAGCTGTTTTGTAGTAGAAAGAATGTGAGTATTTGAATCAGACAAACTTGTTCAATCAGCAAACTTCAAAACAGGAAAGGAGAAAAGAAGAGAGAGAACAGAAACTGCTTATTGAAATAGCCTTCCTCCTTCCCTCCCTCCTTTCCTCTCATCCTTTTGTTCTTCCTTCCTATTTTTTTTTTCCTTTATTTCTTTGTGTTTCCTAGGGCAGGACCTTACATAGCTCGGACTTTTCTTTTTCGGTAGCTTATTTATTGATACACCAAAAAGTACAGGGTCAGATGGAAGGGGAGGAGGACCTGCCCTATCAGTGGACTTAGAGAGGGGAAGGGAGGGTGAGATTGGGAGGGAATGAAGGAGGGGGCTACAGCTGGGATACAAAGTGAATAAACTGTAATTGATGTAAAAAACTAAAAATTTAATTTAAAAAGTACAAAATGGTTGGTTCTTCATGTGATTTTTCTTACCATTGAAACAATGTACTATGATGAGGGATTCTCTATTATTATGCTAACATATCACAACAAATTACCACAATGGGGATATTTCACTCTACAGAACTTCTTTTCCACCTCTGGATACAAACATCTGAGGTCAAGTAGGCCACAGAGCTACTTTTCCCATGAAAACCTAGAAGTTTATTCCTTACCTTCTTCTATTCTTCTCTCTAGAGTGACATCATGTGATTGACAGAGATTCATATAAAATAGGCAAGGTAGAAAATGTTAACACGGATGCAAAGACAGTTCAAAAGCACAGACAAAAAAATAGACATTTAATAGAATAAATTCTATAAAATTTCTTCTCAAACATTTTTTCATCTAATAATGCAGATTATGCATAGATTTATGAGAAAATTTGTGGGCAATGACAGTAGCTCAGACTTCTTGACTCATTATATATGTAATAGTCAATTCTGGCTGTGAAGTCTTGATCTTCCTATTTCTACTTCTACTTACAGCCCAGCAATCTTATGCTCAGCTAATAGACTAACAGAGTGAAACACACCATTTATATTCATGCTAGGCACTGTTAATTATATCCTAGATAGGTTCAAACTGAGTCCTAGCATCCTTGACATATTCCTTTACATATAGTCAGGCACTAACTAGAGATTTATCACCTTCTGTTTGTTGTTTCCTTGACATTTAAATCTTTAATGTAAAGTAAAGGTAAATCAGGCTTTATTTCCTAAGTGGAATTTTACTGTCATAATTGACATCACAAAATTAATAAGGTAGGGATATTACAAAGCTCTGTGTTAGTTCTAGTGGGCCACATTCTTCTTTTTATAGCATATTACATCATAAGTTTTCCATTCACTATATTGCTTATACTCAACTACCATCTGAAATCGTTTCCTGTTTCAATATTGTAAGAATGGTTTCTGAAATATCCTAGTGGTCTCTCCAAACTTTAACATTGTCATCTAGATTATTTGCTAAAATATAGCACATACATAAATTATGAATACACTTTAAAATAGAAATCATATCTCACTGTTAAAAGGAGCTATTTAATAATTGGTGTACTTTATAATGGATAATTTAATATTTTTCTAATTTAGAATAAGTGACGGAACAGACCAGGCTCTATATTTTTATCCATCTTGTTACTTGAACATATCTGATAAGTCTATGAGTGACAGGGCTATGGTTAACTTTCTGGCAAGCCAGACCTTAACGTTCAATACTCTGGCTGAATGTACAGGTTTTAAAATGTCATTCTCAGTGAATGATTTAAATCTCATTTTAAATATTGTTTATAATTAATGAGGCCTGCTGGTTTCAGCTTTTCTTCCCCAAATATTCATTAAATCTTCTCTGTGTGATATGTTCTGGAGGATTTCACTTTTCATTTTCATTTCTGGAAAATAATAACATGCCCCAAGCACACATTTGTATGTAGAAAATAGATGAATAATTTTTAAGCCTTATGTTGTGAATTTGTCTTTATTCTTATTTTATTTTCTAGACAACAGTGTTTGAACACCATAAATTGTTTCAGAATGTCCGTGGAACTCAATAGTTTTTGTCACGGTATTAAATATATCAGTAATTACATCTTTCTCCTCCAATTCTTGGTGCTAGCAGCATTATGACAGTTTTAAGTTTCTGGTACGTAT
>CM053743.1:29672121-29693644 GCA_028658305.1 Pachyuromys duprasi
CAGCCCTGAGGAGACAGGATAAGCTGGGGTTGGATGGAAGGGAAGGAGGTCCTCCCCTGTTGGTGGACTTGGAGGGGGCGGGGAGGAGGGAGATGAGGGAGGGAGTGGGAGGGTAGGAGGGAATGAGGGAGGGGGCTATGCCTGGGATTCAAAGTACCTAACCTGTGATTGAGATAAAAATAAATAAATTTTAAAAAAAATAATAAAGATTTGGGAATGGCGGATCCAAGATGGCAGCACCTGGAGGACACACTTTCTGACCAGCAGCACAGCAGGATCTGCACAGTGACCAACAGACAGAACTCTGGCTCCTAAAATATCAACGATTGTGTTTCCCAGGTGAGAGGAAATCCCATGGTGTGGGATTCAATCGGCTTCAGATTACCCAGACAAACTGAGGAAGAATTCCTTGGTTCCTGGTTTCCCCCAGGCGCTCAGTCACCAGCCCAGAGCCACATGCCAGGGTGCTCTGATGACTGTTCCAGACTGAAATGTGGGCCCCACAAAACCAGAGACTGGGATTTACAGTTAAGAGAAAATTCCACGGTTCAGAAAGCTATCCGGACCAAGCTCAGGTCACCAAGACAATCCCTAGAAAAGAGCCTGGCTTGGTGGGAGCCCAGCCACAAGCACAGAGTGGAGTGGACAACCGCCAGCACAGAGTCCTGCCAGTTGCCTGACTCAACATCTTAGACAGAACTGAGGGCCCCTGGGCACCAAAGACTGAGTTTCTCTATCCGATGGAAACTCTACCGTGAGAGGAGCAGCAGGTCTGACCTCAGAGCAGGCAGCCAACACCACCCCAGCCCCTGGCCCGCAAAAAAAAAAAAAAAAAAAAAGAGTTCTCTGGAAAAGTTCCAGGGTCCCTGCAGGCTCCCAGGCCTCCAGTCACCAATATAGCAGAGGCATCCCAGGTGGAATTTTGGACCCCCCAAGCACAGTGTCCTTGTCAGGAGGAAAACCCACAGTGGGGGAAACATTAGGGCCAACCTCAAAACACCCCGCTCCAGAAAAGTTTTTGCGTGCCCACAGGCTCTAGGCTCTGGGGTTCTACTGCAAGCATGAGTGGTGTGCTCAGCTGACATTGACTACTGATAGGGTACTAGGGCATACAGCTCCAACCTCAGACCTACGGAGTGCCCCTGAAGAAGTCCTCAGATACCCTTCCAAGGTGCGACCAGTTATCCCTAGCTAAACGGACGAAAATCTGGGCCTCCCTGGTTCTTCAAGAGGGCTGTGCCCAGCAAACATGGCATAAGAACAGCAGCAGCTCACTAAATTCAGAGCAAGAAACACAGCAGCAGTGCAGCCATCTTCAGGACTTCTCGTGATCAGAGGAGAGCCTTCCTGAACACCACAGTGACCACATAGGTCCATATGCCTGAGGTGAACTGTGACAATTCCTAAGAAGCACTACTATGCAGCTGACCATACCCAAAAAGCTAAGGAGGCCTCCTTCAGAGCTGTCAAAGGGATTCTCCCCATCACAGAATTTCAGCAGGCACCAGAAATTAACAGCCAATACCTGAGACAGCCAGATGGGCTGTCGTAAAAGCACAACCAACAAAAGGCAAAGCAATATGGCATCTCCAGAACCCAGTTATCCAGGGGCAAGTAGCCATGGACACCCTAACATATGTTATATTCAAGAAGATGACCTTATATCTATGCTCATGAAAGGGAAAATGGAGGAAACAAAATACATAAAGAAGTAGAGGAATATAAAATCAAACAGATTATGGTCATCGGTAAAGAAATACAGGAAGATGCTGCCAAAGAGTTTGTGGCCTTCAGAGAAGAAATAATTAAGTTACTGAAAGAAATAAAAGAAATAGAGAAATGTTCAAACAAACAGGTAAAGGAATTGAAGGAAAATACAGTCAGACAGATGAAGGAAATCAACAAAACAGTGGAAGATCTGAAGATAGAATTGGAAAAATTAAAAGAAAACACAAACAGTGGAAATCATGGTGAGGAAGATATTAGGAAAGGAAACAGGAACTACAGAGGTAGGCATAACCAACAGACTACAAGAGAGAGAAGAAAGAATCTCAGGTGTGGAATATATAATGGAAGAAATCAATGCATCCATCAAAGAAAATAATAAATCTGAAACATTCCTAACACAAACCCTCCAAGAAATGCAAGACAACATGAAAAGACAAAACCTAATATAATAGGAATAGAGGAAAAAAGAAGATTTCTGTCTCTAAGGCCCAGAAAGTATTTTCAAGAAAATCATAGAAGAAAATTTCCTGAATTTTAAGGAGAGGCTTATTCGCATACAAGAGACCTACAGAACACCTAATAAATTAGACCAGAAAAGAAAATCCTCCCACCACATAATAATCCAAACAGTAAGTATACAAAACAACAACCACAAAAATATATTAAAAGCTTCAAGGGAAAAAAGGTCAAATAATATATAATGGTAAATCCATCAGAATCACACCTGACGTCTCAACAGACTGCCAAGCCAGAAGAGCCTTGACAGTTATCATGCAGACTCTAAGAGAACACAGATGTCAGCCCAGACTACTGTATCCAGCAAAATTCTCAGTCATCAGAGATGGAGAAACAAGATATTCAATGACAAAAACAAATTCTAACAATACCTACACACAAATCCAGGATCACAGAAAATACTAGAAGGAAAGTACAACCCAAGAAACCTAACTGCTCTCAGGAAAATATAAACAAACTCACTACAGCAAAACTAAAAGTAGCCAAGCAGACAAGCACAATACCACAGCCAACAGCAATACCAAAGGCTCCTACAGCCACTGGTCATTAATCTCTCTTAACATCAATGGACTCAAATCTCCAATAAAAAGACACAGACTAACAGAATGGATGCATAAACAAGGCCCAAAAATCTGTTACACACATGAAATACACTTAAGTCAAAACGATAGATATTACCTGAAAGTAAAAGGGCTGGAAGACAGTTTTCCAAGCAACTGGACACAAGAAAAAAGCAGCAGTATCCATTCTAATATCTAATAAAATAGACTTTCAACCAAAATTAATCAAAATAGATGGGGAAGGAAACTTCATACTCATCAAAGGAAATTTCCACCAGGAAGTCATCACAATCCTGAACATCTACTCCCCAAATACAATGATACCCACATTTGTAAAAGAAACATTAATAAAACTTAAACTGCACATAGATCCCCAATCAAAACCCCACTATCAACCAAGGACAGGTCAACAAAAAAGAAATTAAACAAAGGAACAGTAACTCTAATAGAGGTCATGAATAAAATGGACCTAACAGACATCTGCAGAACCTTTCCTACCCAAACACACACAAAAAAAATTACCATCATCTCAGCACCACATGAAACCTTCTGCAAAAGAGACCAAATAGTTGGTCACAAAGCAAGCATCAAAAGATACATGAGAAGATTGAAATAATTCCTTGTATCCTATCAGACCAGCATGGACCTCAACAACAACAGAAATAGTAAAGAGCCTACACACACGGAAACTGAACAACTCGCTACTCAATGACAGCTGGGTCAGGGAAGAAAGAAAGAAAGAAATTAAAGTCTTCGAAGAATTCAATGAAAATGAAGGCACAACATACCCAAACTTATGGCATACAACTAAAGCAGGGCTGAGAGGAAAGTTCATAGCACTAAGTGCCTTCAAGAAGAAAATGAAAATGCCTCCTTCAAGCAACTTAATGGCTCACCCAAAAGCCCTAAGGGGAAACAAAAAGAAGACAACGAAGAAGCAGACAAACCAACAAGGAGTAGATAGCTGGAAATAATCAAATCCAAGGCAGAAATCAATAAATTAGAAACAAATAAACCAATTCTAAGAATCAATGAAACCAAGAGATGGTTCTTTGAGATAATCAACAAAATAGACAAACCCTTAAAAGGCAGAGAGACACTATCCAAATCAACAAATTCAGAAATGAAAAGGGGGACAAAATGACAGACACTGGAGAAATGCAAACAATCATTAAGTCTTTCTTCAAAAGCCTATATTCTACATAATTTGAAAATCTAAATGAAATGGAAAATTATCTTATCAATTCCACTTACCAAAGCTGAATCAAGACCTGTTAGATCAGTTAAATAGTCCTATACCCCTAAGGAAATAGAAACTGTCATCAAACGTCTCCCATCAAAACAAACAAACAAAAACAAAAAACAAAACAAAAAACAGGGCCACATGATTTCAGAGCAGAATTCTACCAGACCTTCAAAGAAGAGTTAACAATAAAACTCTTCAAACTATTCCACAAAATAGAAACAGAAGGAACACTACCGAACTCATTCTATGAAGCCACAGTCATCTTGGTACCTAACCCTCACAAATAAAGAGAATTTCAGGCCAGTCTCTCTTATGAACTTTAATACAAAAATACTCAACAAAACACTTGCAAACCAAATATAAGAACACATCAAAGGTATCATCCACTATGACCAAATAGGCTTCATCCCAGGTATGCAGGGGTGGTTCAATATATGGAAATCCATCAATGTGATTTACCTTATAAAAAACTGAAAGAAAAAAAACACATGATATTCTCCTTATATTCTGAAAATCATTTGATAAAATCTAACATCCATTCATGTTTAAAGCCTTGGAGAGAGCAGGGACATAAGGCACATACCTAAATATAGTAAAGGCAATATATAGCAAGCCTATAGCCAACATCAAACTAAACAGAGATACTTAAATCAATCCAACTGAAATCAGGGACAAGGCAAAGCTGGCCACTCTCTCCATATCTCTTCAACATAGTTCTTAAAGTCTTGCTAGAGCAATAAAACAATTAAAGGAGATCAAGGGGATACAAATTGGAAAGGAAGAAGTCAAAGTATCACTATTTGCAGATGATATGATGGTATGAATGAGAGACACCTAATATTCTGCCAGGGAACTCATATACTTGATGAACACCTTCAGCAAAGTGGCTGGACAAAAAATTAACTCGAAAAACAGAAGTAGCCCTCCTGTTTACAAAAGACAAAAAGGCTGAGAAAGAAATTAGGGAAACAACACCCTTCACAATAGCTACAAAGGACAGAAAGTATCTTGGTGTGACTGTAACCGAGCAAGTCAAGACTTGTATAAAAATATTTTCAGTCTCTGAAGAAAGAAATAGAAGAAGATATCAGAAGATGGAAGGATCTCCCATGCTCATGGCTTGGCAGGATTATCATAGAAAAATAGCCATTTTACCAAAAGTAATCTAAAGATTCAATGTAATTCCCATAAAATTACCAACACCATTCTGTACAGACCCTAAAAGAAAAATTCTCACCTTCATATTTAATAAAAAGAAACTCAGAATCTCTAAAACACTCATCTACAACAACAACAAAAATCTTCTGGAGGTATCTCCATCCCTGATCTCAAGCTGTACTGTAGAGCAACAATAGCAAAAACTGCATGGTACTGGCATAGAAACAGAATGGTGGATCAATGGAATCGAATAGAAGACCCTGACATAAACCAACAAACTTATGGACTTGAATTTTGACAAAGATGTCAGAGCCATGCAGTGGAATAAAGATAGCATCTTCAACAAATGATACTGAGCTAACTGGATGTCTGCACATAGAAAAATTCAAATAGATCCATATTTATCACCCTGCACAAAGCTAAAGTTGAACTCAATCCAAGACCTCAATATAAAACCAATAAAAAAAACTGTTAGATGAAAAATTGCCTAAGAACCTTGAACTCATTGGCACAGGAGACAACTTCCTGAACAGAACACCAACAGCACAGGCTCTAAGATCAACAACCAATAAATGGGGTCTCATGAAACCCTAAAGCTCTGAAGAGCAAAGGGCACTGTTGTTAAAATAAAACACTGCCTACAGATTGGGAAAGGATCTTCCCAACCCCATATTTGACAGAGGATATTCTGATATCCAGAATAAATGAAGAACTCAAGAAGTTTAACACCAACAAAACAAGTAATCCAATTAAAAAGTGGGGTACAGAGCAAAACAGAATTCTCAATAGAGGAATGTCGTATGGCTGAGAAACACCTAAGGAAATGTACAATATCCTTAGCCATCAGGAAAATGCAAATCAAAATCACTTTGAGCTTTCACCTTACACCCATCAGAATGGCTAAGGTCAAAAACTCAAGTGACAACACATTTTGGAGAGGATGTGAAGAAAGGGAACCCTCCTCCACTAATGATGGGAATGTAAATTTTGCAACCACTTTGGAAATCATTCTGGCGCTTTCTCAGACAATTAGGAATAGTGCTATCCCAAGATCCAGCAATACCACTCCTAGGCATATATCCAAAAAAACGCTCAAGTATACAACAAGGATATTTGTTCAACCATATTTATAGCAGCTTTATTTGTAATAGCCAGAACCTGGAAACAACCCAGATGACCCTCAACTGAGGAATGGATACAGAAATTGTGGTACACTTACACAATGGAATATTATTCAGCAATTAAAAATAAAGAAATCATGACATTTTCAGGCAGATGGTAGGAACTGGAAAAGATCATGCTAGTTGAGGTATCTCAGAAGCAGAAAGGCACACAGGGTATATATTTATTCATAAGTGAATATTAGACATATAATATATGGTAAACATACTTAAATTTGTACACCTATAGAAAGTAATCAAGAAGGAGGACTCTTGGTAAGATGCTCAATCCTCATTCAAAAAAGCAAAGAGGATGGACATCAGAAAGGTAAAAACAGGGAACAGGGCAGGAGCCTGCCAAAAAGGGTCTCTGAAAGGCTCTGCCCTCCAGGGTATCAAAGCAGATACTGAGATTTATAGTTAAACTTTGGACAGACTGCAGGGAATTTTATGATAGAAGTGGGAAATAGTAAGACCTGCAGAGGGCAGGAGCTCCATAAGGAGAGTAACTGAACCAAAAATCTGGACACAGGAGTCTTTTCTGAAACTGATACTCCAAATAAGGACCATTCATGGAGATAACCTAGAACCCCTGCACAGATGTAACCTATGGCAGTTCAGTATCCAAGTAGGTTCCCTAGTAAAGTGAATAGAACTGTCTGTGAAGTGAATTGATTGGCTTGCTCTTTGATTACCTCCCCTCAGGGGGATGCAGATTTACCTGACCACAGAGGAAGACAAAGCAGCCACTCCTGATGAGACCTGATGGACTAGGATCAGAAAGAAGGGGAGGAACACCTCCCTATCATCGGACTGGGGTTGGCGCATGGGTGGAGGAGAGGGAAGGAGAGGGAGGCTTGGAGGGGAGGAGGGAGAGAGCTACAGGTGGGAGACAAATAATTGTGAATAAATTGTAATTAATAAAAATAAAAAGTAAACAAAAATACGTGAGAATGGCTCTCACTTCATCCCCTCATCTGAAGAAATAAAGATATTTACAGATAGTGGTTGGTTGCTCCCACAGTTCTTGTGCCACTGTTGTTCCAGCCTGCCATGGAGGCAGATCACATTTATAGACTGAGGGGTTTGTAGCTGCCTTTGTGTCTGATTTTCTCCTCTGGTGATATGCATATTACTTTTCAGCACCATGAACATTAGTCCATAGTGTTGAAGTCCTTAGGTAGACACCAGGGCCTGTTTTCGGTTAGTACTATAGGTGTTGTCTTAGCCAACTAGGTCTTATACTTGCTAATTTGAGTCTAAGAAAGCAGGTGGTAAGCTGAGATATTGATAATATAAATTCTTCATATAAGGTTAATTTTTTAGTTTTAATAGTATGCTATTTTAATTGTTTCTACTCTCATGTCTTTCAATTGTTTCTATATATTAACTATTATTACTTCATTTTTACACACCAGTCTTTGATATCTTTTATAGTTTAAAAGAACTGAAGAAGCAAAAAAGTAGCTATATATTGAGTACAATGGTGTTAGCTATACCTGAAATTTTAACATCATTTTAACTCCTAAAATGTGTTTTTTCTGCTCTAATAGAATATTAATAAGTACAATAATTATTTCAATCAGAAATGAAAATTATGGGCTAAATAATTTACTACATACTATAAAGACTCACTTTGAACAAAGAAAATCAATGAACTAACGTGAGCTGGGGAAATGGCTTAGCAGCTAAGAGTACTTCCTTTTCCTTCAGAAGACTGGCATATGGTTCCCAGAATTGCTCATAGGCTCTATTGTACTGTATCTGATATCCTCTTCTGACCTCTGTGAGCAACTGTGGGGTACAATCACCCAGATACATACATATAAATAGAACCAAATATAAATCTAGTATTTTTTAAAATGAGCTAGAATTTATAGAAATTATAAATTTATTCAGTTTGGTAGGATAAATCGAAAAAATACAAGCCAGACTTGAAGCTATAGGTCAATTATATATAAAAATTATTTACATACATATTATTAACAAAAGTTAAATGTCTTTATAAGTTTTAATTTTATTTTAAAAATATATCTTTTGGAAAAAATAACTTTTATTGTTTCCACTTGACACATGAGAAAGAGGGACTTCCAGATACTTTATTACTTCTCAAATTCATTGAGATTATAGGCTGTGAAGTGATTAAATTAATTAATTAATTAAAAAACTATCTAACTAAATAAATACCAAGCTAAAATAATTAAACTGAAGCAATCTCAATCAAGGTCTTACTATAAGCTGTGATTCTAAACTTTAAGTAACAAAAATATTTACTTGAGATTTGTAGCCAGTCCTGAAGATACCTGATAAACCAGGGTCAGATGAAAGGGGAGGAGGTCCTCCCCCATCAGTGGACTTGGAAAGGGGCAGGGAGGAGATGAAGGAGGGTAGGTGGGATGGGAAGGGAATGAGGGAGCGGGATACAGAAGGGATACAAAGTTAATAAACTGTAACTAATATTTAAAAAAATAAAAATTAAAAAAAAGATTTAGCAATCCTCAGAACAGGGGATTTTTCTAAAGATTGGAATAAATTATTTATAATGTTCTAGTATGGCTTTCTGGTTATATTTTGGAGAATCAATTTTACCCAAACAAATAATAGAAGCCTTTTGCAGGGTGGGAGTATTAAGAGCCCAGAGAATGTTGGTTTTTTCCAGTTGTATATGTAAATATAATTTACTGAAATAAAGACTGTTCATATACTCCTATTTCCACAAAGGTATGAAATCTCTAGTCACATAGTTGGTCAAAGAATCATGGTTATCTCATTTTTCTAACTAAGGGACCATATCAGAAGTTGGCCCATTAGCAAAACTTTACTGACATTGCTGACATTCTGATGACATACATTTCCTATCTGGAACCAAATTACAGTCTGATAGTATGTTTTTACATAAATCTTTCTCTCTGTCTCTGTCTCTGGCTCTTTATTTGTCTCTGTCTCTTCCATTTCCATAACAATCAAATTGAAATGCTTAAAGCACTACCTGACCCCTGCTCTGAAAGCCTGCTTTTGTATTGCCTAAATCTCAGGGACCCCAAAGACCACCAAATTACCGATTCTGATGCAAAGGCAGTAGGGTCTTTACTACAAACTGGAGCTCTGGCCCACACCTTCACTGACACAGGGGTTGTAGACTGAAGAGCCTGGAGCTCAGAGGGAGGAGTTTTTTTTTTTGGGGGGGGGTGCGGGATGGATTGAGCAAGGACCAGGGGATTCCAGCTTGGCAGGTCTAGATTTGAATGACATTTAGCAAATATTGGGTAGTAAAATCTGATTGTGTCCAGAGGGCCAAAACATAATTATTTTACTCAACCTATTGTAAAGAACAGCTGGGTAAACTCCAGATATTCGCTGATTAGCTGCTACTAGGGGTGATGGTTAATTAAACCAGAGGTGTGCTGTCCAAGCACATTTTTGTGGGTTATCTCCAGACTATACTTAGGGTAGGCAATTTTATTGTCTGGTTCCTTGAAGTGGTGATCTATGGCCTTGTTCCTGGAACTGGTGGTGATTCCAGGCGATAGGAGGATCAGGCCTGGTTCTCTCATTTTGATATTAGATTGCCTAGTTCCACCAGTGTGTTAGGAGGATACTGACAAAGCAAATACCAGAGAGACACTTCCATCCACTTTGCCAGCTGTAATATAGTTGGGTGCTCACCTCACTACTCTGAGGATACTGGAACATATAGAATTCCTGTGTATCATATTGTATGGTGACAGAGACCTCTATTCTATCATTAATCTCATAATTATGTGAATTTTTTTAAAAAAACACAACCATCTACAGAACATGTCCCTCAATGGAGGAATGGATACACAAATTGTGGTACTTTTACACAATGGAATACTACTTAGCAATTAAAAACAAGGAAATCATGAAATTTGCAGGCAAATGGTGGAATCTAGAAAAGGTCATCCTGATGGCAGTATCCCAGAAGCAGAAAGACACACATGGTATATACTCACTTATAAGTGGGTACTAGACCTATAAGATAGGATAAACATACTGAAATCTGTACACCTAAAGAAAATAAACAAGAAAAAGGATCCTTGGTAAGATGATCCACCTTCACTTAGAAAGACAAATGTGATGGACATTGGAAGTAGGAATAAACAATAGGAAAGGAGCCTACCACAGAGGGCCTCTGGAATACTCTACCTATCACTGTATCAAAGCAGATGCTGAGATTCATAACCAAACCTTAGGCAGAGCACAGGGAGTCGTATGAAATAAGGACAAGTTAGTATGACATGGAGAGGACAGGAGCTCTACAAGGACCAAATATATCAGGGCACGGGGGTCTTTCTGAGACTGATTCTCCAACCAAGGATCATGAATGGATATAACCTAGAGCCCCTGCTCAGATGTAGTCCAGGGCAGCTCAGTATCCAAGTGGGTACCCTAGTAAGAGGAAAAGGGACTATTTCTGACATGAACTCAATGGCTGGCTCTTTAACTCCATATCCACCTCCTGAAGGGGGAGCAGCCTTACTCGGCCATAGAGGAGAACACAGCAGCCAGTCCTGAAGAGACCTAATAAACTGGGGTCAGATGGAGAGGGAGGAGGACCTCCCCCAGCAGTGGACTTAGAGAGGGGCAGGGAGGAGCTGAGAGAGGGAGCTACAGCTGGCATATAAAGTAAATAAACTGTAAGTAATATCAAAAAATAACAGTTTATTAAAAAATCTGCTGTAATGTTATTGCACTGCATAGTATGCTATAAGAAGGCATGCTGTCATCACAAGGCCGTCTTTCAGTCTGGTTCTTTGCCATTGATTAAGTTTATCAAGTAATTTCTATGGTGATCCCTTAGAACAATCCTCCCCGGATACAGTATGCATGCTTCCTTCCATTATTCCATGTGTCAGTGTGAAGCAGTTGGAGTGGCTTATGGTCCAAAACCTTAAGAGAAGCTAGGGTGATCTCTGAGTGTTGAATGAGGACTAGGAGTTACAAGGACTCCTTGGGAACAAAGGAAGAGGGCCATGACTAGGTGACAAAGATGGTAAACTTCCAAGACAGATGGGTTCTTCCCCAGGGTTTGGTTATAAGACAAAATCCTGGCAGCTGAAAGCGAAGTTTCTTGCCTGTTCTTTATTCATGCCATTAGTCTTTCTGCTGATAAACTGACTCAACAGGTTCAAGTCCTAAAAGGACAGTTCATACAACAGTTCTGGGCTGATCAGCCATCCCGTTGGATTAGTAAATTAATGGATGTAGATTTGACTCTAATAACCACGATTTTACTACTGTCTTTTTTGCATCTTCTTAAAGTTATGCTATGCAAATTTTGCTTTATGATTTTTCTAAAAATATTCACAACAGATCTTTGATGTAGTCACCTAGGAGAAAACCAGGAAAAGAAAGAAAAAGGCATCCAGTGTGTTTATTTCAATATCTTCAGTTAGTATGCAAGAAATCTCACTTAGAGGAAGGAAGATGAACACTTTTGGCAATATGCTTTAATATCCTTTGTGTTTTATACCATTACTTGAAATCATAATTATACTTAAGTCTTTAAAATTTCAAATTACTATGTTTAAAACTTATGTGTTCTTTATGTTTGTGTTTTCTTGTTTTCCTTCATGCACACTATGTATATATGCAGGTACCCACAGAGGCAGGTTGAGAGTCTCAGAACCCTATAATTTCAGTAATAAGCAAGTGTGGGCCATATGTGAATGGTTAGAACAAGAGTGTGTCCTCCACTAGGGCAGCCATTTCCCTTTGCTGTTGAGCCATCTTTCCAGCCTTTTAACTAAGAATTCTTTTTTTTTCTCCTTGCATCTCACTGCATGAAGACTAGGTCATCTGGAATAACAATCTCTTAGAGTGTACTCTTATTTATTCTAAAAGAGTAACAGCATAATTTTCACTAAAAATTTCATTGCACATTTGACCGTATGTTATTTATTTAGCCGCATAGTTTCATTTGTCTAATATTTTTACTCAAGAAGACTGATTGGCCATATCTTTGAATATATATTACTGCTAACACTTTAATCCCAGACATTGTTTTGGTGAACATGTATCATCTTTAAAAGAACTTTGAGTGTGGAATTTTGAAATTTTCTCATCTTTGCTTGTATTCAACAGAATAATGTGGTATGCAGTTTAAAGGAAACATATAAACAATGGATGAGAGATTTAGTAAGTCCCCAGGTAATAGATTACCATAAGTTGGCTATTACATTGATTTATCAAACAAGTAAGGAAGGTCAAATGCTAAAATCTCATGAAACTTTTTCAACATTGCTTTTCTTAGAGAAAGATCTGTATGCTTCATATGAGTGATTACGTGAACCACACCAAAGGTTTTCCAGTTTGCCCACACTGTTGTCAAATCTCTTATATAGATGTCCTGGCAGTGTGAATAAAAGCACTTTGATCTGGCATTTGTCATTATAATTTCTTACCCACTCTTGAAAAAGACGGGAATATTCTTATCAGTGACTTGAAAAGAAAACAGCTTTTGTTGCTGATCCAGACATGAAGATTATTCAGCTTCTCCACTCAATACAAAGAATAAATTCTTTCCATTTTCTCCTGTTACATGTATAATATATGCTTGAAAGACTTTTAAATTAATAATGAGATTTTTAAGAAAAAAAATTTCTGGGACATTTGTAAGAAGCTGCGCTTCTATCAAATGCAATGTCTGCTTTATGTTACTGACAAGCTAAGAAATGGCAGGGTTCTCAATGTGTCTTTCTTTAAGTATTTCATTTGGAAAAAATAGAGTTCCCCTATCTTTAATAAAAAGGTAGCTGAGCTAATTTACAATGTAACAGGAAAGAATTGATTAATTCTAATCAAACTATATTATATGATATTCATAACTAATCATAAAAAAATTCTTGCATGTTAAGTATATACCTCTATAAGTATAATTTTATCTTATTGAGATTAAAGAGACTCCTAAATGATCACTGAATATGCACTTGCTTCATCATATAAAATCATACATTATTTAACTTCTTTTTTCCCTTTTAAAACTGTGATATTCCACATAGGCATTTGCAAAAACAGAATAGCATAAAAATTGAATCAAATTCTTCAAGTTTATTAAAAGTGAAATGAAAAGCATTAAATTGACATTGCACCCAATAGTTTGATACTTTTCAATTGAAGGTATATTTGCAGGTATTTATAATTTACTGATTATCTGCTACACTGAGTTAAATTAAAAATTTCGTCATTTGTTCACATCACTTTCTTCAAGGCCATAAAGTAGCCATGGGACACCTTTATTAGTACACATTGGTTATTTATTTGGTTTTGGACATTATTGTGATGATAAACATGAGATGAAGACAGATTGAAACAATTAATATAGCCTTCATGTAGATAATGCTGTGGAAATCTTGTAACATGTCATTAGAGCTTATCC
Organism: Pachyuromys duprasi; assembly: GCA_028658305.1. Taxonomy (NCBI): domain Eukaryota; kingdom Metazoa; phylum Chordata; class Mammalia; order Rodentia; family Muridae; genus Pachyuromys; species Pachyuromys duprasi. The sequence goes on from CM053743.1 coordinate 29,685,889, forward strand.
TGTTCTATGATGAGGGGCCATCTGCAGTGATTTCTTTCCACTCCCTTTCGAAATAGCTAACCAGTAGTCCCTCCCTACCTTAAAGCACAGTGACTGCTGAGTAGTCACACAAAAAGTAGGAGTAGATAAATCAGATACGTAACAGAAAACATTCAAAGCATGAAAGTCTGATTTAAACTGTCACCCTGCAGAGACACATGCTGATGGCTGTTCAATCCTCAGAATTTTAGGGGCTTTCTTACCCACTGATACTCTATTTAATGCCCTACATAGTGTTACTATCATCTCTAATTGCTATTAGGAACTTTAACTGTCTTGTTTTTGTTTTGTTTTTTTTCTTTAGAATAGGATTGGACACATCATACATTCAAAAATAATTTTAGTGACTGAAAGATGAGTATTATCATTGCAGTGAAATGAACTCTTAATATCTCATGTTGAGGAACGAATCATTTATTCTTAATTAAATGCAGAAACAGTGCTAGAGAAGATTTTGTCGCTTTTCATAAGTTAACTTCATTAGTGTCCATTTCTCAAAAATTTGTTTAGTCAGGACAGAATGAGAAGTGAGTCCAGTGGAACTGCCATCTTGTCTTGACTAAAAATAAGAATATATACCTCTAACAACTACATTAGTGGTGGGTATATAGGTGAATATGGAGCTTACTTTAGATTTGAGTATGATATATTTTGAAATGTATGAACAATAATCAACAGTCTCAGAGATAAAATAATTCCATATGTTTTGCATAAATAGAGTATAAAATGCTAATATTCCTCTCTTGAGTTCTCACAGTTGTTTTAATTTTGCAGGCTACAAAAATGAGCAGTTGTAACAAATTATATAGATCAGTGGACAGGGATACCAAGAAGAGTTTGGGCTATGTTGCATGTATATATAACTATGTCTCTCTATGGTCATATGTGTCGTCTCAGTATGACACATTGTGACAGCATAGTTACGAAAAGAATGCTCTAATGTTGGCTTACTTTTATCATAATCTGTGTAGGTGAAGTAATGTGATGATATCTACTTATAAACCCTTACAGGTTTGAATAAATCTATATACTATTTATAGAGTGTATTTATAGCAGACTGAGTAAAGAATTGATTCAAGTTGGAAATATAAGGAATCCTTCAAAGAGAGATTAGTCTACAGTTGTAAAGAAGCATTAATTCAGCATAGGAAATAGAATTAACTGATTAGAAATATGTAGATGACATAGACACAGATGATATTCTCAGGGTTCCTAATTCATTCTACTTCATTTGAGCAGAGGCATATAAAAAAGACTTTTAAATTACTATCAAAATAGCCAAACAAATTAATAAATGTGTTCACCACCAATAATAGATATTAGTGTAATTAAATATAATATAGCAATGAATTATAAAAACAATAAGCCCTTTGATAATGGGGAGATGCTTAGTAGACTATGCACTGTGTTAAAAAATGTTTTATACAGTTAACAAAAAAAAAGAGTGATTTATGTCTTGGAGAATAATAAAAGGGGATAGTGAATTGAAGACTAAATAAGGATTCACAGGACCTTTCCATTGAAAAGTACATATGTTTATTTCTTATTGCTACATATTTCATTGAAAATGTGAATATATATTTTCTTCGTCAAATATTCTAGAAATTCTCATACTTTTGCTTGTTGCTTTTTTGTTGTCACTCATTCATTTTCATTTTTCTGATTTTTTTAACATTTGGGGAATCCAGATGTTATAAAACAGACACACCTATATATTCATGGAATCACATAGTTGTCAACACTTCTTAAAATATAAAGACTACAAATTTTATATCACAGTGATAAACACAATATGGAAAATAATAGATAGGAGATATGTAAACATATGTATACAGTTTTAATGTTATATTTGTGAAAATATGCCTGAAGAGAATTTTGAGCAGTGAGGTAGAATGATGTCTCATATTCTTTGAACACAGTCAATGCAGTAAGGTAGATAGAAAACCAACTGTAAGCCCAAGAACACGCCTGTGTGTAAGAAAGCCACTGTTGATAGTGTAACAAGGAAAATACAGTGGAAGATTCAACCATAGTTATAACGTGTAGCCCAAGAGGCCTTTATGTATGACTTTACTTGGAAAACCACACAAAGGTTTTCAGTTAACTACTGACTTGACATGTCATTGAAAAAAAAAAAAAGATTGCTCTCACTGAAAATCATTCACAAAGCAATTCTAAAAACAAAACAATAGTAAAGTAAAATTAAAAGGACCTGAAGTTGTTCAATAACATCACAATAGTTTAGAAAGAAAAAGGCTTCCACTAGGAAACTACTAAAGAATAAAAGAACAGTTCACGCTTTGGATGCATTTAGATAACAAGCCCCAATTTTTGAGGAACAAAATTTGTTCCAACAATTTGAACACGATGAGCTACAGTTTTTCTCACTTAGCCAAATGAAATAAGACCAACATCTCAAGAAAAGACAATTTTTGGAAAACTTAAGTATTTTAGATTTGGAAATATGTGTTTAATAATGCCACCCAAACAGAAGCAAAAGAATGAGTAATGCAAAGGTTACAGTATAAAATATTCAGGCATTGAGCAGTGATCTGACAGAAAAATAGGACTATTCCAAAAGAGAATAATTCATTATCTTCATATATTTTGAATATATGTATATATATATATATATATTCTCATACATTGCTTATATATGTAAAGAAAAAATTATGTAGGACAACATGACAGGTGGGAGATGATGTTGATTTCTGAGAAAAAATTAAGATATTTCCAAGAGATTTAAGCCAGGAAAAGACAAGAGCAGACAACATACTGGAGAAAATTGAAATCTTTTTGATGATTGGCCTAAACAAGAATACAAGATTAATATTTTAGTGGTACTACTAGTGTGCTGATTAGTGTTAAATGTCAGCTGAAGAGAAACCAGAGCCATCTGGGAGATCGGTCTCTGGCCATGCCCACAGCAGATTATGGTGACTTCATGAACTTGAAGTGAGAAGAACTGCCCAATGTGCGTGAAACCATTATCTGGCTTGGATCTTGGACTGTGTTTATGAAGAGACAAAACTGAATAGCAGCTGCATGCTGTCATGGTGATTTATTTTATTTTTCTGATTATAAATTTAATATCGCCAGAATAATCAATTTCTGGTCATATTTACTTCCCAATCAATATGAATACTATTCATAAACATCAAAATAACTAGTAGAAATATTAGAAAGTAGGGATTATGTAAATAAAATTTCCAACTTTAGAATATTGTAATGAGGTTACGTTTCACCAGAAAATAGAGCTTGCACAAAGTGTTAATTCACAAATAAGATAAAGGATCCATTTAGAATAAAAAGTGGGGATAAGGAAGCCAAAATCATACAATGGAAGAAAAGATAGCATCTTTAACAAATGGTGCTGCTCTATGCGTTCAGCTGCCTTTTCATGTTCTCCCCAAATAATGCACAGGATAAAAGAGAGATGAGAGGCAAGAGAGGAGTCAAGGGCATAATTGTTAGATCTTCTGTCTCTCCACTTTACATGAGTAGCCATTCCTTTTTGTATTCATATTATGTTCCTTGCCTGAGCTTTCTCCATTCCAGGCTTGAACATTTTTTTTTCTTGTCCATCATCCATAATGTACTTACAGATCTGTTCTCTTAGTCAATCGTTTCTTAATAATTAAAAAAAAAAAAACAAAAAACAAAACCAAACAAACAAGCAACAACAAAAACAGCATATGCCCAATGTAGCCAACATACTCTGGCTTTGCCCTACACTTGCAAAGTTTATTCATGTGCCTTCCTTCTCTATGTAAATTGTCTTCCCTGTATGTAACTTATCTGTTCCTGGACATCTCTGGCCACTGGAAATGCCAGTTTAGAGTGCAAGGATACCCATGGATATATTTTTCTTTTAAATGATATACTTTGTGCTGAATAGATGGCTCAGATGTTAAGAACACTGGTTCTTACAGAGGAAAAGTTTGGTTCCCAGTAACCCCATGGTAATACACAGTCATATATAACTCCAGTCCCTGGATGATTTGTGGCCCTATTCTAACCTCTGCAGGCACCAGGTAAACACGTAGTTAATATACATTTATCCTGACAAAACACTGATATACATGAAATAAATAAATATTTAGATTGATCTATTTTGATTTTTAATGGAGTTAGTTCATATGGACAGGAATCCCTCTGTTCATAAACTTTGAAATAACTAGTAGGAGTATTGGAAAGCAGGGATTATGTAAAAAAAATTTCCAACTTTAGAATACTGTAATGAAGTTACATTTCACCAGAAAATAGAGCTTTCACTAAGTGTTAATTTACAAATAAGATAAAGGATCCATTTAGAATAAAATGTAGGAACAAAGAAGTCAAAACCATACATTGGAAAAAAAATAGCATCTTCAACAAATAGTGCTGGTCTAACTCAATGTCAACATAAAGAAAAAGGCAAATAAATCCATATTTATCATCCTGCACAAAATTAAAATCCAAGTGGTTCAAAGATTTCAGCATAAAAGCAGACACACTATATCTGTTAGAAGAAAAAGGGCAGAAGAGCCTTGAACTGATTGTCACAGGAGAAAACTTCCTGAACAGAAGACCAACAGCACAGGCTCTAAGAGAAACAATCAATAAATGGAACCTCATGAAACTGAAAAGATTCTATAAAGCAAAGGACACTGTCAGCAGAACCAAATGACAGCCTACAGACTGGAAAAAGATCTTTATCAATCCTACATCTGTTAGAGGCTTAATATACCAAATATATAAAGAACTCAAGAAGTTAAACACCAACAAAGCATGTAATCCAATTAAAAAATGGGGTTAAGCAGAGAATTCTCAACAGAGGAATACAGAATGGTAGAGAAACACTTAAAGAAATGTTCAAGGTCCTTAGTCATCAGGGAAAGGCAAATCAAAACAACCCTGAAATTTCACCTTATACCCATCAGGATGACTAAGATCAAAAACTCAAGGGACAGCACATGGTAGAGAGGTTGTGGAGAAAAGGGGACCCTCCTCCTTTGCTGAAGGGAATGTATACTTGTAAAACCTCTTTGGAAATCAATCTGGCACTCTCTCAGACAATTAGAAATATTGCCACCTCAAGACCCAGCTATATAACCCTAAGATGCTCCACAATACAACAAATATATTTGCTCAACTATGTTCATAACAGCTTTCTCAGAAAGTTAGGAATAGTGCTAACTCAAGAACTCAGTGGTGGGTTCTTTGATCCCCTCCCCCTGAGGGGCGTTCAGCCTTGCCAGGCCACAGAGGAGGACAATGAAGTCAGTTCTAATGAGACCTGTTAAACTAGGGTCAGAAGGAAGGGGAGGAGGACCTCCCTTATCCATGGACTTGGAGATGGGCATAGGAGGGGATGAGGGTAGAATTGGAAGGGGAGAAAGGAGGGGACTACTGGTGGTATACAAAGTGAATAAACTGTAAAAAAATGAAAATAAATTATACAAATTATCAAAAAAAGGAGCAAATATACCAAAACTTAAGTAGATAAGTCTATATAGAAATAAGTATGATACCTGATAAGCTAGGGTCAGATGGAAGGGGAAGAGGACCTCCCCTAACAGTGGACTTGGAAAAGGACAGAGAGGAGATGAGGGAGAGAGAGGGTGGGATTGGGAGGGAATGAGGAAGGGGGCTACAGCTGGGGTACAATGTAAATAACCAGTGATTAATATAAAAAATAAAAATTAGTAATAAAAATGAAAATATGATACTGGATAAGAAAAAAATAAATAAGTATGAGAAGTAAAACTTGTTAAGCTTCATTTCAAGTAAAATCAAGGGCTTATAATTAATTTGAAGAAAATATAATGTAACATTATAGAAAAAATAATATTGATTAATTAAAATATGTCACAGTATTTGTTAACTTTGTCTTTACCATTACGATTGCACATTCATACATTTTTCTACATGGGGAACACATATTATTGATAGAATGAGTATAGAATAGGCAGTAATATGAAATATTGAAGTAAAGCCAATTTGCAATTCCTAAAACCTACTTCTGAGAGTCACTCAGAAGGATCATGGGAGTAAGAATCTGAATAAAATCCTGACTTTTATTTTAACAGCTGAAACTGATTTTCAGGTGAATTAATAATTGATTGTTTTTTTTTCACTGTAATTAAAAGTGTTTAATAAAGTCAAGTGGTTGTGATAGTTTACATAATGATATCAAAAGTGATTTGGATCTTGTTTCATTTTTAGGCACGGTATTATTTGCACGTTCATCGTAATAAAGTAAATACAATTCCCATCCCTTCAGATTGATGAACAACAAAGCAAAAAGAAAGAAAAGGAGCAGCAGCAGAAATCATATTTCTATTTATCAGTGAGGCTTATTCATACTATTGGCACAGCTGCTGCAGGCAAAGTAAGCCTATTACAAAGGAACAAAAACTCATTTCTCAGACAAATAATATTTTCATTAATTTCACAAAATTTAAAAAATAAATCACACTGTATTAGATCTGGTGAAACCCCAGACAAAGAAAAGTGACCTCCTTAAACATCAAGTGAGATCACCAAACACAGCAAACATATGCTGTGCACAAATACACATTTTTATGAATTATAATTTTTCTTATATGTTTATGAAAGTTATTTTGTTGTTAGACTCATCACAAAGACTTACAAACCTTAAACTCTTTTATCAGATGGAAGAAACTGGAGGACAGAACAAAGTTTGCCATTGTTAACTTTAATCAAAATTGTTTTGTTTGCTAATGTAATGTCTTACTAAGGAATTCAAAACATTTCCTCTGAAATTAAATGGGTATTGTAAAAAGAGAATTGTATTAATCAGGACACTATACATAGAGATAATACAGATATGTTTCAATAGATTTAATTTTAGTTATTTAAAAGACTTAGTTTATGTCCCTGTGTGTGTGTGTTTACATGCATGTGTATTCCAGTTCCTGCAGAGGTCAGAAATAGTGATGAATTCCCTGGAGCATTTACAGACAGTTATGAGCTCCTTGGCATGGCTTTTGGGAACCATACTTATCTGAAAGAGCCAAAAGTACACTCAAGCTCTTAGCCACCTCTCTAGCCCTGTAGGAGATTTACTTACTACATGATTTTTGAGACTGAATAACCAGACCTAGGATTTGGCATTTTGAGGCTGTAGAACTGAGAGAGTTTACAGTTCAAAAATGAAGGATCCAAAATCAACTCACAGATAATCATCCCCTACCAAGTCCAAAGGCACTAGATTCTGTAATATTTGTACCTTAGTTTAAACACAGAACAAAGTTTAACTTTCTCAAGCACAAAAGAGTGATCAACTTAGACCAAGTCTTCAGAATCAAACACGGGTCTGTATTAGGAACATCATCAAAGATCTACCCAGAAATAAAGGTTTTACCCATTATCTGGTTATCATTTAGCTTAGCTATGTCATCAGATAAAATTGACCATTATTAGAGGTTAAATGTCTGCCTTTGGAAAGTGACATTAGCTTTTTCAATCCTGCTTTGTAACAGAAAGAAATAAAAAGGAAAAGAAACAAACAGAAATATTAACATATTTCTTCCCTACCATTCATTGAAAGGGTTCATATCTATTTACTTTATTTTATTTTTGCCTTGCTCTTCTTGCGAAATTTCAAAGAAATCAGTTATTCAACCTGAAAAGGTAAATGGAGAGTTATTGGAAGTTTGATGGTAGATGAAAGGGACTTATTATTTTTCATAAAACATGTAAAATAAAACAA
>CM053743.1:29694144-29705596 GCA_028658305.1 Pachyuromys duprasi
CAGTTTGGTCTTTGTGGAGCTCTTGTTCTCCCCAAGTCTCAACAACCTCCCCCAGATCTATCATTACTCTCGCCCTTTGTCAGAGGCTTGATCTCGAGTCTTAATATCCGCTCTGATACATCGCTACATTGACCCCCCCCCCATAGGTCCTCTTTGGCATGCTCCTGTTCTGTTGCTTGTTTTCTCCTCTGCTCAATGTCCATCCCATTTGTTACATATTTAAATGCTTTCGGGAGTGGCATTATTTGAAAGCACTAGAAAGCGTGCCTTGTTGGAGGAAGTGTGTTGCTGAGGGTGAGCTTTGAGGTTTCAAATGCCCAAGCCAGAGGCTCTCTAGTCCTGCTGCCTGAAGATCTGGGTGTAGAATTCTCAGCTACTTCTCCAGCACCATGTTAGCCTGCCTGTCTGCCGTGCTTTCTGATCTGATGATAATGGACTAAATCTCTGAAACTGTAAGTGTGCCCAAATTAAATGTTTTCTTTTATATAAAAGAAATTGCTGAAAACTAGCTCAAGAATAAAAAATACGTATTTTTGGGAAGCCTATGTGTTATAATTTTTAATCCTTAGCTTCATGAGCTGGCATTCAATAAATTGAAGTGACTGAAATCACACTGGCACAAAAGAATGGTGACATCCTCATGTAATCAGGACCACACACTCTACCGTTACTATGCAAAGTCCTTCCTGGAGAAAAGTACAATGTCCACCATAGACAATTTTTTTATCATCTTCATTTTCTTATAGGATATGTATAGGTAACAATTACCTACAGAAAAAATATGATATAAGACTACCATACTTTTCCAAATAATTTGGATTACTCTGTGATGATGTTTTTTTTAACTCCATTTACTATACAATTAAAATACCTATTTATTCTGTGAATACATAAACACACACACATACGCACACAGAGCAAAATACTAGTAGAAGCTTCTTATAATAACAAAAGTCTATTCTTTTTTGTTACTTAAAGTTTATTTTCAAGAATAATCAATTTTATTTTATTTTTATTGAAAATAGATTCTTCTCTCATATAATACATCCTGACCACAGTTTTCCCCCTCCACTTTTCACAGCTCTCCTGACCTCCCTGTTCCTCAGATCCTCTCCTCCTTTTCCTCTTCATAAAAAAAAAAAAAAGCAGGCCCTCAAGAGAGGACAGCCAAACAGGACAAAACAAGATTCAATAAGATTTATATTCCCTTATACTAATTAACTTAGAGTTAACTAAGACATAGCACAATTTTATATTTGTCAACTGATAGATAATCAAATTTGAACGTGGTTCAGACCAAGAGAGGGAAAGGATATTTATCTCAAATCACTCACATTGATTTTGTCCTCTCTAAGAATTATTCTTTTTTGTGTAAGTGTAAACCACACTGGAAGAACAGTTTAGCATTTCTCTGACTTTTCTTTTTTCTTTATATCTTGGAAATTTACAATAACAGCAGTATCTTATCTTCCTTAACAGAGAAAATGAAATAATCATATTTGAGTTCTGAATTTCTGTTTAGTTTTTGTGTGTTTAAGTATGTATGAACATATGCTCAATGTAGTGTTTTTCAGTTGTTAAATCTTGATACAAATAGAAAACTGCCTATTTTATGGTTAAACTAATTTTTTCAAGCATACCCATATAAGTTTCAGCTTATAAACGTAATAAAACCTTGCTATATTTGCTTGTTATTTTATTTACAGGAAGAAGCTTGTGAAATTTTACAATACTTATATAAAAAACTTACACTTACTGTTCAACAAATAACATTAGGTTGATATCACCATTGAAATAAAATTTATTATATTTAAATTTAATACTTTTATTACATATTATTTAGTAATTTTAAAATTTAGTATTTTGTATAAATGACAACTACATATAACATAAGAGTAATCTTGAGGTGATTGATATATCTACACATGATAATATATTTTAACATTACAATAGCAACTAGACTAGAACTACTTTATCCCTTCCTAGAATTATTTTGCCTATTTACTCCGTTGAGATTCATTTCTTGTATTAAAACACTATCATACAATGCACTATTCCATTTATTGTACACAGGATAATAGGGGAAATCCACTACTTTATGATGTTTAGGTTCTAATGAAGGAAGCCCACATATCACAGATAATACATACAGGTTATCAGTTTATGGAAAGAAAGACGAACTAAATAAAAATTGAAGAAAGGTTGATAATTTTGAGTATAATAGAAATTCCTCATTCAAAGCAGAATGTATGATCATATGAAAAAGATGAAAAATCACTGGAATAAAAAAGAAGAGAAATGATAGTATTCAGAAGCATACAGAGAGTGCAGACTCTTTTTGGACATCTTCTATCTGGTGCACTTCCAGGATTTTCAAACAAAGAAAAAATCCCACAGGGATTGTTTGGGTGGGAATGGAGTCAATACAGATGGACATGATAGCTGAAATATAAAATGTTTCTTTGTTTCCAGGAGATAGCAGAATGAATCTGAAGTACCTGATGATTTGGGTGGAGAAACTACACTATTGTTTCATTTTTGTTGTTTGTTTGTTTGTTTGTTTTATGAATTTGATTTTAGTGTTTTTTCTAAGCTGGTATATTGACAAGAAAACTGATAATGAACTTGGTGCACTAGGTAAATATTACATTCCCCCCTCCCAAAAACAAGTCACTATTGATGGGTTATTTAAGTTTTTATTACAGATGTTCCTGATGAAGTTAATTTTACTGTAAATAAGCAAAAATGGTAAGAGAAGGGACAATTTGATTTCCTAGGTGGTGGGTTTGATCTCTGTCATGCTAACAACAGCACTATCCACACGCTGGCATCCAATTATCTAGAACATTACACAATGCCTTTGGAAAACTACATGATGGCTTCCTGGCTTAAGAAGACACACAACCTTAGGCAGAATTCTTTGACATATTTTGTACCAGGCTTTCTGCTATCACAATGCACAATGAAAGCATGTGGTCCTAGGAAATTTCCATCTAGGTTAGAGGAACCACATCTTCTGACAGCCTAACAGAGGTGCTGCTGTACTTGTGCTAGAGAAGCAGGGCTGTGATTGTTCCAGACACCTTTTCTTCAACTACATAAGCAATCTGTTCACGCTTACCTAGTGTGAGCTGAAAGAAAATGCTCTGAGAAATGCCCAAACATATGGTTTCTCTTCATTTGTCTTTTTTTGCCTTTCAAATTTACAGAATAAACTAATAACATGAATTATAAGCAGTATAGTCAGCATAGTCAAAATCAGGAAACGGAGCTGCAAAAGGGGCTAAATCTACTAGATATTTGGTAGCTGAAATAGAAACATATGCCAAATGCAGCCAAGAGTGGAAAAGAATGATAGCAGATGTAAAGACAACGTTCACAAAATCTGAAGAACAACAGTGGACAGAGTAAGGAAAGAATAATGGTGGGCAGTGGTTATAGCAAAAACCATAGTGCTCTCATATTATTAAAGACATTTATTCAGTTTCCAGGCCAAGGGCTGCAACACTGGTGAGTGTAAGCCTACAAATGGACTGTTATACTGACTTCTAGCAAAGGCTGGAGAATCCCAAAACCCACCAGATTTTCTCGAAGTTGCAATATAACTAAAGGCTAAGGGAATCCAACAACCTGAACATGCATGAATCAAAATGAAGACCAAGAAATAAACTTGCACACCTATGGACACTTGATTTTTTCCAAAGAAGCCAAAACCATACAATGGAAAAAAGATAACATCTTCAACAAATAGTGCTGATCTAACTAGACATCTACATGTAGAAAAATTCAGATAGAGCCATATTTATCACTTTGCACAAACCTCAAGTACAAGTGGAACAAAGACCTCCACATAAAACCAGATAAGTTAAATATATTAGAAGAGAAAGTTGGGGAGAGCTTTGATCTCATTGGCACAGAAGATAATTTACTCTTAATGATGAGTGTCTTGGTAACTGAGGCTTTCATGAAAACAGTTATAGTTACCCTACAGGCATCACCTGGTGTTGTTTAATCTGCCTCCTGATACTACTTCCTGTTTCATAACACAAAGGAAAGTAAAGGGTTTCAAATGCCAAAAGCTGACTAACTTTTTGTGTACCCCTAATTTTCATTTGAGTAGAGCAGAGGGCATAGCAATAAGCTGGATGGTAACACTGGGAGTAATGTATAAAGACAATGGACAACTGTGAAAATTAGCACCACAACGCACATAAAAGTTAGCAGTGAACTGGACCAAAATTAAGGAGAGAAGGAATTGAGAAGCATTTACCTTCTGAATATTTTGAAAGCAGATTGATTGGTTGGCTGTGCTTTAAGAGCTTATGTGATCAAAGAAACCTAGAAATATTTTAATGTAAGCCACATGGGAGATACCTCGAGAAGATTTTGTCCAGAATGAAATTGAGATTTTGTGCAGCAATAGAAATGAGGAAGTAATTATAAAGGAAGAAAGGAAGAAGAGAGGAAAGAGGAGGTAAAAAGAGAGAAGAAAATAATGTGTCCTTAAATTCCAAACTACACACAGGCGTATACAAATCACGTACAATTATCAAATTTCCTAATTTTTGTTCCATTGATTGTTTTTGCTTGTTTGTTTGTTTAGGCGAATTTTGGTCACCAACAAGCTTATTGGGAGTTCTATTATTCTCCATGGTTACTGCTAATTTTATTTTATATTAATCACAGGTTATGTACTTTGTATCCCAGCTGTAGCCCCCTCCCACATTCCCTCCCTATCCTCCCCATCCCTCCCTTGTCTCCTCCCTGACCTTTTCCAAGTCCACTGATAGGGGAGGACCTCCTCCCCTTCCATCTAACTCTAGCTTATCAGGTCTCTTCAAGAATGGCTGCAATGTCCTCTTCTGTGGCCTAGCAAGGCTGTTCCTCCCTCGGGGAAAGGAGAGGTCAAAGAGCCATCCATTGAGTTCATATCAGAAAAAGTCCCTGTTCCCCTTACTAGGGTACCCACTTGGATATTGAGCTACCATTTGCTACATTCAAGCAGGGGTTCTACGTTATATCCACACATGGTCCTTGGTTGGAGAAACAGTCTCATAAAAGACCCCTGTACCCTGATATATTTGGTCCTTGTGGAGCTCCTTTCTTCTCCAGATCTTACTAACTCCCCCTTCTTTCATATGATTCCCTGCACTCTGCCAAAGGGTTGGTTATGTGTCTTAATATTTGCTTTAATACACTGCTAGGTAGAGTCTTTCCAAAGTCCTCTGTGGTAGGCTCTTGTCCTGCTACTTGTTTTCTCTTACATCCAATGTCCATCCCATTTGTCTTTATAAGTGAGGATTGATCATCTTACCCCAGGTCCTCTTTCTTGTTTATCTTCTTTAGGTGTATAGATTTCAGTATGTTTATCCTATCTTATAGGCCTATATAAGTGAGTATATACCATGTGTGTCTTTCTGCTTTTGGGATACCTCACTCAGGATGATCTTTGCAGGTCCCACCATTTGCCTGCAAATTTCATTATTTACTCATTTTTAATTGCTGAGTAGTATTCTATTGTGTAAAATATTAAGTATGCTTATAATACACTGCTTTCTAATAGATTTTAACTATAATTACTGCTTACTTCCACTCTGTCTGTATTACTCTCCTTCTCACTTCCCAGTCCCCCACCCCCCATCTTGCCTTTCACGATTTATAGCATGTATGTTTTACTATCTTAATTGTCTTTCTAGTGGTCCTTTAGCAACCTCTCCCCTGATAGATCCTTTCTTCCTTCATGGCTTTAGTGTTTGCTCTAGGTTATGTTGTCAAGTAATTATTTGGAGCTTGGATCCATAAATAAGAGAGCTTATTTGGCATTACTTTTTGTGACTGGTTACTTACTTAGTATGATATTTTCTAGTTGTATCCATTTGTCTAATAATTTCAAAACTTTTGCTTTTTTAATGGCTGCAAAAAGTTCTCCTGTGTAAATTATAGGTATATAGGAAACACCCCAAAATGTTATCTCCTGCAAATTTTGTTTTCATTTCTATTTGTCAGCATCTAGTGGCAGCAACAGTCAAGCAAATCTAAGTGTCATTCTCAATATTTCAGTTCCTGTTCAGGCTACAATGTCTCACTACACATACCTGTTCATTGGTGAATATTAAAATGCTCAACCTGAAGCTTGACCCTCTTGGCCCTGAACACTTGATAGTTCTCTAAAACCTGAGCCCATAGCATCTCTTCACAGTTTCTTTTTGAGCTTCTCTCTACTTCTGTTTATAGAGTTGCCCTGCCCTGCCCACTCTCAAACTGTTTATCTTGGCTACAGTTTGGAAGTTGTCATTGATATTATTTTAGTGCCAGCTTCTTTGTGGAAAGCATGGAGGAGTCAGGATATAGTGTGAGAAACCTGCCACTGCTTGAGAGCTTGGGCATTAAAATAATGATAAGAAACAGGTCACTAGATTAAGATAGGCTCACTCAAGTTCATGTGGCCCCACCACTTACTGGGTGGTATCCTGGCAGGTATATGGGATTCTGAGACAGAACTAGCATAAATTCTACTGTAGGATGTCACACTGACCCAGACAGATAGTTCAGACCAGTGGGTACTTCTGGTAGACAGCACTCAGTCCTCCACTGAACAGTCATTTATCTACATTTACCCTACTATTTCTTCAGTAGACAAAGAAGGCCTAAACATTGTTCTGGGAAGCTTTAGTGGAGGACTTGGTAACATCATGCTATTAGCAAGCATATCTACTCAGGAGTACCAGGTATCAGAAGCCAAATCATAATACAATTATACCGCTTCCTTTTCTGTGTCAACTTTTACACAACTTAGAGTTATCAGAGAGGAAGGAATCTCAGGTGAGGAAATGCCTCCATGAGATCCATTTTCTCAATGAGTGATCAACAGGTGAAGGCCCAGCCCATGGTGGATGGTGCCATCCCTGGTCTGGCAGTTCTGGATTCTATAAATAAGCAGGCTGAGTAAGCTACAGGAAGCAAGGCAGTAAGCAGCACCCCTCCATGGCCTCTGTATCAGCTTCTGGCTCTAGGTTCCGGCCCTGTTTGAATGCCTGTCCTGACTTGCTTCAGCGATGAACAGTGATAATGAAAGTGTAAGCTGAATATATACTTTCCTCCCCAACTTGCTTTCTCGGTTGTTGTGTTTTTTCACAGCAATAAAAACACGACTGAGACAACAAGATGGGCAGTTTAGCACAGTATCTGTTTCTCATAATTCCCATGAGAGCTTTAGCTGTTAAATCACTAGGCAGCACACAGGTTTGGCATAAAATCATGTCTCAGTGTCACCAAGTGGAGTGCACAACATCTGAAAAAGCAGATTTCTGTGGAACCCATAGAATCTTTAGCTCTCTAGCTGTGATCTGGTAGTTGGTAGTTTTCTAGCCTTCAAAATGCCACCTGAGGCTGTTGTCCTCACCTGAGGCTCAGCTTTATCTAGCTTTTAAGAAAATAGCTACTCTGCACAAGTACTTCCTCCTCACTACTGTCAGCGTCCGCATAACTTTTGCCTTCTCTCTGTAAGTTTCTTTTTCACGTTACCAGTGGTGGTGATTTGAATAAAAACGGTTCCTAGAGGCTCACATATTTTAATGTGGACTCACAGGAGAGTGACCCTGTTTGAAAGGATTAGGGATATTAGAAGGTGTGACCTTGTTAGAGGAAGTATGTCACTGAGGGGCGGGTTTTCATATTTCAAAAGCCAATGCCACTCACAGAGTCTTTCTTTCTGCCTGCAGATAAGGAGGAAAAGCGCTCAGCTCCAGAGGCATGCATGCTACCGTACTGTATGCCCCGAAAACAATGGAATAACCCCCTGAAAGTGTAAGCAAGTCACCAATTAAATACTTTCTTGGTATTGTGTTCCAAACAGCTCTGGCAGGGGCTGTCCTTCTAAAAATGAGTGCGATCAGGTGCAATTTATTACATAGTTTTCTTTCTCTAAGTGCCCGTGGAGTGCTTGGGCTGGAGAGATGACAAAAATGTTAAGAGCACTTGTGTTTTTAGAAGGCCCGGGTTTGATTTTCAGCACCTATAAAGTGGATTACAATCATCAATGAATGACTCCAGTTCAAGAGGATGTAATTTCTTTTCAAACATCCTCCTCGGACCTCTGGCAGGCACGTGGTGCACATACAGACAGACAGACAAAACAGTCATACACATAAAAATAAAGTAAATAAATTAAAAAGGAAAAGATGCAAAGTGCTGGCAAAGGGGCATGTGATTTGCTGTTGCACTAACAGTCCTTTTGCCTAACTATTGGACAAAATTCCATAATTATTAACTAAAGAAACAAATTGTCCATTCTATCTTTGTTTATTTGCAACAAATTGAACATTTTAAGAAACTATTACAATATAAATTCAAAGAACCAATCATTAGGACTAACTGATTTTAACAGCTTTAAACAATACTCAATGCTTTCCCTGTACTCAGGAAAATGTGGATCCTGTGACCTTTCTGATTTTAACAAAACACCCTCATTATTCATTGAAATTTTAGTTGTGTACAGAAATAGTTTAACGGTTAATCTGATTTTCTGGATAGTAAAAGATTGTGACAATACAAGGTGAAATGTTTCTGTTCTCCTAAACATATAAGAATATTTCCACAAAAATACTTGTTTTTAAAATGAAAATTAAAAATATGTATCTTGAATTAAGCAAATTTTTGTCAACTCTTAATCAGTAAGGGTTAAGATCACTGAAATATCTAGGTAGATGAAAATATATACAATGATGATGATCTGAGAGTGTTTTCTCTGGAGAAAATCTGAGATGGTTTTTATGATGGAAATAATAACTTGCAGATTCTAGAGTACTGGTGGGCATTTATTTGCAATTCAGTTCCCGGTTCTTTTATTTTTTATTTTTATTTTTTGATTCCTTTCAAAAGTAATTAATTTAAGGCACAAAATTATTCATTTTAAGCGTTACATTAATAAACTTTAAAAATATTAAACTTTACAGTTTTATTTTTATTCATTACTCAGATTCCATTTATAAGCAGAAAACAGTAACAAAGTCATACGAATACTACTGAAAAAAAAGTGAAAATATTACAGAGAAATATTATCTAAACCAGCAGATCTCATGGTGGGTTTATAATCATTGAATAATATTCTTAAATGGATTAGATTTCATTATGTACTGAACAGTCAACTAATCATACATATATTAATTTAGAAACCTCAGCCTGCTTTTTTTATCTTGGAGAAGAATGTCCTAGTGTTTCATTCACAAAGTGTTCTTATAATGAAGCTTCATCTATAATTTATGTTATTGGCTGTAAGTCTTCAAATTTTTCATAAAGCCATTTCATAATTATAATGCAAATTTGTCACAAGATAATTCTGAGTTTTCACAGTCCTTAAAGTGATAGAACTTATCCTGAAACTAGGACAGCTGGGTCTCGTCAATTTCTAATAAAATTATGTAAATAAAGAATATGGTATTTTAATAATTATAAGAGAGGAATATCTGTCTACTTAATGATAATATTTAGTTCTACTAAATATTATCAGTATATACAGTTATCCATTTTCTAAGTTACTAACTTTATTAAATAACTAACAGTTTAAAAATACTTATTTTCTAGATCTTAGTTGATTTTTTTATTTTTTTACTCTAAAATGAATGTAAATGATGATACACTTACACTGAATATTTTTTAATTAGTTGTGGGTACAAAACAAACTTATTTTAATTATATTTTTAATCTTTTTATTTATAGATATATTTCTAAGTCTTCAGCTACGTGCAAGAAATTTTCATCATGTTTCTTCTTACTTATTATTGTCTTCACCCTAAGTCATTGCAAATATATGACTCTAAGATCACTTCTTATATTTTCTTATAATCTTTAGATAGAAGTTAGACAGTTATCTCTTTCATGGCATCTAATTCCCATTATTTTTACCTAATGGGTTTTAAACAATACAAGTTAATTTATCAAAATTTCTGTTCTATGCTACTACTCAAGTTATTCTTCAAGTAACTGTTTATTAACTCAAATAATGAACATTTCATGATTTGAAACAACTCTGCTAGGGTTTTTGAAGCATAGTGCATGTATTATCGAACTCATCTCTCATCAATGAATGTATCATATAAGGAATTTGATGACTCCATTGTCTTTTCACTATGTTTTATGTCCCAAAATGAAATCCTTTTATCATCCATTCCCAGACTCGATATTTAGTCTCTAACAGACCTAAACCACTTTCATCTGCTCTGTCACAAGGCTTGTCTTTTTTCCTTTCTTTCTTTCTCTCTCTCTCTCTCTTTTCTTTCTCTTTCTCTCTCTTTCTTTTCTTTGTGCTTGTTTTGTTTTGTGACAAACAGGATTTCTCTGTTCAGTGCTGCTGTTCTGTAACTCTCTTTGTAGAGCAAGCTGGCCTCAAACTCACAGATCCTCCTTCCACTGCCTGTCAAGCACTGGGATTAAAGGAGTGTGCGACCATGCCTGGTTCTTTTCTCTTCTTCTTTTTTTTTTTCTTGTCTTGTCTTGTCTTCTATTTTCTAGTGTGTAGATTGGTAATAGGTTGTTTTGAAGACACGTTATTTACTAAAACATTTCATTTCCTGTGGCTTTTCAAAGATTCTCCATGCTATTTATGCCTCTTCCTCCTTTGCTCTCACTATGGGGTTTTGCTCTCTCTTCTTTCTCTTGTTTCTCTCCACCACTGATTTTCCCCATTTTCTGCTTTACAGCAAGTGTCTTACTATTCCTTTCTGCAATGCTTCTGAGTCCACCTCCATTCACTGTCATGTTCCCTTTCTACTTTCCTCTCGTCTGCATTTTTAATTTTGCTTTTGTTCAAAAAGATTAACCCACCTAGTCCAGTTTGTACTGCCCATGTACCATGCACATATGTGTGGGAACATCAGCTGGTGTCTAGTTGACCTACCAGGGGCTATATTCTTCAGAAAAACTGACCTTCACTTTCCCAGAGCATGAACTGTTTAAAGAGCCAAAGCTAGGCATGGGGAGAGGAGCTTTCTTCTTCCATTTGCAAACATAATTAGCTTATGCATTTTCATCTTGTGCAAATGGTCGTAACTGCTTTGACTGATGCATACAGCAGGTTTACCATGTTCAGAAGACATTTCAATTTGCTCCTCTCTAACCTTAGGTTCTTCTACTTTTCTTCCTTCTCAGTAATCATTGGAGAGAGAGGAACCCTCCTCCATTGCTGGTGGGGATGTAAACTTGTACAACCACTCTGGAAATCAATTTGGCGCTTTCTTAGACAATTAGGAATAGTGATTCCTCAAGACCCAGCTATACCACTCTTAGGCATATATCCAAAAGATGCTCAAGTACACAACAAGAACATTTGCTCAACTATGTTCGTAGCTGCTTTATTTGTAATAGCCAGAACCTGGAAACAACCCAGATGTCCCTCAGTTGAGGAATGGATACAGAAATTGTGGTACTTTTACACAATGGAATACTACTCAGCAAT
>CM053743.1:29705696-29721753 GCA_028658305.1 Pachyuromys duprasi
CTGCAATGTCCTCTTCTGTGGCCTAGCAAGGCTGCTCCTCCCTCGTGGGCAAGGGGGTTGAGAGCCAGCCATTGTGTTCATGACCTATAAGATAGGATAAACATACTGAAGTCTATACACCTAAAAAAGATAAACAAAAAAGAGGACCTGGGGAAAGAGGATTAATCCTCACTTAGAAAGACAAATGGGAGGGGCATTGGATGTAGGAGAAAACAAATAGCAGGACAAGAGCCTACCACAGAGGGCCTCAGAAAGACTCTACCTAACAGTGTATTAAAGCAAATATTAAGACACATAACCAACCCTTTGGCAGAGTTCAGGGAATCATATGAAAGAAGGAGGAGTTAGTATGACCTGGAATGATAGGAGCTCCGCAAGGACCAAATATATCAGGGCACAGGGGTCTTTTATGAGACTGTTTCTCCAACCAAGGACCATGTATGGATATAACCTAGAACCCCTGCTTGATTGTAGCAAACGGTAGCTCAATATCCAAGTGGGTACGCTAGTAAGGGGAACAGGGACTATTTCTTTGTAGTACAGCTTGAGATGAGGGATGGCGATACCTCCAGAAGATCTGTTGTTGTACAGGATCTTTTGGCAATACTGGGTTTTTTGTTTTTCCATATGAAGTTGAGAATTTTTCTTTCAAGCTCCATAAACAACTGTGATTGTATTGTGATGGGAATTGCATTGAATTTTTAGATTGCTTTTGCCAAGAAGGGCATTTTTCACTATGTTAATCCTACCAATCCATAAGCACGGAAGATCCTTCCTTCTTCTAATATCTTCTTCAATTTCTTTCTTCAGACATTTGAAGTTTTTCAAGCAGGTCTTTCACTTGCTTGGTTAGAGTCACCCCCAAGGTACTTTATGTTATTAGTGGCTCTTGTGAAGGGTGTTACTTCCTTAGTTTCGTTCTCGGCACTTTTGTCTTTGGTGTATAGGAGCGCTTCTACACACACATGGATACTTGATTTTTGACAAAGAAGCCAAAACCATACAATAGAAAAAAGATAACATCTTTAAAAAATGGTACACTTTACTAGATGTCTACATGTGGAATATGCAAATAGATTTATATTTATCGCCTTGCATAAAACCAAGCTCCAAGTTGATCAAACACCTCAACTTAAAACCAGACACACTAAATCTGTTACATGAAAAAGGGGGGAAAATCCTAGAATTCATGGGCACAGGAGACAACTTCTTAAACAGAACACCAATAGCAGGGGCTATAAGAGCAACAATCAATAAATGGGACGTCATGAGACCAAAAAGTTTCTGTAAAGCAAAGGACGCTGTGGTCAGAACAAAACAACAGCCTACTGGGAAAGGATCTTCACCAACCCTATATGGACAAAGGTATTATATCCAAAGAACTCAAGAAGTTAAAAAGCAACAAATCTGCATTTGGGAAGGAAGGTCATGCTGAAATCTATACACATAGGGAAGATAAACAAGAAGGAGGACCCAGGTTGTGATGATCAATGCTCACTTAGATGGACAAATGGGATGGATATTGAATGTAGGAGAAAACAAGCAACAGGACAGGAACCTACCAAAAAGGGCCTCTGAAAGACTCTATATAGCAATTTATCAAAGCAGATATTAAGACTCACAACCAAGCCTTCGGCAGAGGGCAGGGAAGAATATGAAAATAGGGGGAGTTAGTAACACTTGGCAAGAACAAGAGCTCCATAAAGACCAAACATATCAGGGCACAGGGGTCTTTTACGAGACTGTTTCTCCAACCGAGGACCATGTGTGGATATAACCTAGGACCCCTGCTTGAATGTAGCAAATGGTAGCTCAATATCTAAGTGGGTACCCTAGTAAGGGGAACAGGGACTATTTCTGACATGAACTCAATGGATGGCTCTTTGACCTCTCCTCCCCCTGAAGGAGGAGCAGCCTTGCTAGGCCACAGAAGAGGACATTGCAGCCAGCCCTGAAGAGGTGTGGTAAGCTAGGGTCTGATGGAAGGGGAGGAGGTCCTCCCCCATCAGCGGACTTGGAGGGGGCAGGGAGGAGAAGAGGGAGGGATGAGGAGAGTGGGAGGGAATGAGGGAGGGGGCTACGACTGGGATATAATGTACATAACCTGTGATTAATATAAAAATAAATAAATTACATTTTTAAAAAAGCAACAAATGAACTAATCCAATTAAAAACTGAGAAACAGAGCTAAACAGAGGCTTCTCTGTAGAGGAATATAGAATGGCAGAGAAACACTTAAAGAAATGCTAAATGTCCTTAGTCATCAGGGAGATGCAAACCAAAACAACCCTGAGATTTCACCTTACACCTGTCAGAATGGGCTAAGATCAAAAACTCAAGTGACAATAAATGCTGGAGAGGATGTATTGACCCTCCTCCATTGATGGTGGGAATATAAACTAGTACAACCACTTTGGAAATCAATCTGGAGCTTTCTCAGACAATTAGGAATAGTGCTATCTCAAGATCCAACTATACCACTCATAGGTGATATTTTTAAGTAAAATATTTTTAGAATACATTCGAGAGAAAATAAAAGAGAAAAACAATAATACCTATAAAACATTAAATAAGAAAGGTAATATTGATAGGAAGGTATAGCCCTAACAGATGTTTGCCTATAATTTTTCTACCTATCTACAAAATAGTGTATTTGAGTATCAAAATAGAGAATTTTCACCGAATCAAAGCATCTATTACCTAAGAATAAGTATATTTTTGTGAAAAATCCATTGTACACAAAGCATGAATACATTTTTTTAGAATTAGAAACTGTCCTTATTCACACATCAAATAAAAGTGATAATTATCTATAATAAAAAGAATTTCTTTTAATAGAGAGAAGAGCAAATTGACACTCAGTAAAAGTGAGCTATAAGTTTGGTACCATATCTTGTTTATATTTTATGGAAATATTTGCTCTCATAATTTGGTTTTTAAAATGAAATACTACATCTCTAGAAAGCAAACTGTTAACATCTGCCAAAAGTGAATATAAATTTATACATTAAGTTTCAGTTCTAAAACACATTGTTTATTCAAGAATTTTTATTATGTTTTATGCATATGTATATAAAGGTGTGCATCCATACGGGTAACTATCAGGTCCACAAAGGATAGTCAGATGTCCTGTAGCTGGAATTACAGGTGGATGTGAGCTACCCAGTATGGATGTTGGAATCTAACCTTCCATTCCCAGGAAAACAACAAGTAGTATCATTCTTAATGTGTTACTGATACAACAAAGAAAACATAAGGTTCATGACGTTCGTTTATATTCACATATATATGAGAAAATTTTAAACATAAATATAAAATATAAATATATATGTTTGTGTGTATTATTATATGTTTATATATAATGCTTTATATATGTATATACACATATATAAGATTTAAGGAAATGGCTAACACAGGTAGGGGTTTTATACACATATAATATATAGACTCATTCAGGAAAATGAAAAATTGCTAGTAGCTCATGTTGTGGGTTTTGTTGTTATTGTTCTTTTGGTTTGGTTGTTTTCTTTTATTTAAAAAAATTACAACATAATATTTTTATTAAAAAATCTCATACAATGAAACCTGATCATTCTGCCTCTCCTTTCCTTCCATGCCCACTTTCCTACCCTTGCCCTACTCCTATCCCAATCCACCCAACAAGGAAGAGAAAAATACACCAAACCCATCTGTGTTGCCCATATAATCATTGGAGCATTATCAAACTCCCAGTCCTTTAAAGATAATTGAATCCTTTCCTATCTCACTTTCAGATGCCATCAACTATGAAGAGTTACTAAGTAATCTATATCAGATTTTAAGGACTATCTTCAACAATATCCTGTCTAGGCTGTCGTTTTTGTTTTTCTGGTAACACAGACCATGGATATCTGCACACAAAGTCTATAGCCGCAGCTCGGAACACAGGCCTCAACACTTTGTTTCTGGTGGGAGCTTGGACCAAGGACCTAATCATGACCTTGGGCAGCAGCACAGACTGAGGGCATCAACCCACTGATGGACATCAACATGGTCTCTCTCAGCAGCAGTACAGACCACAGAAGTCAACATCGTATCCAATAGCAATCCTGATCACTGCATGATCACCATAATGTCGAGTGGCAGCATAAGCTGTGGACAACACATGCTGTACTCTGGAATGCAAGGGTAGAACAGAATCCAAATCGTTTTCTTCTGTGGGAATTTCATGCTTTTTCTTCCGGTTTTAACAAATGGACTAGATCACTCACAAAATATGTGACAATTTTCTTCTCTCAGTCCATGGATTTAATATAACTTTCACAGACACATGTTCAGAAAGTGATTACTATATTCCAACTGTTGTGACGGAGAAAATTAACCATAAAAACAGAAAAGAATATTCATGACAACAGTATATTATTAATGTTTAGAAATATGTATTACACTAGCAAATAATAATAAAATAAATTAATAGTTATCAGAGTTTGATAGAATTTTAATTCCTCTAATATACTACTTATTTCACATAAAGGCAAACTTAAATGATAGCAATGTACATGTACAAATGAATCAGCTAATCACTTCTGTGAACTATACGTATATATATATTAATATTAAAAAGCACATGTATAATGTGTGTATATAATGGTATATTACATTGTATAAATAATCATATCTTATACAGTAATAACACATGTAAACATAATTTTATACATCCTCTTTCTATATATGTGTATGGTCTTTAGGTGATGCTTTCCCCCTTGCCTGGGTCCTGTTTTTTATTTATTTATTTATTTATTTATTTATTCATTCATTCATTCATTTATTGCTTAATCTGCTTTCTTATAAAACCCAGAACCACCAGTCCAGGGTAGACACTACCCCCAATGAGCTGGAATCTCCCTATCAAGAAAATGCCCTATAGGCCTGTCTATAGCCCTGTTTTATATAGGCATTTTCTCAGTTATGGTTCCCTCCTCATCTACCGATATAAGTATAGTTTGATGTGTCAAATTGACATAAAGCTAGGCATCAGAGTGGCCAAATATAAGATTAGGAATAGACCTAAACTGAAAGTGGTGCACACTTATTCTGTTTGGTTCTTTTTTTGTTGTTCAGCAGCATCTGAAAAAATTAGGCATTGAATAGCTGGGTTGTACTACAGTGGCAGAACACATGCTTGGCAGGCACAAAGACCAACATGTTTATAATTTTTTTCCATGCTGGTTTTTATTTGTGCTTGTGTGTGTTTTAAGCATGTGCCCATGCACCATGTGCATGTGCAAGCAGTGTCCTTGAAGGCCTAAAGAGCCATCAGATACCCTATAGCAGAGCTGGAGTTGCAGAAGTATATAAGCTTATGGGAGTGTTGGGGATCAAACAATGTCTTTAAGGAGAGGATGTGGAAAAAAAGATACCTCAAGATACAGCTATATCACTCCTAGGCATATATCCAAAATATGCTCAAGCATCCAACAAGGACATTCACTCAACCATGTTCATAGCAGGTTTATTTGTAATAGCCAGAAGCTGGGAACAACCTAGATGTCCCTCAACACAGGAATGGATACAGAAAGTGTGGTACATTTACACAATGGAATAGTACTCAGCTATTAAAAACAAGGGAATCTGGAAATTTGAAGGCAAATGGTGGGATCTAGAAAAGATCATCCTGAGTGAGGTAACCCAGAAGCATAAAGATACACATGGTATATACTCACTTATAAATGCATATTAGCCATATAATATAGGATAAACATAGTACAATCTATACTCCTAAAGAAGCTAAATGACAAGAAAGACACTATGGAAGATGTTCAATCCTCATTCAGAATGACAAATAAGACAGACCTTGGAAGCAGGAGAAAACAGGAATAAGACAAGAGCTTACCACAGCCTCTGAAGAAAATCTACCGATTTGGGTATTGAAACAGAGGCTAAGACTCATAGCCTGGGCAGAGTGCAGGGAATCTTATGGAAGAAGGGGAAGATAGAAAGACCTGGATGGGACAGGAACTCCAAAAGGAGACCAACAGAGCCATAAACAATGAGCCCTGGAGGCCCTAAAGAGAATGATATCCCAACCAAGGACAATGCATGGAGAGGACTTAAAACCCAGACTCAGATGTAGCTCATAGAGTAAGTCCCCAAGTGGGGTCTGTAAGAAGGGGATCAGGGACTTTGTCTGGAATGAACTCAGTGACAAGCTCTCTGATCACTTCCCCTTGGAACATACAGCCTTGCAAGCCACAGAGGAAGACAATGCAACCAGTCCTGATGAGACCTGATAGGCTAGGGTCAAATAGAAGGGGAGAAGAGCCTCCTTTATCAGTGGACTAGGGGAGGGGCATTAGGGGAGAAGAGGGTGGGAATGGGAGGAGATTAGGGATGGGGCCACAGCCAGTATACAAACAGAATAAATTGTAATGAGAGGTGATAAAAAAAAAAAAAGAAGTCAGTGGACTTCAGTACTTAGCCATCTCTCCAAACCCAAAATCCAGGGTATAACCCTGGTACCTGGAAGGAAAACCTCTTAAATGTGCCTTCATACATCTGCATTATACTATACATTAAGTAGCACACTTCATTTTTCAAAACAAGTCATTCCTACAGATAGAAATTTTTTAAGTAAAATATTATTTTCTGTATTTGTCTACTCTAAATTTTAGATTGCTATGAAAAAATAAAATTTACGTATATGGCCTTTGTCACAAGGGTATTTGTGCCAAATATGATATTTTCAAAGGTAAACTTCATTTGGTCAACAACAGCATTGAATCAATTGAAGCTAGAAATGTTTAATGTTAAGCAGCTTCCAAATGATGAAAAGTGATTCCTATATGGGTAATTTCACTGTGATTTTTATCAGAGACATAGAAATAGAACAAGACATACAATGACATTTATGCTGAAATCTCATTGTTTTTTTTAATCCCTGTTGGTATCCTGTAAATATGAATTTGATATGTGACTTCAGTTTTGCCTTAATATGCACACCAAAGAAGTTTATATCACATCAACCCCAGAGTATTCCTTCAAGTAGAACAATGAAAAAATGCCAGTTTTATAACATACAGTACTTTTCATAGATTAGAGTTTATTGCTATTTTATTGATGATAGGGGATTTACTTTATGCTACAACTCCAGCAAGAAAAATAACATCTGCTATATCTAGAAACAAATATCCCCTTTAATATTTATAATGCAATCTGATTAATAATATTGCATCTTAGATTATTCTCTTTTTAACATAGCAGATAATGTAATTAGGTATGTGTAAGTGATATCTATTTGTAATGTATCTCTGCAAATGCCACAGTATTTTAAAACTACATAAATCAATTGTGTATAGATGAAACATAGCATTATTCAGTGTCTAGTAGACTCATCGTTGGTCTTCTTTTCAATGTATTGCTACAGTATTCATCAGATTTATTTCTGTGAGTCTTACAACCAACTGTCATGTGTTTTATTCTCAGTAGTTCTAAACCTTAAGTCATTCTATATGCAATTATTTTTCTTAATTCATTAAACAATTTCAATTTGTAATAATAAAAGTTGTTGCCTTCCTTGTGGAGCTCCCGTTCTCTCCAGATCTTACTATTTCCCACTTCTTTCATAAGATTCCCTGCACTCTGCCCAGCTGTTGGCCATAAGTCTCAGCATCTGCTTTGATAGTCTGCAGGGCAGAGCCTTTCGGAGGCCCTCTGTGGCAGGCTCCTTACTTATTCCCTGTTATCTCTTTCTTCTGATGTCTATCCTCTTTGCCTTTCTTGTTGGGCATTGAGCATTTTAGCCAGAGTCCTCTGTCTTGATTGGTTTCTTTAGGTGTACAGATTTTAGTAGGTTTATCCTGTATTATATGTCTATATGAGTGAGTATATACAGTGTGTGTCTTTATGCTTCTGGGATAGCTCACTCAGGATGATCCTTTCCAGTTCCCACCATTTACCTGCAAATTTTGTGATATCCTTGGTTTTTATTGCTGAGTAATATTCCATTGTGTATATGTACCACAATCTCTGTATCCATTCCTCAGTTGAGGGGCATCTCGGTTGTTTCCAGCTTCTGACTATTGCAAATAAAGCTGCTATAAACATGGTTGAGCAAATGTCCTCATTGTGTACTTGAGCCTCTTTTGGATATATGCCTAGGAGTAGTACAGCTGGATAGTGAGGAAACGCTATGCCTAATTGTCTGAGAAAGCACCAGATTGATTTCCAGTGTAGTTGTACAAGTTTACATTCCCACCAGCAGTGGAGGAGGGTTCCCCTTTCTCCACAACCTCTCCAGCAACAGAACCAAAATATCTGAGCACAGGGGTCTTCCCTGAGACTAATACTCCAACCAAGTAAAATGCATGGAGATAACCTAGAACTCCTTCTCCTGCCCATGGCAGTTCAGTGTCCAAGTTGGTTCCATAGTAATGGGAACAAGGACTGCCTCTGACATGAACTGATTGGCCTGCTCTTTGATCAGCTCCCCCTGAGGCAGGAGCAGCCCTACCAGGCCACAGAGGAAGACAATGCAGCCACTCCTTAGGAGGCCTAATGGACTAGGGTCAAAAGGAAGGAAAAGAGGACCTCCCTTATCAGAGGACTTTGGGAGGGGCATATGTGGAGAAGGGGGAAGAAGGGAGAGTTTGGGAGGGGAGGAGGAGGGTGCTACAGGGGGGAATACAAAGTGAGTGAAGTGTAATTAATAAAAAATAAATAAAAACGAAAAAAGAAAACAGTTATAAAAGATTCTTGATAAGCTAGGGTCAGATGGAAGGGGAGGAGAACCTCCCCTATCAGGGAACTTGGAGAGGGGAATGGGAGGAGACAAGGGAGGGTGGGTAGGATTGGGAGGGAATGAGGAGGGGGATACAAAGAGAAGAATATATAATATTAAAAATAATAATTTAATTAAAAATTAAAAATAAATAAATAAATAAAATTTGTGTTCATGCCTGGTAATGTTACCTAGGCTGAAAAATTCTTGATGTGCTACGAAGTACTTATTGGGCCTAAGGTAGAACCTACTGATATTTTTCTGCTAATGGGTTTTTCCTAAGTTCTTATCTTTATATTCATAGATTAATATATTTCTCAGGCCTCATCAGTGAAACTTTTTTTTCAATAGATGGTAATTAAAAAAATAGCTCAACAACACAGATATGACTTCACGCTTTTTAGGGGCTATTTGTTTTAAGAGATGGGAAAAGAACACAAGGTTGAGTGGGTAAGAAGAGGATATGAGAGGGTTATGGAGGCAGGAAGTCTCTAATGAAAATATATTGTATGGAGTTATGTTTTTTATTAATTATTATTCCATATTTGTATTAATCTGTACATATATATTCTTAAATATAGAAATAAAACCTGATAAGTCTATCCAATGCTACCTGCATTGAAATTTTCAGGGCAAAACATTTGGTATTGGATAAGTTATTGGTGATCTTCCTTCCTGGGAAAGACTACTTCTCCTCTCCATGTTCTTTAGCTGCTTCTTTCACTTTGTAAAGGGCTAAGGTCTGGTAGAATATCCCCCATCCACATTAGTATGTATATTGTCCTTTTTAGAATAAATTTTATGGAGAAAGGAAAACAAACCAACAACCCATCAACATTCAGAGAATAAGAGACTTTGGAGAGCTTATCAGTAAATGGATTTTCTGTATCAAATCCTTTCCCTAAAGGTTCAGAAACACTCAAGAATAAAGTGATAGAAGTAGTGTAAGAGCCAGAAAGACTAGAGATATCTTTAGTAAAACAGTGTTCTCTAGACATAACAGAAAGCTGTTATAACAGAAAGTTGTAACAGTGGCTGAGACAACAGGAAAAAGCCTCGCAGGAGCTCAAGCCAGATAAAATCCCAGCATGGATGAGAAAGTCACTCGTGAAGTTTTTTACCTGTCTGAGAAGCCAGTAAAAATCTGTGAATGCTGATAAAAGGAGAGTGAATTTCCTGAAGAACGAGGCCCTGAAAGCATAATTGTAATCTAGCTCATGGTTCTATACCCAAGCATATACAAACAGTACCAAATTCAGTGGGTATTGAAAAAAGAGAAAGTACACATGAAGTTCAGAAGTAAAGTGTTAGGAACATAGGGGAGTAATTTGAGGACAAAAATGGGGAAAGATATTGCCCAAACGTATTATATGCATATGTAAATATTAAATAAAATATATAAAAATATCATCACTTTCATTCTTTTCTTTAATTTCAAATAATGTCAGTATTTTCTTCAACAGTCTTCATTAATCAATAAGTAATTTCCACTGATGCCCTCAGGAAAATGTTGACTATGTTTATTTTAGTAATTGGCCATCATTGTGATTATGCCTAGCTATTATTTTTGCCAACAGCTTGCTAAAACATAGATCAATTTTACCTAACAAGTTAGCCATATCCTCAGTTACACACAGTTTGGATAAATGTGTTTCTGAGCATCTCGACATGTTTTAAATGACACTAAGATTTGAATTTCTGGTGTTAATGCATTTCACTGTATAGACTGAAAAAGGGACCTTCTTCAGGTTATAAGGTTAACAGCAACTTTTAGGTGATTCGTGAAAACACAGAATTTCTTGATTTCTTTGAACTTTTCTTTTGTCTCAAGACTGGTTACCTTATTTAATTTGTTATCTTGAAAACTGATCTTATGGCTGTGAGTAGTGTATATGCTAAGTCTAATAGGTCATTTCAGTTGTCAACTTGATGTAATCTACAATTACCTAAACAAAACTGTCTTCAGATGTGGTAAATTATCTTTATTTGATAGACTGAAGTGAAACAAAATCCCACTATGGGAGGTTTTTCAACTAGTATCCTGGACTCAAAACAGAAGAAGAGGGGGAGGAAGAAAAAGAGGGGGAGGAAAAAGAGGATGAGAAAGAAGATTAAGAAGATAAAGAGGAGGACGAAGAAGAGAAGGACTAGGAGGAGGAGAGGAGGAAGAAAAGAAAGAGAAGGATGAAGAGGGGGAAGAGGAGGACGAGAAGGATTAAAATGAGGACTAGAGGGAGGGCTAAGAGAAAGGAGAGAGAGAGAAAGGAGAAAAATGTATTAAATTCAAGCATCCATCTACTCTTTACTTCGTGATTTGGGATGCAATGGGACCAGTTGCATTAAACTTCTGCTGTCTTGGTATGTCTTACTTCCTATGATAGACTGTACTCTGAACTGTGAACCAAAAGACATATGCTCTTTCTTAAATTTCTTCTCTTTGATACATAATTACTTTTACTTTTGGTTATGTATCCTCTCATTTGTTTTGTCTGGGTGTGTGCATGAAAGTGAAGGTTCCTGTAGGGTCTGAAAGACATGATTAGATTGGTGTGAGCTAGAGTTACATGCAAGTGGGAACCACTCTATGTGTCCACTAGGAAGTGAACTCAGGGGCTCTTTTGTAGCAGCAAACACAATTAGTCAGTAATTCATTTTTCCAGCCTTCTTCACTATTTATTCACAATAACTGTAAAAACAACTATTGAACTAAGAGGTGAGGATATTGTTTGAGAAATTTGACTAAAATATGGATGCATAGGAGATACTTTAGCAACCTGGGATTTGACTTGGCTTGGGCTATACCTGACCCTTTGTTTTAATCGAATGTTTTTTGATATTCTAGAAATGTTGAGAGCGTACAGTACACTTATCCTTTATTTTTGAAAAATGCACCTAGTCAGCTGATGCCATGCCAGGACCCTTGCCTAGATCAAGTTGTACTTACTCCATTCTAAACTGTTAGAAAAAATTCTTCTCCCTTAATTACCATCAAATTTGGACAAATTATATTCTTATGTCTGAGCATCAGAACTGAAAGATCCATCTAGCCTGAAAGTGTTTCGGCTGGTTGGTATCCATCCACACAAGGCAAATGTTGCTCAAAAAGTAAATTTTTATGGAGAATCCACTACTTCTTTATGCATATGTATGATTTAGCATGCATATCCTTAAAATCCTATAGATTACTATAGGACATACACAGTCGATAAATGTTATGTAGTTTACTTTGTATATCAAGGTAGAAAATTGTTCATTGTATATCCCTTAGCAACTGAACTCTTTTTTTTTCTTTTAAACAAAATAAAATAACGTGCTAATAATAATTGGAGGCCTTGAGTATCCTCACTCATGTGGCCCACTGTCAATCTTGTCACTGTATTGCTTTCTTATCACTACAGCTGTCTCATTGTCAATAAAGTTTTCTGATAATCTGAAATATCTGTGACCCAGTATTTTAATTAGTTGAATAAGAGGACAAGAACCTGGAATGTGCTGCCCAGATCCCATAGACTGCTAAATGGACCTTGGACCTTGTTATTCCTTGACACATTGGGTTAGAAAATGGTCTTGTACCTGGAGGGAACAGGAGCTCCACAAGGGGAGCAAACGAAGCAAAAAATCTGGGCACAGGGGTGTTTTCTGAGACTGATACTCCAAAGAAGGACCATGCATGGAGATAACTTAGAAACCCTGCACAGAAGTAGCCCAAGGCAGCTCAGTATCCAAGAGGGTTCCCCAATAATAAGACCGGGACTGTCTCTGACATGAACTCATGGGCTGGCTCTTGAATCACCTTCACCTGAGGGGGAAGCGGCCTTACCAGTCCACAGAGGAAGACAAAGAAGCCAGTCCTGATGAGACCTGATAGAGTATGGTCAGATGGAAAGGGAGTATGGTCAGATTGGACTAGGGGAGGGGTATAGGAGAAGAAAAGAGAGGGAGGGTGGGGCTGGGAGGGGATGGGAAAGGGGGCCACAGCTGGGATTCAAAGTGAATAAAGATATTTTAAAATATGTTAGAAAAAATGAAAATGGTCTTGTATGCTGGAAACAGGACTTAATAGATAATTTTGGTGAAAGATTAGAATAAAAAAATGCTGACTGAAATACACACAATTTTATAAAATAATTTAGTAGTGTCGCCATAATCATACTGGCTTTGTTAGTATGGATGGTAAAAATGTTTCAAGCATCAGAGATTATTGAGGAGAAGCGATGAGGTCATCCAGAATGTCACAGGGTCAGAATCTATGGAAAGTTCTCTCAAAGTCCATTTTATGAACTTGTGAAGGAGAAGCCAACATTTCAGTGGAGACATGAGGATATTGGTAATGCCAAGACCATAGGAAATATACCAAGAATGCCACAGATACTAAGAGGAGACTATCTTAGACAGTACATGTGCTGTAGGTGATGGAAATGGCTTTCTAAGTTCTCTGGAACTCATCTAATTTCATCATGAGTAGATAATATAAGGCTTGGAGCCACTGGATTTAGTGTTTGCCCTGATGGATTTTGTTATTATCTTCTTTTCATCATTCTTTTTCACCCTTATTAATTAATTTGTTCATTTTAAATCCCAAACACAACCCACTGCCTCTTCTCCTCCCAGGCCTACCTTCCTACCACCTTTTCCCCCACCTGCCCTCCTCTAAGTACCAACCAAACCTGGTACGTCAGGTCACATGAGGACTAAGTGTCTCCTCTTTCACTGAGGCAAGACAAGATAGTCCTGCTGGGGAAGCAGAATCCAGAAGGAGGCAACAGAGTTCAAGTCAGAGATAGGCCCAGCTCCAATTGTTACAGGACTTACTTGAGGAACAAGCAGCCTGTCAGCTTCATATGTATAGGGGACCTAGGGCCAGTCTACTCATGTTCTTTGGTTGGTGGTTCAGTCTCTATGAGCCTCTATTGGCCCAGATTAGTTAGCTACATAAATCTTCTTGTAGTATTTTGATCATTCTTTGTTGTATATTGTTTTTAGGTATATTGTTTGTTTTATTTTTGAGATTATAATATACTTACAGCATTTCTCTCCACTTTTTTCTCCCTCCAAATCCTTCCCTGTAATTTTCCTTGCATTCTTTCAAATGGTCTCTTTTTACATTAATTTTTTTAATATTTTAATTTTTACTTATTTTTTTTTACATTTTATTCATTATATATCCCGACTGAAGCCCCCTCCCTTAACTTCTTCCAGTCTCACCCTCTCTTCCTCCCCCCCCATCCCTTTCCCCTAGTCCACTGAAAGGGAGAGTTCTCCTCTCCATAGCTTATTAAGTCTCCATAAGGACTGTCTGCATCCTCTTCCTCTGTGGCTTGGCAAGACTGTACCAGCAGGATCAAGTGATCAAAGAGCAGACAATCAAGTTCATGACAGAAGAGTGCTTGCTCTCCTTATTCAGGAACTCTCACGGAGACTGAACTGCCAATAGGCTATATGTGAACAGGGGGTCTAGGTTCTCTCCATGCACAGTCCTTGGTTGGTACATCAGTCTCGGCAGGACACTCTGGGCTCAGGTTTTTAAGCTTTGTTGGTCTCCTTGTGGGGCTCCTGATCCCTCTGTGTCTTTCTGTTCCCCCCTTCTTCCATAAGAATGTCCTGCATACATCCCAGATTGGCTGTGAGTCTCAGCTTCTGACTCGATCCCTTCTTGGATAGAGCCTTTCACAGGACCCTTTATAGTAGATTGCCATCCAGAATCTTGTATTTTCTGTTTTGTAATGTGAATATTTATTTTGTGCCATTATATGCTGTAAGTAGGTAATGTATTTTAGATTTTATTGAGCATCATAGTTGAGAAATTGCCTTGAATCATAGAATATGAAATTTCCACTGCAAAAATGTTGGAATTTTTGAGGAGTGCCTGAACTTTTAATATTTAGTTGTCTGTTTTATTATTATGAATGGAACATAAAACTTTTTGGGAAAGTGATGGAAGATACCTGAAGTGGAGATTGTCTGTTTTTTGTTTGTTTGTTTGTTTGTTTGGAGACTCAGTTGAGTCATGTGATGTTTTGCTGTGAGCTGTCTAGTGTGAGGGCCATGACTTTGGTCAGTTGAGAACATCTGTGAGTGGACTTTGAGGAGAGGAGTTATATAGAGACCCACCGACAGCGAGACATCACTTTTTGGATCAATATCACTGCACTGGTTTTCCTGTTTCAACACTTTACAATGAGAAATGTTCCAAAGAACTCTGGGCAATCCAACTGAGTCTTGCAGCTTTCATGGACTTGTCCTGATCTGCTGAATTGTGATGATTCCCAGTGCTGGTGTTTAGACTGGACTGCTGGTATCTGGAAAACAAAGAGTGGACTCACCCTAAGGAACTCCTTCTGAAAACAGAGAAATGTTCCAGAGAACTTCTTGTGGCAATCCAACTGAGTCATGCAGCTTTCACTGACATGTCCAGATCTTCTGAGTGGTGCTGATTCGTGTTGCTGTTTTGTATTGGCTTTTAGACTGTACTGCTGGTATCCACACAATGAAGAGTTGACTCATCTCCAGGAACTACTTCTAAAACACCTTTACAGCCCTATTTACCTAATAATCTTCTTTCTCCCCTACCTCTGGTCAGTGGGTGGAAGTGAGGTATAGGCATTTAAGACCACTAAATAAAGTACGTTAGGTTAAAGATCAAAGCCAAAAGATATCTCCAGATGTTTTCTGTTATTGTTAAAAAAAAAACAGAAAAAAATGGCCATTCTTCATCAAGGAAATCCAGGATAGGAGCAGAAGGTAGGGTTTCAGGCACAGAAAACAAAACAGAGACCATAGATGAAAACTGCTTGCTGTGCTGCTTTTTATGATCTAGATAAAACAATAAGCAAAAGCAACTTCTAGAAGGACAGAGTGTATGTGTCCAAGAGGTTATTGTCCATCATTGGAGGAGGCCAAGTCAGGTGCGTATGAAGGAATCTGGAGGCTGAAGCTGGAGGAGAGATGACAGAGGAATGCTCGTTACTGAAATGCTCTCCTCTCTTCCATGGTCAGCTGCCTTTCTTAAACAGTCTTGGCTTGCCTTCCTATGGATGGCACTGCTTTGAGGGAGCTAGGACCTTCTACAGCAACGAACAACACACACAAATGTCCCACAGATATGCTCAGAGTCCAGTATCATGTCCCCAGGAAAGCAAAGGTTTTGTTTCTACAGACTCAGAATCAAAAACATCACACAAATAACCCCTATTGGATCTCTGTTTCTCTCTGAAACTTTACAAGCCAGCCTCGTTGCTGAATTGCTTTTAACGTTCTTATCTTCCAGGCTCTCACAAAGGAGTCCATTAAGCTCTAAACACT
>CM053743.1:29722253-29744415 GCA_028658305.1 Pachyuromys duprasi
GGGGAAGATACCCAGCGGCCTGCCTGCAGCAATAGCCGCTATGATGAGCAAGTATGTGGTAAAGTGATGGGAAAGAAAGAGAACCATATCATTCTGAGCACTTTGAAAACAGGCAGAACTGAAGAGGATGGAGAGGAATAGCCTGATGTGAATTCCCTGCCCTCGAACGCAAAGCCATGAGGAAGTACCGGTCTATGCTGCTGCTGAGGGCCAAGACTCAGTCCACGGTCATTCAGCAGCAAGTATTTGTGTAGATGTCCTTGGCTCTTATTACCATCAAAGGCCATGCAGATGTCGTTGGTTTGGGCTGCCTCCTGAAACAAGTTGATGTCTAATGGCTGTGCCGAGCTGGCCTCACCCCTCACTAACTGTAATTTGGGAGAACTGTCCCTGATGGCAGGGGAATGGGTGAACCAGTCTTGATGGTCTGAGCTCTGGAGAGCCGGTCCCTCCATTCTTCTGGCTACCCCACTCACTCCTCCCCTCCTGTTGCAGGGAGGAAAGCTGACTCAGAGATCATGGGAACTGCAGAGCTGGTTTCCCCCTCCCCTGCTGCAGCAGTAGGGAGAGCAGGCCCTGCACCTTGCCTGAGCAGCAAAACATCAGATAAGCCAGCTGGACGGTGTAAGAGAGTAAGAGCTGGCCCCGACTCTACCCTGCTGGCCTGCCATATTGGGTGAGTTAGCCGGGGCAGAGCTGCAGATCTTGTCCTGTGGTTTGGGTTGGGGAGAGCTGACGGGCTGACCAACTCAGCTACCACACACACTGAGGCCCAGGCCTTTGAGCTGGCCCACCCCAACTCTCACCCCATCTATGAACTGCCGGAGCATATGGAGAGAGCCACTTCGGCAGATCCAAAATTCTAGGATCTCCATGATACAGTGAAACTACAGGTATCCAGAAGGAGTCCCCGTGAGGATCCAGTATTGATAGAGTAGCAGCTAGAGGCCTCGAACCAGACCAATGACTCATTAAAGTGAACATTTACAAGTAAAGATGTGTGGAAAGTAAATGACTTTTATTATTAAAAAAGAAAATTGGACATCTCTATTCTTTCCATTCATTGTTAATGTGCAATCAAACAGATGTGAACAAAAGTTTTATGGCTGATTTGTCTGTGAAGGCTGAACTTGGTTATTATCTTGGCTATATATAGAATCAGCAAAAGCATAACCTCTTGAGCACCCCTTTGGAAGATTTTCTTCAGCAAATTACCTGAAGCAAGAGGAGGACCCTTAAAGAGGGAAATGTGGGCAGCATCTTTGTGTGTCAGTCCAGAAAAGGAGGGGAAGAAAATAGAGAATCCTTGATTTTTATCTGCTTGCCTTTACTGTACTGGCAAGTAAATCTATCCTACCACTATGTTACTCCTTCATGTACATTAGAAAAAACAATATTCAGCATTCTTAGAATGGATATAGTGAGAGTTTTGGAATTTTAGTTTCTTTAAAAAGCACAGAAATATTATAAGAATAGTGGGTGTGGGGCTGCTTTGCAGCAGCTGGCTATAAATTGCTTGCCTATTCGTTTGGTGGGACCATAATCAAGATCTGCTAGCTGCAGATAGGTTTGCTATTGTGTGATGTTTAGAATTCTGGGAAATTTTCAGAGGGTATATAAATGCTAGGGACCAGAGAGGCACTGTGTGTTGTTGGTTGGTTGTGGGATATTATTCATT
This sequence comes from Pachyuromys duprasi, assembly GCA_028658305.1. Lineage (NCBI taxonomy): Eukaryota > Metazoa > Chordata > Mammalia > Rodentia > Muridae > Pachyuromys > Pachyuromys duprasi. The sequence goes on from CM053743.1 coordinate 29,723,932, forward strand.
GTTGGTGGTCATGGTTTGGTAAGTAATCATATGCAAAGAAGAAACAACAAGAAATTAGATATCCTGACTGCAAAAATCAAACTTGACCCAAGGAACTCAATGGTCCTAATCTGCGGTAAGTATTCTAAGAATAATGCCGTCCCCTTTTCAACCCATAACTTTATTTAGGGATCTCTTTCCTTTCTTCCCTATCCTTTTCTCTCTCTTATTAGTGTGAGGGGGAGGAAAGGGTGGAAGAAAAGGGATGGAGAAGGGTGGAAGAAAGAAGAACCCACAAAGTAGTAAAACACCAGCTACACTGAAGACCAACAAATCTCCAAAATCTTCCAGGCCTTCAGCATCAGAGTAGAAATGTTGAAATGCACAGCTGTAGATTGAAGAACTACATGGGTCAAGGCCTCTTCATGGAAGACAGAAGATGTGGCATAACTACCTGAACCACATCTTCTATGGCAGTCTAAGAAGTCCTCTTCAGTCTGTGTATGATTTCATCAGTCTGTTTCACTCAAGAACCTTGACTAATGCTAATACACTGCCTATATTTAAGTTTTATTCTTACCATATTCTTCCAGCATATGTTAGAAGCACTCCCAGCTAACCCACTGGTGCTGTTGATCTTTTTCCACTTATATCTATAAATGTATTTTATATCAATGTATATTAAGAAAGCATCTTCTTTCTCTACACTGTCAGAAGAAATTTTCTCATTCTTATAGAGAGAATACTAAAAGCTTACCTAGATCCAGCATACAGGAGGCTCTATATCATATGCATCCCTACCTTAAGTAGCATCAATTTTTTTAATTTATTTATTTTTATATCAATCACAGGTTAGGTACTTTGCATCCCAAGCATAGCCCCCTCCCTCATTCCCTCCCACCCTCCCACTCCCTCCTCCCTGCCCCCTCCAAGTCCACCAACAGGGGAGGATCTCCTCCCCTTCCATCCAACCCCAGCTCATCCTGTCTCCTCAGGGCTGGCTGCAATGTCCCCCCCTGGGATCTAGCCAGTCTGTCACTCCCCAGCTTGTATGGGGGAGGGTCAAAGAGTCAGCCATCAAGATCATGACTGAAACAGTCCCTGTTTCCCTCACTAGGGTCTTCAGTCTGACACCAAGTTATCATGGGCCCCTTCTGAGTGGGGGTTCCAGGACACATCTACACATGGTCCTTGATTGTAGAAACCGTCTCATACAAGACCCCTGTGCCCTGCTCAGTTTGGTCTTTGTGGAGCTCTTGTTCTCCCCAAGTCTCACCAACCTCCCCCAGATCTATCATTACTTCTCGCCCTCTGCCAAAGTCTTGATCACGAGTCTTAATTTCTGCTCTGATACATTGCTACATTGACCCCACCCCCAGAGGTCCTCCTTGGCATGCTCCTGTCCTGTTGCTTGTTTTCTCCTCCACTCAATGTCCATCCCATTTGTTCATTCAAACAAGCATTGACCCAACCTGGGTCCTCCTTCCTGTATATCCTCTCTAGGTGTGTAGATTTCAGCTTGACCTTCCTATCCTATAGGTCTATATAAGTGAGTATCAAATTTAAGACACATAATTTTATGCAACATACATCCTCTTTTATATGAACACTCAAGAAAATAAGTTAGGTACCCATGAAAAAAAATGTAAAGTTTAGACAATCATGATTTGGGAAGACTGTAGTTCCTTTCTTACTTAAGCATAGGAATCTTATTTAGGTTTTAGTTGTATTTAAACATTTAAATGCATAAAAATCCATCTGTTAACTGCTTGACTCCCACAAAAGAGAATTGTATGCCTTCCTTTCAGTATGCTAATTTCTAGCCTTTGTATACTTGAATAATTCTACTAATGAAAGTCAGTCTCAGTGCTATCTTCTTCTAAAACTATTTTTCAATACTAATTTTCTAAGATTATCAACTATATTTTTAAGCATGCAACTTTATATTTTATTTTTAGATTTTTTAGTTTACTCCACATTGTATTGCATAGCATTTATAGAGCAAAGTTTACTTAATCCACTCAATCAACAACTAGTCATAATTCCTTGATATCTTGCAGAAATTACATCAGATTATGTTGTAAAGAGAAGGTAAAAGAACAAGTTCAGATAGATGAAAGAATTAGTATAGAACAGATATTTCTATACAGACATAGCGTTATCACTAGAAAAGAACAGACATTTCTCACAATACCAATTCTGAGAAAAATATACAAATTTCAAACAAGTTCTGTGTATAATAATTAATTAATTAATTAATTAATATTTATTGAAAACTAAAGTCCCTAGAGTAAAGGAACTAAAAATGAATAAATGAACTACTGGATGTAGCAATATTGGCTTTCTCACTCAAGAGAAAATGCTTACAGGTCAACTCTTAAGTGTCATTTTACTCTGTTACATTTTTACTTTCAGATGAGATGGTATGACAGAAATAGTTTTTCAATTCTGAGATTATGTTTATTTATAAATGAACATTCTGAGTGTGAGCTACACTTTAAATTTGTTATGGATTTTGCCATTGATTCTTGAAGAATGGACTATAGAAATCTCCATTTAAGAACCTAACTGCATGTGTAACTGAAAATATTGCACAGCATTTACTGTATTCTTCATCGGATCCTCATTTGAATGAAAATTGAAAGGGACCTGGTCAATATCTCTTGTAGAAATTGATAGGCTTATTTGGGCAATAAGTTAGACTTCAAGCATCCAGATGATACAATCCATCAAGATTACATTTTCAAATCTGCTGTACATTACTAGAAACATGAGACTCGAATAACCAAATGATATTTCCACATATTTAATATGAGAAGATAAAGCATCTGCAGCAATATATTTTACAAAGACTATTTTTAATTACTGTCATATTTTTTCTAACTTTCAGAAATGATTGAAAGAAGATTCCTTAGAAGTAAGCCAAATCAGTCTCTGCAGGACCCCCTGAGCTCAGATATTTTAGTTTTGTTGGTGTCCTGTTCCCTCCATATTACTCTATTCCCACACTTCTCTTCCTTCATAGAACTCCCTGCCATCTCCCCAAAATTTGAACCTCAGTTTCAGCATCTGCTTACATCGGGTGTATTCTTTCACAGGACTCTCTATAGAAGGCTGCCATTCTGTTTCATCTCTTCTACTGCTTCTAGTGTCTATCTTGTTTGCAATTCTGAATGAGATTTAAGCATCCAACGGAGGACCATGCATGGAGAGGACCTAGAACCCCTGCTCAGATGTGAAGATGTACAGTTCCTCATTAAACTTGGATTATGAGTTCCAATGGGACTAATATGACAGTGTGTTGGACCATAACAAAATAGCAGAGAGAAAAGAAATTCCAGGAGCTCTCAGATAAAAGAGATCATCGGAGAAGTGGTTTTACACAGTGAAGATAGGCAGTTACCCAACATGTGTTCCTCCTCCTTTTTCTCTTCCTCCAATTGCTGGAGATGTGGATACTTCTTTTTGTATTTTTTATTAATTTTTTATTTTTTAAATATTAGTTACAGCTTGTTAACTTTGTATCCCAGCTGTATCTCGCTCCCTCATTCCCTCCCATTCTCACCCTCCCTCCCTCATCTTCTCCCTACCCCTTTCCAAGTCCACAGATCGGGAAGGACCTCCTTGCCTTCCATCTAACTCTAGCTTATCAGGTCTCTTGAGGACTGGCTGGAATGTCCTCTTCTGTGGCTTAGCAGGGCTGCTCCTCCCTCAGGTGTGGGGGAGGGTGTGTCAAAGAGCCTGCCATTGAGTTCATGTCTGACAGACTGGCTAGATCCCAGGGGAGGACTTTGCGGCCAGCCCTGAGGAGACAGGATAAGCTGGGGTTGGATGGAAGGGAAGGAGGTCCTCCCCTGTTGGTGGACTTGGAGGGGGCGGGGAAGAAGGAGATGAGGGAGGGAGTGGGAGGGTAGGAGGGAATGGGGGAGGGGGCTACGCCTGAGATTCAAAGTACCTAACCTGTAATTGAGATAAAAATAAATAAATTAAAAAAAAAAAAAAAAGAAATAGTCCCTGTTCCCCTTACTAGGGTACAGACTTGGATACTGCACTACCATGGGCTGCATCCAAGCAGGGGTTCTAGGTTATATCCATACATGGTCCATGGTTGGAGATACGGTCTCACAAACGACCCCTGTGCCCAGATATATTTGGAAAGACACACACGATATATACTCACTTATAAGTGGGTACTGGACCTATAAGATAGGATAAACATACTGAAATCTGTACACTTAAAGAAGATAAACAAGAATGAAGACCCTGGGTAAGATGATCAGCCCTCACTTAGAAAGACAAATGGGATGGACATTGGATGTAGGAGAAAACAATTAACAGGGCAGGAGCCTACCACAGAGGGCCTCTGAATGTCTCTACCTAGCAGTGTATCAAAGCAGACTGTGGATACTTCTAAATGCCAACATGTGTCGTAAAGGAGCAAACGTGGACTCAATTTGGAGAGTGGACAACTGCGATCTTCTTCCATATCTGGAAAGCTCAAAGGTGATGACCTTTAGGCTGGCAATGTTTGAAAACAAGCAAAGCGAACAAGCAGGCGTGTCCTTCTTATTCCTAGTAGAGATGAAGAACAAAGTCTGAAGAAGAGCAGAGCAGTGTCTCTATGAAGGAGGATGAGATTAATGTGAAGAAAGACTCTGAGGAAGTGTGATGACTCTGCTGAGAAGGATGACCTGCTGGATTATGACAATAATGAGGACCAGGGGGTTGATAAACTGGTGTTGAGCAAGGATGATGGAAAGAGAGAATGAAAGACAGCACACCAGCGAGGAGGATGACTCTCAAGCACACAGTGGAGTTTAGAAATCTTATCCATTATTCATTTGCCTGGACGATTGTGAGAGTTCAAAGTGACACCAGACCCTCTCCCTTAGTGTCTTCAGCCCATTCCCTCTGCTCTCCCTCTCCTATTCCTTCCTGTGTTCATTAATTCATAATTGCCCTGCACCTAGTTCCATTATCACTTCCTTTGAAACTCCTGAGTAGTTTTGTTAAGTCTTACCCAGTAAGTTTTGCTTTAATTTTGATACCTCTTTGATTTAACAATAAAAAGACTTGTGGTTTTTATCAACTGTCTCTAAAATAATCTCTTGTTATTCATGGAGTATGGTTATTCCCATTCATATATTTTCAGTAGTTGCTTTCCTAACTGCAGAGATACCTCATTTACTTGTAACCCTGAAAGCAGCTTTCCATTAGAGGTGTGTGTTTTTCCTCACATGAGTGGGTCTGTTCAACACAAATGTAACCATGTATTTTTTTGAATGGGAGTTGGCATGTCAAACAGGAAAATAGTCTTAATACTTGTTTTCTAAAGTTACTACCATGGGTTACTCCTGTGAACAGCATGATGCTTGTGATCTTTTTCTCAAAGTGAACAATTCTTTAGTAAGCTAGGAATCTGAATGAAAAAAAATTGCATAATATCCTTGTTCTCTCTCCTTTATCCAAAACCTTTTATGCCTCCTCTATCTGTACCTTTCCTCCTCAAATCCATTGACTTTTCCTTTAATTATTATTCATTACAGACAATTATATATTATTGCTGTATATATTTAGTGATATATGTTTTATGTTTATACATATATTCATACACCCACATATATCATATTTTTATTTATGTAGTGTATATAGTTTAAGGCATGAGCACTTGTTGTTGGATAATCAAACATGGAGATCATCTCTATAACAACTAATTCTTCCTTTCTCACCAGTGCTTATTAACTGCTAACACTTTATTTCGTAGTGGGATCAAGTGCGAAGTCCCCCAGCTACTCTGGAATGTCAACTGATATTGCCGTTGTTCTGATATTGTTTAAGTAGCCACACTATTTCGATTTCACAGGAATAGTTTCCCACAGGTACAGTGAAACAATCTGAGAGAAGACTTCCTAGTACCCTGGCTCTTATATTCATTCTACCCCACCTATCATGATGTCCTCTGAGACTTATGTCTGAGACATGTTGTGGACATATCAACTGGGGATGGACAAGCCACGATCAGTTAATGTCATTTTGACATCTATGTAATAGACCTCATGTGCTGCAAAGAGAAGATTTTTTGGTGAGGGTTGAGAGTTGTGCTTCACTTATCTCTCAGTTTAAGGATAAGGATTTGAATACAGTCAAGAATTATACTGATTTAAGAAAGAGGCAATAATAGGTTTTCTCATGTTTATGAACTTACTAGCCATGGGTAGTTTGCTAGATTTCTTGTACCAAGCATGATTTTCTTCTTCTTGAATGGGCCCACGCTTATTACCAGATATAAGTACTGCCATTACATCTTTTAGGATTTTCCCATGCTGGCCATTATTGCATTCCATAGACATCACAACTGGGAATTAGTAACATCACCTGCTTTCCTGCTGCTGCAGCTTACAAAGTACCTTCTATGAAGCTAGTCCTCAGAGAGAATAATTTGATTTCTGAAAGAAAGACACATACACACTCAGAGAGAAAATATAGTATTTCCAAAACTTTGCTAACTTGAAGGAAAATTTTAGACTTTCATACTGTTTGTCTGCTGGTACAAATTGAAGAGTCATAGAGATGCAGATGCTTCCTTGATGCATCGTCACGGGGAAAAGAAAGTTATTCCAGTAATAAAGAAAACCAGAGGGCATTCAGCAGAAAATAAAAGCTAATGAAGAATTGAAAACTGTTATTTCGAAAGTGCTTTCAAATTTATAGGTTTGTCTCTGAGTAAAAGGTCATATTAATGACTCAGAATCTGCTAAAATAAAACATACATAAAAGTGTTTTCTTAAATGCAAACTGTTATCTAATAAAGAACACATAAAATTGCCAGGAAAATCACAGCATCATTATTAAAAGTCTATTCTATTTATGTTTCCTAGTAACTGTAGAAAGTGCTTGCATTTTACATAAACAGTATGGCTCCCCTTAATTTGGCTGAACCTTAATGGTCACATTAAAGAGTGGCTTCATTTTATCTTCAGTGTGCCAAGGAAAGTTTGATTTACCTTAACATGAAATTGAAGTCTTTGGCAGGTCCCTGTAGATATGCCACTATGGCAACACACTCTGATGTTATATATATAATATTCAAATTCTAAAAGTCCTCTCGAAAACACTGATTCATTTTATAGTCGATATTATGAACTATGAAAACTTAATTTTTTTTTATTAGGGAGACTATGTTTGTAAGCTTTGAAGGAATGTTCACAGACAAAACATTTATAGAACAATATTCTATATATTTTGTGTACAATATATTATGATCAAAGAAACCTATTATTTCTATCTACTTAGAGATGCTTTTCAAAGTCACAGTTGGAAGCCTCATCTAATAAATTTCTGATAGTACCCTTAACAATTTCAGAATCCCTTTAGCATCTGCCAAGATGAACTGTGGTTATATTGGCCTGTATTAGAATAAATATTTAATCTCATATATTTGTTATTCATTGATCTTTGTGATTAACCAAGAACTGTGTACTTCAGATATGCTTGACTTGGTACCAAAGTTCAAAGTTTCTCTCATTACTCCTAGCCAATAGGCCACAAACTTTGGATCAAATATTAAGTATTTGAATTTTTCTAGTAGTCACATATGACTACTTTAGTTGTGTGTCATGGGTCTTGCAAAACTAAGAGTGATAACTCATAGAGCAATTGTAAGCAGTGAGTTGAATATGATATAGGATTCCTTCTTCCATCTGCTAAGTACAAGCTCTTTTGCTGACCAATGAGCCATATTTATATTTGTCATCTACAAAAGTTAATATCATTTCAGAGTTAATTACTGTAAATCTTCACAGCATTTGAATAGATCTTCTTCATGTACAACCATTGTAATACATGCATGTCACTATCATCATTTGCTAATTAAATAAATATCTACTTTGCTCATCTGTAGTAAAACTATATATTTATTCTGAAGAAAAAAAAAACTCTGCTCCTTAGTCAAAACAAACAAACAACAACAAATCTCTGGTTCTGATAATGATACTGTTTTGACTTATCAGATGTGTCTGGGAACATATATACTTAATCACTTTTCACCTGTAATATTTGAAGAGTTTGGAATTAAAGCCACCATCCAACTTCTGCACAGACATATATGCAGGAAAAGCACCCATGCAGAATAAAAATAAATTAATTAAAGGAGAAGAGATAACAGGATGTATCTGTTTCATCTAATCTAGTATCAGAAAATTTATTAAAGTTTAAAGAAAAAGTTTCATATTTGGATATAGGACACTAGAACTCTCTAAGGAATGAACATAGATACAAAAAAATTACTGAGAAAAAAATTTTCTTTAGTGATTTTACTGATCAATAAGGACAGAAATCAGTCTCCTTCTTAATATAAGTTAAAAGTTGAACATTTGTCATTAAATGAATAGAAAATAAATTTATAGTTTCTAAACAGAAAATAGTTTATTGAAATTTGGAAACATGGATAGCATACTTTAATCAGTTCGCACTGTGTATACCCACTTTAATACCACACTACCATTAAATAGAAAAAGCAATTTAAGAGTAATAAATTTTAACCATATTATAAAGGGAATAAAAATACTATTATTTTGCTACATATGACATGCATTTGTCAAACACACTATATCTTATAAATATTCACAATTAAATGATAACAGTTCAATCTTTATTAATAAGGCAAGAAATATAAAATTAGGAACACACTTAAAGATGTATAATCCAAGCATGTTAGAGACATAAACACTTTTATTTGGGAAGCAGAGAGGAGCAAGCATATCAGAAGTTTGAGACCATCATGGACAAGACAGTGTTACAAAAATGCTATTCATCTGAAAAAAAAAAAAACTAAAAAAATGTATAAAAAGGGAGATTGTTATGAAACACGCGAGACATTGGTGAAAATCATTCATATTTTTATGAGAAAAATTACAAGTCATTTGATTTCATATTTCATTACTTGGAAGGTGAAATGAAACACAATTACGATCATTGATAGATTGGTAGAGATTTTGTAGTATGTAACAAACAAACATTATGAACATGCTGCTTTGCTTCTCGCTGTGAGAAAGTACATAGTATGGCAACTAAAAGGAGAAAAAAAATGTCTCATGGTATCAGTGACTCTAGTCCCTGGTCAGTTGGTCCCATCTCTGTATCTAAATAAGACATCATGGTTTGAAGTTAGAGAAGAAAGAAAGTCATCTCAAGGTCGGTAGAAAGCAAAGAAGGAACAAAAAAGAAGCAACCTTAGTCTCCAAAGGTATACCAACAAAGATCTACTTCCTTCAATAAGAGAAAACCTCAAAAGCATCTGTTATCTCTTAATATCTCATGAAATTATGGACTTATCAATGTTTCAGTCCATGAATTCGGTCAGAGTTTACAAGGTCTTGTGAATTACTAAATGCATCACTTCTCAGCATTTTCTTTGTAAATCATGCCCCTAACACTTAGCTTATGAAGGATATTAAAATATAAAATATAAAAATACCCTGCTGATATGTGTAGAGGAGAGCTACAGAAGGGGAAATAGAATAGAAAGTAGAGTGGCCTAAGAGATAAGACAGGTAGGAGAGAGAGCACAGAGAGAAATGAGGATGGAGACTGGAGAGCGGCAGTGAGAGGAAAGAGGGCCTACAAAGAGAAGAGAAAGAGCAGGCTGGAGGCCTAAGGCAGGGTAGGCTTCTGGAAGGATATAGTGATAGCACTAGCTAATATCAGAGGTCATGGAGACTGAGGAGGACTAGCCTGGACTTCTAGTGGAAGAAGGAAACATCAACCCACCCACATAAAGTTGTACCCCAAATTTACCCTGATTACAAGATGTGCAGGTATAAAGACAGAACAAATATTGAGGGAATGTTCAACCAATGCCTGGTCCAACCTGAGACCCACCCCATGGGAGAGAGCCTACCATTGACACTATTAATGATATTTTGTTATGCTCACAGACAGGAACCTAGAGCTGTCCTCTGAGAGGCTCTACCTAGTAGTGGATCGAAACAGATGCTAAAACTCACAGCCAAACATTGAGTGAACCATAGGCAGCCTTATGGAAAAGTGGGGGGAAGAGAGATGGAAATGGAGGTGACAGGAGCTCCACAGCAAGACACTCCTGAAAAACACCAGGTCTCAGTAATTTTTCTTACTTGCAGAAGGAAGTTCCACAACTCCTTTCCTATATTTTTTATTCTAAAGCCAAGATCATATGGACACTCTTGCAAAGTCCTTCTGCTTTGAATTAAAGAGCTAGAACAAGCTTTCTGTTTATGATGTTTACTTCACTGCTTAAGCTTTTCTTAAATTCATTTTTGGGATGTGGAAGCTTAGCTGGATGGGGTCTTGCCCTGAGATAACCACTTCTTTTCTACTATTTTGCATCAAGGTTTTATGTAAACTTTTTTTTTAATCTCCTAGAGCACTTGGCATAGCTTCATTACATTTCTTGGTCTTCCTTTTCATCTCAAACCATACATACATATATATGTATATATATGTATATATATATATATATATATATATACTATATATATATATAGTTCCACTTGCACATTTTCATTATAGGTCTGCATGAGAGTGACAATTAAAAACCATGCAATAGAGTCAATATTAAAATGTCTTAAACTCTACTATGCCAACACCAATTTAGACCCAGGAAGATTTGGGAGGACAATGGCAGAAAGCAGCCATATCATTCACCAAAATGTCATAAAAATAGCCTCTAGGCCACTTATTAATATTCTTATCCCGTGAAACCTCTTGATGGGTTGTCATAATCTATATTGTTCTCAGCATCAGTGCCTTCCACAATCCTAGTAGCATTGCTAATAGACCTCCACTTAAAGTGTTCAGCTGCATCCTAATCCTAAATCCTAATGTCCTCATTTTGCCAACAAGCAGCATGGTTGGGAATATTACATCAATACTCCGCTCTAGGTACTAACTTCTGTGCTTTATTGGTGTGAAGAAACACTGTGGCAACTCTCATAAAAGAAAATTAAACAAACAAGCCAAAACACTTAATTGTGTCTTGTTTTCAGTTTAAGAAGTTTCAAAAATCTACATCCCAATCTGCGGGCAGTAGGATGAGAAAGAGCTACTGGGCTTGACATAGGGTTTTTAAACCACAAATCCCACTGCCCAGTCATATAAGGTCCAGGTGGTGTCTTCCTAATCTTTTCAAAGAGTGTCATTTGCAGCTGACTAAGCAATGAAACTAAAACACAGAAGAATAACAGAATTTATCAACACTATAAAAGAAAATGTCGGTACTCAGGCTCATTACAGTACTTGACTCCATTGAAAAATATCCAGTCAATTAAAATCACTCCAAAGAAAAATTTAAAGAAAGTAAGGGAGAAAAAACAAAACTTTTGTTTTAACTGTCATTTTTTGACAAATATTGAAGTTGATATGAGCTTGCATTGATAATACATTAAGGAATAAAAAAGGAAGCCAGTTTCTCTCAGAGTAGCTGGAGCAAGGAAAGCTCAAAAGTGAATTATTCACTTCTTTTTCTGGATTCTTTATATATCCCTAGCAAAGGGCTTTCCTCTATCATTCTTGAATGTCACAGAAACCATGAGAAAGGAGTAGCAATTCTTTACAAACTGCATTAAGAGTGTTTTAAAAGGGAAGAAGTAACTTCACTGACTCAGCTGATGGGGAATAGTAAATAGGACCAAAGAGAGGTACCAGCTTATATTCATGTCTCTTGTAACATTGATTATTTGTTTAAGGTTGCCTTCAACTTTTTGGCTGTTTTGAATAAATGATTATCACAACAAATGCATATATTATCCTGGAAAAATACATAATATAAGATTATTTGGAAATCCAAGGCAGTAGATTTGGCTTACATTGGTTTACATTGCTTTCTTAAAGGCAGGATAAACTTAAGCAAGCTGAATACAAAGTAAGATAGAGGGTTATGTACATAGTATTTAAAGATCTCACGGTGTCATAGTTACTTTTCTATTGTTGTAATAAGGCACCATGACCAAGGCAAACTTGAGGCTTATATTTCAAAAGGGAGAGGGTGTGACTATCACAGCAGGAAGTCTGGCAGCAGGCAGGCATGCATGATGCTGGAGCTTTAGGTCATAGCTCACGCCTTGATCCATAAGCATGAAACAGAAAGAGCTGAAAATGTCATGGGCTTTTGAAACCTCAAAACCTATCTCCTAGTGACACAATGCCTCTAAAGTGGCCACACCCCTTAATCCTTCCTTAACAGTTTCATGAACTGGGGACCAAGCATTCAAATATATGATCATATGTAGGCCATTCTCATCCAAAATACCACAATGCATATTATTAACATTGTGACAAAGTCTGGAAAACTCATTCACTTTGAAGTTTAGAAGTATTTTAATGAAAAAATGTCATTGTATAAGTTTATATGGCAATTCATGTACAATTTTGGAAAACATATTCTAATTATTAAGGTATTGGAGTAGCTGGAAAATATATCTTCAAAAGACGTATGGTTATATTGAAGTATTGCACAGTATCTTCAGTTATGACGAAATGATTCAAGTTCAAAATCTATAAATAAATTTTATTGGAAAACATAGGAAGATATGTAGTTCTAAGTGCACTACAAACAACATATATATATATATATGTTGTATTCATTAAAATGATAAATGTAATGCAAGATAAATGGGAGATAATTTTACGTTACCAACATGATTATTTACAAAATTTGGAAACAGGACAGATGATCAAGTTCATGCCAACTAAGAGGCTCTAGGCAGTTGTAGTAATAATGACCTCAAAGCTAGGGAAAAGAATTAAAAATATATCAGAAGAATGTTTCATCTTCCTGCTATGATTATTAGTAGTATAATATTAATTTAAATTAGAGCAGTGAGATTCATCATAATTCTTTCTACTAAATTGAGGTTAGAGTGGGGAGAATCATCAATATATTTGCCATCTATCTCTCTGTTTATCTCTCACCATCTACCTATCTCTTCCTATCTATCTATCTATCTATCTATCTATCTATCTATCTATCTATCTATCTATCTATCTCCATGCTTTACTGTATAGTCAAAACAGTGACCCATGCATGCTACACAAGCACTTTACACACTGAGCTACTCCCCAGCAGGACAGTATAATAATTAGTTACATTCCCACCAACTGTCTTCAGTATAAAGGAGAAAATATGCACACATTTGAAATTATATCTCAATAATAAGAAATTTGTGCCCAGAAACCTGAAAAAAAATCATGCTTACATTACAGTCTGTCAAATAATTAATCATCTAGCATACAATTGATAATTAAAAAATACAACTCAAAACCACAGACCCATATAATGTATATGGGTCAGTGAGCTCTATTCTTTAGTCACCAAATGTATGTAATTTTAATGACTGTTATAAATTTTTATCTACAAAAATCAGTATTTTACTAAATATATGTATATACATATGTGTGTAGGTGTGTGTATGTATGTATGCAATTCTATCTAAATGAAACCTAAAACAAAGGCTGAAGAGATGGTTCAGTAACTTAGAGTACTTGCTGTTCTTTCAAAGGATCCATGTTTAATTTCTAGCATCCACATGGTTTTTCAAAAGCATCTGAAACTATAGTTATATAAAATTCAATTCCTTCTTCTGGTATCCGAAAGCATCAGACATGCACATAACACATAGATAGTCATAAATATAGGCAAACACATATATACATTATAAGTAAAAAGATTAAAGCATGCTTGAAAGTAATTATTAAATCAATTATCAAATCATCCTAATCAAAGTAAGGAGCATACTCACCCAAACTCTTTGAAATCTTAATTAGTAAATACTTACTAACTACTTTTCTTGTGTGTGTAAGACCTTCTGCTTGTTAAGTAAAGGACTAAAATGGAGGTCCGATGGAACCAAAAGCATTTTCCTATGGTTATGGCTTTATCAAAGGTAAATATTTGCCAGAAAGAAAGGTTCAATTGCATGCCTGCACAGACATACACGTGTTGGCACAATGTGCAGAAAAAGGACATTGAATGCACAAGGATAGCATATCTTTGAACTCTGTGCGTGTATTTGGCACATGTATGTGCAATTGTTCTATCTACATACTTGAGTCATTGATGTATATGTGCATAGGACCTTTTGTGTAAAATATATGTTTAAGTATATGTGTATAACCTGTAGAAATGATATAATTCATAACATGTACTTACCCTGGGAAAATGAAATTCATGAGAAAGATTTCCTGTTGAAGTCTTTCTATTTTATAATAATTATCAGAGATATGTTTTATCTGTGGTGCACAAAGATCATAGAATTGTGTGGGAGATATTTCAGGCTCAGAAATACCCTGCAGACAATTTTAAAGCCTTTTCTTTTTGTCCTGAACCACACAGGAAGTCATGTAACACTTTGAGAATTAAAAGGGTATAGTTTGTCTTCTGAATTAACCCTTACCATCTCTGCTATGTAGAGAAAGGATGATAGGAGAGAATGTACAAACATAGAGAACAGTTAGAAACTATGATGGTAAGTAGTCTAGCCAAGGAATGTTACTGTCTTGGGAAAAATAATAACCTTACGGAGTTTGTACAGTTTCTAAACAGTCTGGCATCTTATCTGTGGGTTCTTCCTATAGAATTTTATTTTAAGTCATGTTTATTTCCATCATCAATGGTTTAAAATGTCATGTATTTGGACATGATCATAGTAAAGGTAAAATGAAGACCAGCTTCAGTTCTACCATCGCGTCTGAGAACTCTGATGCTCTCTGTTCAAGAGTAATTACAATAACCGTGAATACAGAGCACTGTGTTCTGATTTAACGAGCATACAGAAATTTTCATGTATACTAGCATGTGTTTAATGTACAATCTTATTTCAAAATAAAACTTTTATGTCTGGCAGTAACATGTATGTTTACTATATTTACATTTTATATTAATGATTTTATTCACCAAATATTTCTGAGTGCCTGCCGTTGAAGAGTCCTAATTGTAGCACTTACATATCTTGGTAAATTAGGTTAGAAAAAAAAATCTCTCCATTCTTTTTTATATATTTATTTTTATTTTTATTATTTTTTTATTTTTTATATTAACCACAGGTTATTTATTGGTATCCCAGCCTTAGACCCTCCTTCATTCCCTCCTAATCCCACCATTCCTCATCTCCTCCCTGCCCCTTTCCAAGTCCACTGCTAGGGAAGGTCCTCCTCCCCCTCCATTTGCCTGAAATCTGTCCATTCTTATAGCGTGTATTATGTGATAAAAAGTATTGGGTAATAAAAATATGCAATAAGTAAGGAAAAACATAATGATTCATAACAGTATGTTTGATAGTGATCATTGTAATAGAAAATAAACCCCTCTTTTTTTAATTTGGTTGCTGATGTGATATTAAAAAAAGAAAAAAGAAAGGCCCTTGGAACCTACCACAGAGGGCCTCTGAAAGAATCTACTCAGCAGAGTATCAAAGCGATGCACAGTCTCATAGCCAAACCTATGGCAGAGTCAGGGAATCTTATGGAAGATGGGAGAGATAGAAAGATGTGGAGGGGACAGGAGCTCCACAAGGAGACCAATAGAACCAAAAAATATGAGCACAGTGGTATTTTCTGAGATTGATGCTCCAACCAAGGATCATGCATGGAGATAACCTAGAATCCTTGCACAGGTGTAGCCCATAGGCAGCTCAGCCTCAACATGAGTTCCCTAGTAAGATGTGCAGGGGTTGTTTCTGACATAAACTCAGTGGCCTGTGGGCTCTTTGATCAGCTCCCTCTGGAGGGGTGGATCACAGCCTTACCAAGCCACAGAGGAAGACAATGTAGCCAGTCCTGATGAAACCTGATAGGCTAGGGTAAGATGGAAGGGGAGGAGGACCTCCCCTATCAGTGGAATAGGGGAGAGACATAGAGGAAGAAAAGAGAGGGAGGGAGAAAAAGGAGACTGGGAGCAGATGGGGAGGGGACTACAGCCAGGATACAAAGTGAATAAGTGGTAATAAATAGTAAATTTTTTTTAAAGTTAAAAAGAGACTGAACTAAACTATCTGTATCAAAGGGTAATTTCTACTACAATTAAAGGCACACAGGGTATATACTTACTCATAAGTGGATATTAAACATATAATATAGGATAAACATACTAAAATCTGTACAGCTAAGGAAGCTAATGAGGAAGGAAGAGTCTGGCTAAGATGTTCAATTCCCATTCAGAAAGGCAAAGACGATGGACATCAGAGGAGGGAGAAAACAGTGAACAGGACAGGAGCCTACTACAGAGGGCCTCTGAAAGGCTCTAATGTGCAGGGTATCTAGGCAGATACTGAGACTCATGGTCAAACTTTGGGCAGAATGCAGGGAATCTTATGAAAGAAGTGGAAGATAGTAAGACCCAGAGAAGACAGGAGCTCCACAAGGACAGCAACAGATCCAAGAAGTAGGGGCACAGGTTTCTTTCCTGAAACTGATACTCCAGCCAAGGACCACTCATGGAGATGGCCTGGAACCCCTGCAGAGGTAGCCTATACCAGTTCTGTGTCTAAGTGGGTTCTATAGTAATGGGTACAGGGACTATCTCTGAAATGAACTGATTGGCCTACTCTTTCACCACTTCCCCTTAGGAGGGAGCAGCCTTACCAGGCCACAGAAGAAGACAATTCAGCCACTCCTCATGAGACCTGATAGAATAGGATCAGAGGGAAGGGGAGGAGGATCTCCCTTATCAGTAGACTGGGAGAGGGACAGGGGTAAGGAAGAGGGAGGGTTGGATTGGGAGTGGAGTAGAGAGGGAGGTACAGGGGGGATACAAAGTGAATAAACTGGAACTAATAAAAATAAAAATAATTTTAAAAACATGAGCCACCATGCTCTTGCTGGAAATTGAACTCAGGACCTGTGGAAGTGCAGCCAATGTTCTGAACCTCTAAGCCATCTCCCAGCCCCCAATTCATACACCGAGCAAGTTATTATGAATAACGTTTTCTAAAACTGTAAAATAGGCAGGAAAGATCAAATCTTCCTGTCAATGTCTTTTACTAATTGTTAAAGCTCATTACAATGTAAAGAGGGCAATTTCTATTATGAGTTTGAATACTCATTGTTGATTTTAATTGCTTGATTTTTTTAGATGCATTTCAACCTTTAAAGAGGTTGAAATATAGAGCTGGAGAAATGGTACAGTGGTGGTAAAGAGCACTGGCAGCTCTTTGAGAAGATGCTGATTCAGTTCCCAGCCCCCATATGGCAACTCACATAGGTTATTTGAGATCCTTCATTAATTACTGCATAGAAACCTACAACATGATAAAAGCACATTTTCCATTAATCCAATATATTTACACACATACATTTTCACATACATGTGTGTACAAACATATGCATTTTACATACATATATTTATGTTCATATACATGTATATATGTATATACACACATAAGAGAGAAAAATAAATCAAATTTTCTGTGATACTTTTGTACTGTATGTTAACTACTATAACATTATTTCTAACAAAATGTTATGAAATCAACCTAAACGTACATTATTAGAATAATGAATAAAAAATAAGATTGTCAGAACATTAGGATATATTTTTTGCCTTCAAAAAAATGAAAGTCAAGGGAATAAGGGTGAGATGAAGAGTATAAAGATGAGTATAACTAATCAGAATACTCTTTACCCATACATGAAACTGTCAAAAAAAATTACTAAACACCATCAAGAAGCAATGTAAGGGTTGACAAATTCAGGAGCCCTTGTGGTTGGTGCATAAATGTTCAGTATTGTGATATCACCTTTATGGATTTTTCCTTAGATGAGTAAGAACTATAGATCATCAAAAATTTAAAAAACTGCATGGTACTGGCATAGAAACAGAATAGTAGATCAGTGGAATTGAATAGAAGACCCAGAAATAATTCTACATACCTACAGGTACTTGATGTTTAACAAAGAAGCCAAAACCATACAATGTTAAAAAGACAGCATCTTCAACAAATGGTGCTGGTCTAACTGGATGTCTACATGTAGAAAAATACAAAGAGATCCATATTCATCACCCTGCATAAAACTAAAGTGCAAGTGGATCAAAGACCTCAACATAAAACCAGACATACTAAATCTGTTAGTAGAAAAAGTGGGAAAGAGCCTTGACCTCATTGGCACCAGAGCCAACTTTCTGAACAGAACAGCTTTGGGAGGAGCTATAGCAGAGATACAAAGTGAATAAAATGTAACAAATAATAACAATAAAGAAAATTTTACAAAAGAAAGCAAGGTAAGAAAAGGAGGGTTTATTTTGGCTTAGAGTATCAAGTAGTACAGTAAGAAGACAGAAATTCTGTCATTTGTGTCTACTTAAATGATGTAAAATATAGTGGGCATAGAATACAAAAGACTATCTTTAACTCCCTTTTATGTGAAATCTAAAGCAACTGAACATCAATAGTAGAAATCCTGACTGGAAGGAGGTAGGAACTATAGACACACATTGGCCAAACAACACATTTGGTTTTTAGGAATAAACTTCAAACACTGGAATTGATAAATACATACTTAAATCTATCCAGAGTTTTTACACTTTGCACATGTTTCAAATTTTATATTCCTAGACATGCAGAAATTTTAATATTTGACAGAATATGATTTCAAAATAGATAACCCACTGACAGTCTGAAGTTTCATAAAATATATCTGGGAACATGTCTTTAAAGTAAGTTTAATGTTCAAAGTAACCGAAATTTTGGAGCTTCTTCTTTTTTTCCAAATTTTTATTTTTTATATTAATTATAATTTATTCACTTTGTATCTCAGCTGTAGTGCCCTTCCTCATTCCATCCCAATTCCCACCCACCCTCCCTCATCTCCTCCCTGCCCCTCTCTAAGTCTACTGATAGGGGAGATCCTCATCCCCTTCCATCTGACCTTAGCTTATTAGGTCTCATCAGGACTGGCTGCATTGTCTTCTTTTGTGACCTAACAAGGCTTCTCCTTCCTGGGGGACTGAGGGGCATCAAAGAGCCAGCCACTGATTTCATGTCAGAGACAGTCCCTGTTCCTCTTATTAAGAAAACCCCCTTGGAGACTGAGCTACCATGGAATACACCTGAGCAGGGGTTCTAGGTTATATCCATACATGGTCCTTGGTTGGAGAATCAGTCTCAGAAAAGATCCCTGTGCCCAGATATATTTGGTCCTTGTGGAGCTCCTCTCTTCTCCAGGTCTTACTAACTCCTCCTTATTTCATATTTTTCCTTGCACTCTGCCCAAGGTTCGGTTATGAATCTCAGCATCTGCTTTGTTACACTGCTGGTTGGTAGAATCTTTCAGAGGTCCTCTATGGTAGGCTCCTGTCCTGTTGCTTGTTTTCTCTTATTCCAATGCCCATCCCATTTGTCTTTCTAAGTGAGGATTGATCATCTTACCCTGGGTCCTCCTTGTTTACTTTGTTTAGATGTACAGATTTTAGTATGTTTATCCTATATTAAAGGTCTAGGATACACTTATAAGTGAGTATATACTCTGTGTGTCTTTCTGCTTCTAGGATACCTCACTCAGGATGATCTTTTCTAAATCCCACCATCTGCCTGCAAATTTCATGATTTCCTTGTTTTTAATTGCTGAGTAATATTCCATTGTGTAAGAATACCACAATTTCTGTATCCATTCCTCAGTTGATGGACATCTGGGTTGTTTCCAGTCCTGGCTATTACAAATAAAGCTGCTACAAACATGCTTGATCAAATGTCCTTGTTGTGTACTTGAGCATATTTTGCATATATGCCTAAGAGTGGTATAGCTGGATCTTGAGGAAGCAGTATTCCTAATTGTTTAAGGAAGCACCAGATTGATTTCCAAAGTGATTGTAAAAGGTTACATTCCCAGAAGCAATGGAGGAGGGTTCTCCTTTCTCTACAACCTCCCCAGCATGTATTGTCACTTGAGTTTTTTATCTTAGCCATTCTGACAGGTGTAAGGTGAAATCTCAGGGTTGTTTTGGTTTGCATCTCTCTGATGGCTAAGGACATTGAGTATCTCCTTAAATGTCTCTGCCATTCTATATATAGTCCTCTATAGAGAATTCGCTGTTTAGCAACATAACCCATTTTTTTTAATCGGATTGCTTGATTTATTGTTTTATAACTTCTTTAGGTCTTTATATATTCTGGGTATCAGCGCTCTGTCAGGTATAGGGTTGATGAAGATCCTTTCCCAGTCTGTAGGCTGTCATTTTGTTCTGACAACAGTATCCTTTGCTTTACAGAAGCTTTTCAGTTTCATGAGGTCCCATTTATTGATTGTTGCTCTTAGAGCCTGTGCTGTTGATTTTCTGCTCAGGAAGTTGTCTCCTATGCAATGTGTTTTCTATACTTGTTCCATATTAATTACTTTATTAAATTGATTCATTAGGCCTAATGAACAGTTTTTATTTCATCCAACATTGCCAGTGCATTTAATTATATTTATAGCAATATATAAATATAATGGACTATGTTCGGTCATTATTCATTTGGTTTCATTTTGACTTTTTTT
>CM053743.1:29744915-29761319 GCA_028658305.1 Pachyuromys duprasi
GTATGGTTATAACCTAGAAGCCCTGCTTGTATGTAGCAAATGGTAGCTCAATTCCCAAGTGGGTATACTAGTAAGAGGAACAGAAACTATTTTGGACATGAACTCAATGGCTGGCTCTTTGACCTCCCCGTCCCCCGAGGGAGGAGCAGCCTTGTTAGGCCACAGAAGAGGACATTGCAGCCATTCCCGAAGAGACCTGATAAGCTAGAGTTAGATGGAAGGGGAGGAGGTCCTCCCCCATCAGTGGACTTAGAAAGGGGCAGGGAGGAGATGAGGGAGGGAAAGAGGGATACTGAGGGAATGCAGAAGGGGGCTACAGCTGGGATACAAAGTATATAACCTGTGATTAATATAAATAAAAATGAAAAAAAAGAAACATTCTCACAGATACCTGTTGAGGCATGTCCTTTACATGATGACAAAGTCAGCAAAGTTGACAATAAAGAGTGTCTATTACAAAAAAATAAAAAGAAGCAGAGGAGCAATCAATGGGAAGGGTACCTCAACTGGGGAAGAGAGTGAGAGGCAATGTAGAAAAGATGAGCTACTAACACTGAAGTTATTTGATCAGGCTTCAAGGAACCATATTTATATGTTTAGGCCTATATAACAAAATATGTATGTTCAGATTATAAACATAATGCATGTGTATATCTTAATGTTATGACATTTAGGATGACAATGTTCTCCATCTAAACCACAGACAAACAAAACTTCCAGTATTAGGTATTAGTATTAGAATAGTGGTTCAGAAAGTCCTCATGTTGCAAAAATAACACAGCCTAATGTCTCACTATATTCGACACCTTATCTGTATATGCACAGATAAATAAATACCAACCATTATCAACAAAGTTTCCCTTTACAGCAAATGGATATCATCACCGAAAACTCCCTGGATACAATGCATACATCAACTGATTCTGGCATGCTAAACTATAAAAAAAATGGATAGGCATTAGGACTCCTGCATTTACATTGTAAGAACCAGAATACCAGAGAATCTGCTCTGAAATAGTGTCCCCTAGAAAGCGCTGCACAAAGATTAGACAATGGAGTGTCCAGGGACGTGTTTGTTTGGAAGGAAAATTTTTTCATGGGATCTCACTCCTATTCAAACAATTTTAAGCAACTACTAAGGGCTTGGAAAGGTAGAATAAGACTTTTTCCCAGAGATGAAGTTCCCTATAGGTTATTCACTACCAGGTAATCAAACCTAACCACTGGACTCCAGAGGCCAGTCTTCTTTTGGAAAGTCACTAGAGTCCAGAAGCTTCTAATTTTTCTTCACAAAGCATCGGTTGTTTGAGACTGTATGAATCTTGCTGAATTCGCAAGGTAGTATAAGAAACTGAGCAATTAGCATTTCCTTTTCAATGATGAAGTGACACTGAGGTTTCCTTCCTGGTGTTCAGAACGCTGAGTGCTGCCTCAGCTCAGTTGATTCAATCTGGAGTCTGTGAGGGAGCAGTTTCCTCTTCTCTGAGGTCTGTAGAAGACAATGGTTTCCTTGTGTGTGTTACATGAAATCTCCAGCCCACTCACAATTCCTTCTTATTTTCCTCATTCTGAAAGGCCATGCTTAATCTTAAAAGATGAGAGCATATCAAACGTACTCACTTATTTCTTTAAGACTTGTTTGCAAATACACCCACATACAGGTTTCTGGAAATTATCACTTCAGTGTATGAATTAGAGAATTAACACAAATAGCCTTTATTAAGTTAATAAAAATTATAATTTCTTTTCTATGAGCATATGCTGAGTTTCGTCAATGTGTTTCCAGTGTCTGTTATGATTCAAAACTCTATCTGTGTCATATCACATGCTGAACTCGTTAATATTTAACAAATGCTCACTATTCATGATTTATCATGTACTTGTAATGTTGCTGGGATTTGTTGAAGATTTCTATGTTTGTGTTCTTTGGAGACATTAATTCAATAAAAGCAGGAGTTACTTGTCCTTCATTGTCCTGTGTTTGCTTGGTTTATTTTTAAAATAATTAATAATGATAATATCATTATGAATTTTTAGAGTTCATATCCTTTTTTGGTGCTTGGTAGATTATTATCATTGCCACATCTTTTTCCTTTATATTTTTTTCAGAGAAATATTTCAACTATAATTCAATTTCATTAATCAATACTGAAATCCTTGGTTCATCATTTTATTCCTTAAATGAGATGTAATAGCTCCTCTGTATCTGAAAGATGGAGAAGTAAGTCAGCGGAGGCTGTGAAGGAAACGGAGAGGCTGATGCTGCACAACATTTAAATATTCATGACACAACACTTAAATATTCATATTTTCAGAATGACAGCTTCTGCTACACTTTATGAGGAATGTTTTCCTTTCACTATTTTTAAGTTTTTCCAGTATTTTCCATGTAACAGACAACTTTTTAACTACTTTAAATTATATTAGTGCCCTAATTACTATTTGTCTGAAAATGAAAAATGCCCCCATTAAAAAGCAAAGAACACCTGTACTAAAAAGCTTTCTGCTTTTAAAGCAAATATTTTCCAGACAAAGAATCTCACTTCTGGAAACTATTAGGATCACTTTGTGAGAATAACACTCCCAAACATGTTTACTAAAGGGAAATGGATGTAATGTAATAAAGACAGAAAGTTTTTTTTTTTTTTATAGAACTGGTGAAACTCTGTCTGTTCAGAAGTACAGGGTACAAGATATATGTTTCCCTGATAAATTTACATGTGAAACCTAATGCTCATTCTGAGGGGATGTGCAAGTAAGGCTCTGAGAAATTAGTGAATAAGGGAATGTGATTCATGTACAAGTCCCTGTCTGCCAAACGTGGAGGTGGAGTTTACTAGAAATTGGACTTTTAACATTAAACTGTGGTTCCTAGAGCTGTGAGAAAATGTTTTCATTGTTTTTAAAAGCCAACAAATACATGAACTAAAAGGAGATCCAACATGTTTCTGAAAGAAAGGATAAAGCTGTTGAAAATGCTGACTAGTTTTGACTGGTCTATCTTCAGTAGTGCCTGTTCTAGCTTAACATTTGTTGCTGTTGTTCTTAATTAGAACACACACAATCACAGGGTCATTTCTTCCACAAACACTAAATATGGCAGATTTCCCTTTTCATATAAAAAGTGTTTACTTATTTATGAATTTGCCTAAGGTCTTCTAAAATTAAGTAAAACAATTTGGTTATAATGGAAAAAAATGTATTCACTGCCATAACTATTCTTTCTACTTGTTAAGTAAATAATTCTTAAGTAATTTAGCAGGATCAAATGTATTCCAGGTTCAGTGAGAAATATCAACATTTTTTATAAAACATAATCTGAGTCACTATAACAGTTATAGTTTATAAACTTGTCATAATTCATTAAAAAGTGTCTCTAACACATTTATCTAACTTTTGATATTGTAATGTTGAAATGAATAGTATAGTTTTAAAGGCTACAGTACAAAAACCAATAACCATTTAAATGGATAAATTTAAATATCAACTCTGTGTATTCAACATCTTATGAAATAAAGTATTGACAAGTCTTTTTTAGCTAATAGGACATGATGTTACTAAAAATATACAAACAAAATTCTACAAAGTATATGAAATAATTTCAAGGATTAAAGTATCTGTTTTGTGTGATTATCAATTTTTACATATTAGCTTTGAATACAAAATCTATGCAGAAAGAAATTGTCTTTCAAAGAGAATATTGATTCTATGTGCTATGTGGTCTTTCTGTCAAATTACTTTCAAAATATAAACTTTATGTCCATATAAATACATAAATCTAAATTATTAAGTTATGTCCATATCCAAAGAATTGTGTCACTTTCAACCCTGGTCAGAGAAGCTTGTGAAATGAAATGTTGTGGTTAGTGCAGAGATATGTAACTGTTCACAGTGCTGAGAGTAACTATGAGTGCTTTCTGTGGATGGAACATCTAGATCATTGCCACTTTCTTCCAAGTCTCAGAAAATTGAGAAAGAAGCGCAGTGGACACATGACCATGCATCCCAAGGCTTATGAACATATAAGGAAGTCGGCAAACCCAGGCTCCATTCTCATCTTCTATCTTGTTTAACAGGCTCCCTTGTTCTACTCTGCTTTCTTGCAAGTTCTCTGAGAGAATTTCCTGTCTCTGCTATCACAATCACTATAGAAGTACCAGGATCACAGCTACAGTAAACTGCTCTTGGTTTTGTGTGAGTTCTGGGTCCCCAATTCATGTCCTCATATTTGCATGGGCAAGCACTGAATATATGCACTGAGACTTTTCCCCAGTCCAGGGGAACTTTAGGGATGGAGTTCGTAAGAAATTGATATGATTTAGCTCATGGATAGTTCTCATAACTTTACATGAGCCACATTACAAGCATCATTCTTTTCCTGTAAAAACATTGCATTCTTTATTGTTGTATTTCTTTGTGAATTCCCAGTTTCTAGTGTCATCCTTCGAGACCTAAATTACCCTAACAACACAAATCATTTCAAATATATATGCTCATTCTTTAGTTCTCAATGCGTTCTGGAATCTATACCAGCTTGCTTAGCTAAATTTTAAGAGACATTTTATTTTAATTAGAATGAGTAAAATAATTGAAGTTAAAAATCAAAATAGAGGAAGAAGCCCACTTTAATGAATAGAACAAAAAGACATATAGATAGGGTATAAAGACATAAATAGAAAATCTAAATGTTTCCTTTCTACTTACTTTTGATTAATAGTTTTTCTACCTTTGCTCATATGTCTGCAAAATTAATTAAATTATCCTATGTTACAGCCTACAGACCATGGCCCTGTACGACTACAATGGAAGTAGGATAATCAATGCTGTCCTATAAGGAGAGCATATCTATATCCATATAACATGTTACTCATAGTACATACATTGAGGTTGATAAGCTACACTTATCTTTGTTCTATCAAGTCAACCATACTAGAACACAGCATGATAAATCACAGTGCAATTATGAATAATATTTAATATGATAATGATCAAAATTTGAGTACAGTCCTAGTTTTATCTGTTTGCTACTCATGTTTAATGGAACTTTAGGGACTGCTTCTACTTACAGGATGGAGGTTTGTATCAAATCATTTTCTCTGTTATAATGACATTGTTCTCCCAAATCACAGGCTTGCCTTGCCTTGTCTGAACCCAGTGTTTCTGGAGAGCTACAGACCAACAATCTGACCTTCTGTGAACCCACTATGTGATTATTATATATAAAAAATGTGCCTATTGGTGAAATTCTCGAGATATATTTCCTAGCCATTAAGCAATACATGTTTGTACATAAAAATTTTAATTTAAATATGATTTACTATTGAATTGTCTTATGAGTTAAGCAATACATTATATTTCAAACTAAAAAATGTTTTTCTGGTTTCCCCTACATTTCCTACTCATTTTACAAATAAATCCACACAAGCCACCATTACTGTCCTTTGAAAATTATGCCACTTGATGACTAAGTTTTAAATTCTCTAATGGACTTATAATTAATAAATTATAAGTATTAATGATATCATGAAAAAAATCACTAATTTTGCAGGAAAATTTACAGTTTTCATGCCAAGATAAAATTACCTCAACAAGCTGACCTGATAGGATGAAATGAATTGAAGAGTGAAAGCTATCCTAGAGGGAAACACCATTAGGTACCCAAAAGGAAACTAATGATACCTTTAAATCTAGGGGATTTAGTATGAAAGTAATCAATATTAAAATTTAATTTATGCTCCATGTGACACATGTTAAACTACATATGTCAAGCCATATTAAATAGTCCAGTTACTCAAAATGACAAGGACGACAAAAGCTTTAAGCCGTCAGAAGTAGATTTATACGCAGATACATTGTCCAACACGTTGTCTTTAACTTCTAAGATGATAGACTATTTTCTAATCTTCCAGGAGCTAAATTGTAAGCATATTATATCATTCAATATAACATATAACAGACATAAGTTGCATCTTTCCAAAAAATTTCCTAAGAATAGTGTAGGTAATAGAATAATAATTTAAAGTAATACAAATAATATGAAGTTTGTATATAAAACATTCATGAGCATCTTTTGGTGATAAGATACCAAAAAGTATTTGTTATATTTGATTTGCAGAAATATATCTATTAAAAGAAAGGAAGACTATGAAAGACAGTCCTGATGAGACCTGATAGGCTGGGGTCAGATGGACAGGGAGGAGGATTTCCACTGTCAGTGGACTGGGGAAGGGCATGGGAGGAGATGAGCAAGGAAGAGAAGTTAGGATTGGGAGCGGGTAAGAGTGGGGCTATAGCTAGGATACAAAGTGAATAAATTGTAATTAATAAAAAATTTATTAAAAAGATATATTTGATGATGATCATTAATGTAACAGACACCTCTGAAGAAAGAAGTTAATGGCTGGGAAGAAAACCAAAATCATTTCTGAGATGCCAATATTCATTGTTCTGTACATCTCCCTGTTCTTCATATGGATATATTTCTTGTGTATGCTTATGTGTTTGTGGATTTAATCTTAGTAGTTTTATACGGTTTGGGTTTTTTGGGTTTTTTTTTTGCTTGTAAAAGTAATTAAAATACAACTTCTCTTTATAATAAATATATTCGTTAGTGATTAAAACTGACTCTTATAAAAGTCACTGCAAATGTTCTTTGTATTTTCTCAGATAAGAAGATGAGAGGAAAGCTAACCTCAAGTCTTTCTAGCTCTTTCTGAGCTCTAGCTGGCTGATTCAACTCAGTTTTGTGACCTAAATGCCTTTCCAGCCTTTCCAATTCAAACTGACTTCTCTAGGCTTCTGACTGAATCGCACTACCTGGCTTCAAAATAATTCTGGCAATATGTTTTAATCTGCTGACTCCTCATTCTCTGGCTCCTTCTGTCTTCACCTGAGTCTAGGTTAGTCTCTCTGCAGCCTGTCTCTGTAAAACTCTCCTGGTAATCAACTATTGATAAAACCTCTCCCTCTCTTGTTGCACAGCTCATAAGTAACCTCTCTTTCCTGTCCTGTTTTCATGAGAGTTAGGTGTAACCTATCTCTGACTCATTCTTTCAAACCTTTTTCTGATTTGTTACTTTGACTGTCTCTCAATTAGACTTCATTTTCAATCATGAGTGTGTCCTTCTATAAACTTACCTTCATCTTTTGGAATTAAAAATATGTAATAAGGGTGTTGGTATAGTTTTCTTGTGCAATGTATACAATTTATCCTTGTTCATCCAAATGCTGATTTCTCTACCCCTTTAGCTGGATTCAATTAGACATTGAATTGTGATGCTTATTTTAAGCATCACCTGTCTCAAGTTTGTGTATATATGCCACCATTTGTTCTTTGTTCAATAAAACAACTAGCCAATGATGTGCAATGGAAAAAATAGGGTGGGGAGTCCTAGTCCAGAAGGGAGGGGCAGGAAGCTAGTGGGAGGAGTCAGAGAGGAGAGATCACAAGTAGAGGACTTGGAACCAGGAGGAGAGATGAACCTGGACAGAAGATATGAATAAAAGCAAGTGTAATGGGTGAAATCTGAATGGGAGGAAACTATGTGGGCTTGGGGGTTTAGGATGGAGTAACTGTTGCCCAGCATTGTTCTCTAGGTTAATTAAATAAATCCTAGTCTCTGTGTGGTGATTTGGGTATACAGCTGGTTTAGGAATAACCACTGTTTAACTAAAAGATAAATCAATATTAAATATTAATAATCAGCAACAGAAGGGCATTGTCTGTATTCCATTCTGGTTCTTGCCAGAACAAGTCTTCATTTCAGACAGATCGCATTGACCTAGAAGGCCTTTGGATGTGATTCCTTGCCAAAGCAGGCATATTGCTGGATTAAAATTCCTCTTCATCTTCCCCCTTTCTGTTTAAGCTAAAAAATTATGCATGGTTAAACTATTACCATAGAAATAACCATTAATCCCATAAACTTTAAAGTGTGAATGTCCTCATAAAGATAAGTTGATATAATGGTCTTTTATAACTGCAGTCCTGATCATCTGTCCTTCAGCAAATGTCCATTTCAACATCTGGCATTTGAGACTGTCAGTCTGATGAACAATTTGTCCCTTTTCAGCTACTTTGTTCAGCTTTCTTCATGCATGAGATATAACTTTCTGCTTTGTTTTATTTTTTCGTTTGTTTGTTTTCAGTTTTCTGCATTTTCTGTATTAATGATTTTCTGTCTCTTCTTTCCTGGAGTCATGGCTTTCATGTGGACACTTTACTCAATCAGATTGGATATTTATCAATTTTGATGGAAGCCATAATGTTTCATCACCTGTGGAAAAACAGGCAAACCTATTCTCCAATATAACACAATTCCTGACTTGCATCCTGATGTTAAAACATCGTTAAAGTATACAGGTTGATTTAATTCAGTTTTTTTTTTCTACAATCCAGGGTCTTTCACCTAATCCTATTCCCCTTTTGTAATTGTACCTTTTATCAAATTACAATTAGATTTCTATGAATCCACACATATAAAAATTAGTATTTCTTACTTTTTAAACTAGACATTTAGGCACTTGCATTCCATGCTTGGTTCCATGACAGATAGCTGGGTGTCTTACCTATTTAACCCACAAACAAGCAAGCCACATTACATAAGATGTCATTGTACAGTATCAGATAAAATAGGTATCCATAGTCTGAGATGGAAGGAATATTATATAAGCTCTTCATTGTCATAGTAGGTCTATTCTTCATAGCTTTATGTCTATATCTGCCACATAATGCTTTAGTCTTCCTATTTGACCTTTTACTCCAACATATTTTATTTATCTTACACTTTGTTTTACTTGAGATAATGTTCCAATCTCTACCAAGGAGGTAGATACTTTCTGAAGGGGCCGCTATGGATTCCAAGATTGTCATGAGATTATGGTTATACCAGCTCCTCTATCAAATATGCAATTTTAATATCACTTAATTTTAATTTCTGTCTCTTGTCATTGATAACAGTTTGTCAAACAAAACAAACAAACGAACAAACAAAAAACCTATCTTCCAATATGTCCATATCCTTCTGTTCTTTTAAGCAGAGTTACTATGCCTTTGACATATGGAAACAATAAAAGCTAAGCAATACTATCCTCCCACTTCAAACTGCATATTTTTCTTTAAGTAAATCATAATCTCTACCTCTCCCTTGAAGTTTCCATCTATAATTGCTCGATGCACCATGAGTCCTTGCCATGTTAGGCTACTGTTTCCTAAAATCATTCCTACTGTCTTTGAGAACAGAGAACCTCCAGCACCTCCATGGGTATTTTATAGCGTTGATTTTTTTTGAGATAGTCTGAGATGTTTTACTTGTGGCTAAGTCTAGGGCAGTTTTTATTTCTGTAGTGTGCATTAGAGTTGCAATACCTAGTTTGGCTTTCCCTACGTGCTGTGTGGAGTGATGACAGGAGATACCTGGCTTGTGTTATTTGTTGCCAGCTTCATGTGGACCCACCTTAGGAAGTTTTTTTTTTTTAAATAGGTTATCTAACAGAGTTTTCAATTGGTCAGAGATTATCTCAAATATCTCTTGCTGATCTTCATTTATTAGTACATTCCCTACCCTTACCACACCTTCTGTATGTTTGAAGTCTTCTAGAGAAGTTTCTAGGAGCATTTTGTCTAAAATCTCTTATCAAATAGTCTTGTCTCTCACAGTAATAGCAGTGGAATTTTGATATCTAGAATTATTGACTACTGCTTGTCGATACTCAATACTACATAGTCATTATGGTCTGTATCAGCAGTAGTTTTAATCTCTTCATCCATGGGTGCTGATTGAACTTAATTTATATATTATTTATATTAATTACAGTTTACTCACTTTGTATTCCAGCTGTAGCCTTCTCCCTCTTCCCTACCTAATCCCACCCTCCCTCATCTCCACCAATGACCCTCTCCCAGTCCACTGATAAGGGAGGTCCTCCTCCCCTTCCATCTGATCCTAGTCTATCAGGTCTCATCCGGAGTGTCTGCATTGTCTTCCTCTTCTTTACACTCTGTTTTTACATTTTCAAAAGCTAAAGTTTTGATTAATGCCTTACATATGGGTCTTATTATTGCCCTGTTATATTAGAGGATACTCTATGTAAGAAATTTATAAAAGTCTCTCCGGGGCTTTGCATAATCTTTGTGAATGACATAGAACTTTTTCCTTCTTCCTTTATTTTATCCCAGGCTCTTAAAGCTACTAAAGTACATTGCATAATAGGGTCATCAAATTGCATCTCCTTTTGTAAATCATCATATTGACCTTCCCCTGACAGTTGATCTTTCTTGTTATTAACAAATTTAGCATTTTAGAATTGTTTAGAATTTCTGCATTTATTCAACACCATGTCAGCCATTGTAATTAAGAAACAGTTTTTAATACAGCTTCTGTTAAATCTTTTTAATCTTGGGGAAAATTCTGTTTTGGGTAGCCCAGGTATTTAACATCTGTCTTACATAAGGTGAATGCATTCTATAAATTATTATTGATTCTTTAAAATATTTTTAATATCTTGCATTTTAACAGGATTCCAGGCTAGCTGTCAATTTTGTGAATTTTCAGCACGTGATGGCATTTGTTCCATGGTATCTTGGGAAAGCTAGAGGGGGTGGTTGCCTTCCTCAATTTCACTATGATGTGGTGCTGTAGGTTTAATGGGCTGTCTGTCTTGATCCTCAATTTCATTAGGTGCTATAGGTTAAGAATTAAGCATTTCCTGTTCTCTCCTGTCAAACCTTTGTACTAGCGTAGTAATTTACTTCTTGTACAAGTCTTATTGGATTGGTAATTTTTCTACTCTTTTTGGGAGTAAATATATAAGGATTGCAACTGAAAGTAAAGATGAATTTACACTGGTGGTCACAGTTGTAGTATAATATGGTGATAGCCTTTAAAGTAGCATTTCTATCTCCTCAAGTCCTACTCTTGCACTTAGGAGATCTGAAATGTAGTCTAGCATTTTTTTAATGCTAGAACAGTCCATTCATATAATTAAAGTTATCTTTTGGGGTCTCTTAGTAGCATGCACTATCTCAGAGACTCCTGTGGCCCTAGAGTCTCCTTAGTCTCTGGGCTTCCAGCCAAACTCGCAGAACTGATCCTTCCTTTGGCGACAGTTCCAGGCAAATTTCTCCTCTGTGGCTTTCTCTCAGATGTCTTCTATCCTCTGCTTCATTTTTGTCAGATATCCGCTGCTTTCTAAATTAGTAAGCTTTCTCCTCTAATCATGTTGGGTTTTCTTTTCAACTATGTTGAATGCTAAATGTTAATGCTATTTTTTATTTCCTCAAGCCTTCCTAGCTATTTCTGAACTCTTGCTGTCTAGTTCAACTCAGTTGTTCTGGCCTAAACTCCTCTCTACACTGATTGATTCAAACTGGCTTCTCTTGTCCTCTGACTGAATTGCTCTGCCTGGCCTCAAACTAATTCTAGTAATATCTTTTAACCTTTTGGCTCCTTTTTATTCTCTGGCTCTTTCTGTCTTCATCTCTCTCTTCTACCTGCACTGCTTCTAAGCTTTCTCTCTTTTCTGTCCTTTCTCATGAGAGTTTGATGTATCCTATCTCTGGATTCATTCTGTAAAACATTTCTCTGATGCATTACTTTGCCCCTCAACTAGACATCACTTTTAAATATGGAAGCTTCATTCTATAAGCTGACTGTGCCTTCGTTGTTTCAGATTCAAGGTATGTTCTTGGGGCCAGTCAGTATTTCAGCCAGATCATACTGTAATCCTGAGTATGTCTGCATTCCAGATGGGTCAAAAGACCTAGAAAACCTTGGATGTGATTGCTTGCCAGGACAGCCATGTTACTGGATTAAAATTATTCTATAAGTCACAATTACAGAAAGGTATAGGTCAAGATAATATTTATAATTATTCAAAAGCCAATGAAGGCTATAAATACTTACATATGTGATGAAGTGTATTTTTTAGCAAAATATAAGACTAGCAAACAAACAAACAAAAAACATATTTACCTAACTTTTAAATGGGAGAGTTGTAAATACGTTGGGTAACCACCATGTATTTCTATGGCTAATTATGAATATAAAATATACAAGAAATACTACTTAATTGATTAGTTAAATATTACCTGATGCTTATAGGGTTTGTAAGCATAGCATATAAATTGACTTTAACACTATAATATTTAGTATTTCTTTTATTATAAAATTATAATATAATTCCATAATTCCTATCTTTCTACCCTAACCCTTCCTTGTACTCAGTCTTGTCCTAACTCATGGCCTTTTTTCCCATTAATTGTTGATATATGTATTTTTCTAAATATATAAGAACAACTTCCTTAGTCTGCTTGTTAACTGTATGTATGTTTTCAGGGCTAAACCTTGAGTATTGGATAACCAATATTACTATAAGTGCTTTGCAATTCTTTATTTCTCTGAACAGTGGTCGACTTAAGCTTGTACTAAGCATGTGTATTGGAAGAAGTAACTATTTTACCTTCCTCTAAATAACAAATTCTGTATGGAGTTATTTTATATAGAAAATCATTGCACTAAATGATTCACTACACCCAGTTTTTACTGCTTTCCCATAACACAATGCCAAATTATGCAACCAAAACTAACAGGTAAAAATCTACACACCCATTAAGCCTAAGGATATCATTCCGGATAGGTGAATAATACAATAAACTTCATAAATATTCATTGCCCTGCTTTATCACTTTACGAAGTAAATTAATGCAATGCTTTCATGAACTTTGAAAACCCAGATTTTTTCAAAGTTTTACTCTTTTTATTGCTTTTGTAATTTGACAATTTTTATAGACATTGAATATATTCTGATTACTCTCTTCTATCCTATCTCTTTTTTATTCTTCCCTATTACCTGCCCTCCTTCAATAATATTGTTTTCAACATTTATGACTTTTGATTCTATTCTATGTTTATTTCTTCTATTTTTATGTTGTTTCAATAAAACACTGACCAAATTTAATTTGAGGATGCAAGGCTTTATTTGTGCTTACAGCTTATACTCCTCCATGGAGGAAAGGCAGGGTAGGAATTCAAGGCAATTTTAGGACCTAAACTTGAAGCAGAATGCTTCTTGCTGTCTTTTTCTCTCTAGCTTGTATTATGCAACTCAAGCTGATCTGTCTGAGGATGCTATCTCCCACAGTGGACTGGACTCTATTACATCCATCAGCCATTTAAAGAGTGTTTCACAAGATAAGGCCACAATCCAATCTGAAGGAGACAATTCCTCTGTTGTGGTTCTCTCCCCCCAGAAGAGTGAACTGTGTCAAGTTTAGGGCTAAACCTAATTATACACTGGGTTAGTTCAACAGGTGCCAATTGGTTTGAAACTATCCCTCGGTGTCCAGTGTGTCATCAATGGGCATAAGCTTAGAGCAATAGTTTTCTTTCCCATGGAACTTATCAGCCGCAAATAAGACAGGAGTGACATTTAGGGCCCACTATGTCCTTTTCTATCTGTGCCTGGTTATTGATGAATCCATATTTATACATATCTACACCCATAGACCACATACATCTGTGTTTGTGATGGCTGTATCTTACATGTCAGACGACATTTCAGATAATTCTCCCTAATGCCTTCTCTCAGATATTTTCTGCCTTCTTTTATGATGCTTCCCTGAGTCCCAAAGGAGATAAGTTAAATGACTTGTTTAGGGCTGTAGTTTCATCTGCCACTGTTTCTCAAATCCTTGTGCATCAATGAACTCCTGCATTTACCATCATTCTAGGGAAAGAGAAACTTCTCTGATTATATATGAAAATAGTGCAGATTTAAGGATATTTATAATAAGGTTTAGAAGGAAGATATACTATGTAAAATCATTAATCAGCAGTATTCCATCCCCTTACACCTATGATCTCTCATGTTACGTGCTTTTGAGTGATTTTACCAGATATGCGATTCTATGAATCACATCTCAAATTCAGTAAGAGATAGTGTTAATCTCATAACACAGTGTTTCTACTGTAGAAGTAAAACACGCTCTACCTGGTAAATTAGGCTCTCAGATCATAGAATTTAGGAGGATGGAACCCCATCATAGCTTACGTAGCAACTTCTGTGACTATTAAGGCTAGCCAATTAAATTCCACCTTGAGTTTTCTGTATCATTTATCCAGATGTGTCCTATCTCTCAACAACACGGTCTTATTTGCTAGATCTGGTAGGTATTCAAGGTCAATCACAAAAGCCTGTATTGTTTGGTTGATCTCTGGAGTCTTCACAAAAAATAAAAATAAAAAATAAAAAAATATTTATGAAAACGTGTCACCCTCGCCAGCACAATTTCTTTTTAATTGAATATGATAATAATGCACAGTTTTATTCAAATGTTTAGTGCATTCATATAATCTGAATGCTTTCATGAATTAGTGGAAGCAAACCACAGCATGCACTAATGCGTACTAGATGGATAACCAACTAGGTAAACTAAAAACATTCAATGTGTTCTAAGTTAGGCCACTCCTTGAGGAGAACACATAAAATTGTGAAAACAAAAACATTCATTTTGACAACAAAATAAAAAGAACACTGCTGTTATATGTTACATATAAATCACTGAAACTATGAGAACATATAACCTGTTCCTTGAAGATGGAAAAATTTTACTTTTCTACATAAATAATAATCAAACTTGTCATAACGCAATTTTATCATCACTTATGAAGTACTAAGACTTAACTCATACAACTATATATTACATTTTTATAAGAACTGTATAATAAGAATGTGATATTCAGAGGAAAGGTGCAATTTTAAGTACACATTACAAAATGGAATAATGAAGGAAATAAACTGTTGTCTATCTGCTAATTTCACCTTTTTTCATCGAAGGCCGTGGATCACCATAAGCTATTGCTCATTCATATTTTTTCACAGACAATATACTGGTTAGTATTCAAATGAGAAGTAGAGATCAATGAAACACATAGAAGAATATACAAGAAACGAGAATTCAGAATTGGACACCTATATTTGATTAGTTAATTAAGTAAAATTTTAGCACAAAAGTAAAAGGTTGACTTGAAAAATGTTATCAATAAGCTATAATTGACCATTTAACTGACAAAAAAAGCCACATTAAAGTTTATCACAGACCCACAATTTTGAGACATTTTAATGAAAATGTTAGGGAAAATAATTCTTGGCCCTATGTATGGAAGCTTACATCTTTATTTTTATTCTTCTCTCGTCTATTACCCTCTGATCACCTTTCTCTTCCTCTGAGCCTCTCAGTCACTTCTTCAAATCCATTCCCCTCCATTTCCCTTTGGAAAAGAGCAGGCCTCTAAGAGATATCAACCAAACACTGAATAACAAATTATATTAAGACTTGCTGTAAACTCTAATACCCAGGCTAGACAAAGCAAGGAAGTTGGAGGAAAAGTGTCAGGGGGGTCACTGTATAGCCACCAAAGTCCAGCAGATTAGCCAAAAAAGCTAGGCACACCAGGCGCTGGGTCTGCCAGGTCTGGAGAGCACAATGGAGGGCAACCAGGACTTCCCAGAAGGCATCTGGACGATATCCCAGTCTCCAACTACAGCTGGACTTCCTAACCTGGCACCTGCAGCACTGAGCTGGGAGATCACATCAATCTTCCTGCATATGTCTAAGCAGGGCCAAATCAGAGACTAGAGAGGCTGGAGAACCTGATCCTTGCGGATGTGAACTGCTTCAGAGTACAGCTAAAGCCCTGATGCACACTGAGACAATGGAACCTCTCTCAGCTTACTGAAGAACTCTCCAGACAATGGAGAAAGACAGTACCAGTCTGAATTGCAGAATCCAGGAACAAATAGGGAAGCTTACAGATAAGCCAAAGGCAACGGGTCAGCAAAAGAATACATCCAACATAAATCAGGACATCATGGCTTCACCAGCAACCCCCAAAATTGATGGATATGCCAATTCACCAGAAGCACAGGAAAATGACTTTAAAGTTATGATTATGGAATTATTTGAGGCTCATAAAGAGGAAATAAACAAAACTCTCAGAGCAATAGCCATACAAATACAGACAGTTAAAGAGGAAATGAACAATTCCATTAAATATTTGGTCAATCATGTGGAAGCAAAGAAGGAGGAAACGAACAAAACTCTCAGAGAAACACAGGCAAATATAGTCAAACAAATAGAGGCACAAATGGAGATACAGTTAGTGGCATATAGAGAGGAAATGAACCAAAAAATAGAGACCATTGTAGAGACAGCAATCCACATTCAAACAGATGAGGGAAATGGTGCAAAGCATGAAAACAGAATTAGAATCAATAAAGAAAACACAAACTGAGAAAACCTTGGAGCTGAAGAACCTAGAGAAAAGATCAGGAACCACAAAAGTAAGCATCACCAACAGAATACAAGAAATAGAAGAGGGAATCTCTGGTGCTAAAGATACACTC
>CM053743.1:29761819-29776322 GCA_028658305.1 Pachyuromys duprasi
AGCCAGCCCTGAGGAGACAGGATAAGCTGGGGTTGGATGGAAGGGAAGGAGGTCCTCCCCTGTTGGTGGACTTGGAGGGGGCGGGTAGGAGGGAGATGAGGGAGGGAGTGGGAGGGTAGGAGGGAATGAGGGAGGGGGCTACCCCTGGGATTCAAAGTACATAACCTGTGATTGAGATAAAAATAAATAAATTTATTTTAAAAATTAAATAAATAAATAAATTTTTTTTTTTAAAAAGGAGTGTGGCCAGGACTGAAAACAGGGTAAACCTTGGAAACACAAACTCATCTCAGATCAGAAGAGCTGCATGAAAAGTAACCCAGATAAGGGAGCAGATTGGGCAGGAGTAACTCTTTAGGGCTGCAGGTGGGATGGAGGTTGGAGCTGGAGGCCAATGGGCCAAGCACATTCACTGGAGTCAGAAGCCTCCCAGTATTTGCAGCAAGCTAGACAGAACAGGATCCTAGATCCTGGGAACGCATTTCTGCTTTATTTTTCTTCAGCTTTAGTGGATGTCTTGTATGTTTGATTTTTAGTGTCATTTCTAGAATATCAGAGGCTACTCTGTATTTGTATATCCCACCTATTTGTTCTGATATTCATATGACATTGTCAGTGTTTAATATGAGTGTGGCTAAATAATTATGTAAATATGTAAAATTATGCAAATTATTACATAAATAGTAGTTTAGTATGTCCTTTTTGGGAGCATTTGTCTATTCTCTCATGACTAGTTTTGTATTATGAATATGGGGAATAAAGTAATAGGAGGAAAACTCTTTTGATTGCATCAGCCTAAACAGAATTTATAATGGTGGAAATTGACTGAGGAGTTGGAGAATACTTTTGCCAAATTCCTCCACTGGAAAGTAATTTCTCATAACCCCTAGATTGTACTTTTATTGACTTACCTCCTTTTCCTTTCTAAGTTGTTTTCTGTATTGTACACTGATCCACCGGTCTGTCATCTACGATTGCTCTATCTATGTATTTATGTAAGTCATATTAATGCATCTGTCATCTACTAGCTACCTTTTAATCATTGTCTTTCACATATTACCGCTTAATTTGTATTTCCCTTTCGAACAAGCGCCGTGTTTAGAGCACTTCTTCTCAGCTTATATGTGTGATGTGAAATAAGGTTCTCCATTAGTAACCTTTCCTTCTGAAAATATCATTTTGTCAGGTATTTTGTCATAGCAGCAGCACACTGATCGACACTGAAAATCTATTCAAGAAATAGGGTCATTCTTGTGAATATATCTGACTATTTGCTTCATAAGATTTCAGAATAATTTAGTGTTAAGTATTTTTTTTAGCTAGCTCTGCTGTGAACAAAGAGCCAAAAAAAATCTGCCCTTAGGGGGGGCCTGCAGAGACCAATACTCCAACTAAGGATCATGCATAGAGAGGATCTAGACACCCTGTTCAAAGGAAGCCCATTGGTTGCTCAGTTTCCAAGTGGGTTCTCTAGTAAGGGGTACAGGCACTGTCTCTGACATGAACTCATTGGCTGGTTCTCTGATCACCTCCCACTTGGGGGTGCAGCCTTGCCAGGCCACAGAGGAAGATGATTCAGCCAGCCTTTATGAGACCTGAGAAAGCTAGGGTCTGATAGAAGGGGAGAAGGTCCTCCCCTATTAGGGGACTAGAGGAAGGGTATAGAGGGAGAAGGAGGGTAGGTGGGATTGGGAGGAGACAAGGAAGGAGCTGCAGCGGGGATGCAAAGTGAAAAATTGCAATAAATAAATATATAAATAAAATTTAAATTTATAAAAGCTAGAAGAAACAGATGAAATCAAGCTAGAACAATATATAGAGAGCTTAAGATCTGGTACTAATAGGGCTGAGGAGGCCAGAATGCTTATAGGAATAAATACAGAGAAGTCTTTGGTAACTGTTTCAGATAGAAGTGAATGTTTTTGGAGAACTGGGTTTGAGACATTAGGTAATATTATGAGAGAATGACTTGACCAGTTTGTTTATCTCTGGGTCTTCTTTGAGCATAAAGACAATGAACTTCTCAAGCTGAAGGAGGAAATTCCATAGGTGCTCAGCAACTAAAGTGGAATAGATAGTATTGGCTGTTGTCAAACAATGACCAGTGATAACTGCAAATGAATTGTGGAATGGAACAATTTCTATATTCCTATATATCAGTGCCTTGCTCAGCCATCATCAGAGACCCTTCCTCTTACAGTACATAGGAACTAACACAGAGACCCCAACTGGACAATGTTCAGAGAGTGAAAGATTTTGGAGCACTCAGTCTTAAAGGAGATGTCTTAATTAAACCCTTCCCTCATTGTTTAGGGGAAGAGGCAGAAAGATTGCAAGAGCCAGAGAGGATGGATAATTCTAAGGAAGTATTTTCCAGACACAACAGGACTCATGTACATATGAACTCATGGGGAGTATGGCAGCTTACACAGGGTCTGCACAGATTCAAGCCAGACAGGGAACCAGTGCTGGGAGGAGGAATTGACCAGTATGCCTCATGCCTAGTCAAGTACCTGTCTGCAATGAAGCCTCCGCGGGCATAGAAACCACACGTAAATGTAGGCCCCTGACCAGCAGTACATAGACAACAGAAAATGAACTCAACTGTATTTTGTCTCCTATTGCTTTTTGTTTGTTTGTTTGTTTGTTTTCTGCTTGTTTGTTTTTGTTTTTGTCTTACTGCCACTCTATTTGTGTGTTATGGTTTCTGATTCTGTGTTTCTATGAATTCTGCATATCTCTTTTTAAAAAAAAATCTGTCTTTCCTTATTTGTTTGTTTGCCTATTTTCTTCTTTTTTAAGGAAAGAAAAGAAAGCATGTGGAGCTGGGTTGCTGGGGAGTTTGGGAAAGATCTGGGAGGATTTGGGAAGGGAAAAGTATGATCAGATAAACCATAGGAAAGTAAGTTTTAATAAGAAATAATAATCAAACCTAAAAAAAAAAAACATTTACAGTTTATCTGGAAGAGACAGGATGAGGCCTTAAAGTTTCTGTCACAAAATTAACTCTATTTAAAAGGAGGAAAGGACTTTGCTCCCAGGCTGTAAGACAGGTACCTTATGTGGAATTTCTGGACTCAGTAGGGTCACAATCATTACATATAAAATATAAAAATGTAAGCTGCTTAAAAACCAAAAAGCAACCATGTATTAGATAAAATCCTTGGGCATCCTATTGCTGAGGGTTCTGGGGAATTATCTGCCTGCATTTAGGTGGTAAGGAACACAGGTCTGTATCTGTAGCAGTGTTTCCCATAGACTGAGGTAATGATCACATAGGGGTTTACTGTTGAGATTGTAACCTGATAGGTCAGGCAAGTGTATGACAAAGTTAGAGTCCTACCATGCAGCTTCAGCTCATCCAATGTTGTCCTGCAACTATGAGAGCTTACCAGAATTCCCAGAATGTGGAGTATGTTCTACAAGAGCAGTGGGCACAGGGGTGGAGATGTCCAGGTCCCCTGAAACTTTGAATGTGCTGCTGTGTGTTTCAGATGTTTGAGATGTTAAACACTCTCTGTAAGGCTCATTCTTGCTTTAGTCTATCTTATCATTTTCAATGGCTTGATCTATCCTTTAAAAGGGGCAATGTTTACATTCTGTCTCTGTATTTTGGAAATGTGCAATTATTATTTCTACTTTTTTTCCTTTTTATGTTTTTATTTTATTTTTTAAATATTAGTTACAGTTTATTAACTTTGTATCCCAGCTGTAGCCTGGTCCCTCATTCCCTCCCAACCCCACCCTCCCTCCTTCATCTCCTCCCTGCCCCTTTCCAAGTTCACAGATAGGGTCCCTATCGCTTAACATTTAAGAGTTTGTTTTGATCTGCAAAAGTCTTGGACTTGAATTTTTGATTTGCTCAGGATTCTTGGGACAGACTAACACAGTTTCATTATGAGATGTGCACGGACCCTCAGTGGCCAAGGAGAAATGTATAGATTGCATTTGAAATATCTACCTACGTCTTACCTTTTAAAGGTTTGACAAACAGCCTGTGGTTCGGTGCTTGTGGAAACATTAGGATCTAACACTCTCTGGGAAAAACTTGGTCATTTGGAAGTATATACTTGGAGGGGATATTAGGACCTCCTCCTGCATTTCCTCACTATGATGTGGATAGGCATGCTCAGCCATGTTTTTCTTCAGTGATGTATTTGTCACAGATACACATCCAAAGCACTAATGATTGTGAACTAGAATATCCAATACTGAGAGGAAAATAGTTCCCTGCTCTTTCTAAGTCAATTGTCCCTTTCACTGTCTCAGTGGGAAACTAACAAATTTGTTTCAGTTTTAGTCCATGTCCAAGTTTTAAGATTAGTATTACCCTGAATAAGTTGCTTACTTTTTTCAAACTAACAATCTACAAAGGAAGAGAAGTAATAACAGAACTCTTTGAAAATAAAGTGGCAATTATGTCACTTATCCCAGTTCCTTCTTCACAGAGTAATATTAAAGCAAATATCAGATATATTTGTATAATTTTATGGTTGCAAGAACTTCAAGAGCAACATTTCAAAAATATGTCACTTGTTCTGACATGAAGAAAGCTTAAATTTTGTAGTGACACATGAAAACTTTAGAATAATGTTTTTCTTTTTACATCTTAAAATATTACAGCTTTACTGGGGAATATTAATAATTAAGTAATTGACACTATGAACTTAAGATATCATATTTCTAAAAATTATTCTGAAACTTAGTCTGTCCCTAAAACCAAAAGTATTTCCTTTGATAACAACTGTAATTCAAATCAGTTAATGGATAAAACATGTCTTCTTTCAGGAATGCATACAATTTAAATGCAGACAGGACTTTATTCTTGTAACTGGTAAGAACTCAGAAACACAAAAGACATCAGAGAATGGTCTTTGATTATTCAGCAAATACAAATACTATAATTACAAATGGAATGCTGCAAAAGAAGTCAGCAAGAAAAATATTCTACAATAACAGAGTAAGAATATATAATTAACAAGAATCCCATAAGGGAGAGTCCTGCTTGGAACTTGTGGCAAAATGATCTTAGATTATATGTAGATATTTTTGTTTGACGTGGAAATAGTATCTTCTTGGTAAATGTTTTCAGTGGCTTTACTAGAATGTTCTTTTGTTTGCTTGTTTGTTTGCTTGTTTTGTTTCTTTTTACTTTTCTGGCAAATTACAGCATTATTTACAAATTTAGAATTATTAGAATTATTTAGTAGGCATGGATCATTACATACCAGTTTCTTCCTTAGTGAACTTAAATTTAAATTATCTATGTGCATTAATGTACTGTTTTGATTCAATAGTTTTAAATACAAATTTGAAAATAATTCATTATAACTTTTGTCTTTTCTTATAATGCTTTATAATGCTTCAATGTACATGATTTTTTTTATTTCTTATTATCTTATTCAACAATAATATATGAGAAAAATATCAGTCATTATACCATGCTATTTTAAATTCATTATGCTATATTAAGTAAAGTATTAGGTAGACTTGAAAACTCAACTAGTGTTTTATTTGTACTAACTTGCTAAATTTTAAGTATATTGTTATGTTTCCATAAGTTATTAGAAATAGTCTTATAAATAAATAATCTAAATGAAAATTGGAGAAAAATGTACTTGAACAAAATATCTACTTACCAAAAGACACACAAAAAGAAATAGGCAAAGAGAGGCTTATAAAACATTAAACTATTTGATGAAGGGAAGAGTAAGACATTGAGTAGCAAACATTGGCCTTTTTCTCCTAGTTTAATGTTAACTATTAAAACCATAATTTCACTAGTTCAAAACTTTATTCGTCCCTTGCCAAAATGTTGATTCAGGAAGTATAACAGTCATAAGTCTTTTTAAGTGAGATTTTTAATATCTAGTTTGTATTACAAACTTTAAAATCCGAATAAGACATCATTTTTTCACTTTTAAATTTGTTTTTCACTTTTTAATGTAACTGCTTGAAGATGAAGGAAGATAGTAAAGTAATTCTGTTTAAGAATCCATATACCTATGCCTAATATGTTACATACATATTTAAAAATCTGAGTATTTTTAAATAAAATTCAAATGCTCACCCTAGTAAAATGCATTACATACTTTAAACTGTAATGTTGTTACTAACTACCATGTTAGGAAAAATTACAGATAATCCAAATACTCCTTCATCCATGAAGTAAAGTGTTATTCTAAGAAAAATTTGAAGGGGAGTAACATATAAAATATAACTATAAAAATAAAATGGGCTGGCTAAGGAGAAGTTATCAAAGAGCAGGCAACTGAAAGATTCATGTCAGAGACTGTCTCTTCATCGCTTACTTAGGGACCACAGCGAGACTGGGCTGTCTATGGGCTACACCAGAGCAGGGTGTCTAGGTCCTCCTTATATATGGTCTTTGGTGGACGCATAAGTTTTTACCATCCCCCCTGGACCCTGCTTATTTTTTGGTTTTGTTGGTTTCCTTCTGTGTCTTAGTTATCTATTTTTAATTATTGCTTTTCTCTCATTGGTTCTTATACGTACATAAAATTATTCAGCTATCATTTATTTTTATTTTTTTGTGTGTGAGTGTTCATACAAATATGAATAAATGTTCATATGAATAAATGTGAATATCTGAATGTGTCCCATGTGAATATCTGGTGTACTCCAAAGACAGCAGAGAGTATAGGAATCTCTAAAACTTGAATTATAGATAGTTATGTGCTGCCATGATAGAAACTGAATCCAGAGCCACAGCAGATTAGTGGTGACTTTAACTACTAAACCATCTCTACAGTCCATCTTTGGGTCTTTCATCATTTTTTCCTCTGTGCAGTTATAGCTTTTCTAATGATTTTTTTGTGTTGTAATACCTTTTGACTGATGGCCAGATATACACACTGGATTTCTGCTGAATATAGATGTACATAACTGGTGGAATTTCAATTATTATACACACATGTCTTTAATTTATTTATCTTTATTTTTACATCCTGATTGTAACCCATTCCCTCCTCTTCTCCCAGTCCTATCTTCCTCTTTCCTCTCCCTTTGACTATTCTTCAGAAAAGGCTAGCCCTCTTCCCCTGTGTCCTGGCAAGGCAACCTCACCAGGAAGATGTGATCAGAAAGCTAGCAAGAGGGTCCCTGTCCAATTCAGTTCCCATTTCCCCTACTAGAGGATCCACATGAAGCCTAAGCTGCCCATCTGCTACATATTTGTAGGGGGGTTAGGTGCCATACACACATATCTTTACTAATGCCATGTGGAACAAATCTGAATAGCAACATGTTGAAATTCTACTATAGGCAATAAGCAATATAAATAACAAGAGAATGAATGACACTGATTCAAAATATTTAAACCTTTGTATTTCTCCTACTGCAAGCAATTACTACATCAGATTTTATTTTATTTAAATATTTTATCTTGGGGGTCTTGTTTGAAGTATTTTAGTGCTTCATTTTAATCAACTGTATGCAATTTAATAATGAGAAATTTAACAGACTGAGGAAAATGTCATTGCTTGAACAATGACAGAAAATTGCAGTTTTAAGAATACGAAAGTGTTATTCATACATCATCATTAAGCATTTTCTATTAAGTGGCACATCTTCAGGGTCTTACATATTGTGAATTAGTTATTTTTCTATTGCTGTCAAAAGATAAGGCAATCAAGGCAACTTCTGTAAGAATGAGTTTATTGGGGCACATGCTTTCAGAGCGTTAGAGTCCATGATCATGGCTGTGAGCATGGTAGCAGGCACGCAGGAATGGCATTGCTGAGAGCTTACATCTGATTCACAATACTGGGGCAACGAGAGAGCTAACGGAGAATTGCATGGGGTTTTGAAACCCCAACTCCCACTCCCA
Source organism: Pachyuromys duprasi (assembly GCA_028658305.1). Classification (NCBI taxonomy): domain Eukaryota; kingdom Metazoa; phylum Chordata; class Mammalia; order Rodentia; family Muridae; genus Pachyuromys; species Pachyuromys duprasi. Next base: position 29,769,669 of record CM053743.1, read on the forward strand.
ATGGCAAACCTCCTAACAAGGTTGTGTCTCCTAAACAGGTCCACCAATTGGAGAACATATATTCAAATATGTGAACCTATGGAGGCCACTCTCACTTGAACCAACACTGTGGAAGAAGCTGAACTTCATACTAACGTTCAATAAATTTTAGATGTACCTTTAAAGTCAGTATATTCTTTCAAAAGTACAGTAATTAAAACTAATGTTAAATGTGGGAAAAGGCTATATAGTAAAATTGAATCAAACAGACAAAAATAAAATTTATTTGTTTATAAATACAATAAACTACTGATGGCTTTCTAAGATACAGATATTGAGGAAAAACACCAAATGTTGTTTCTGTGTAAGCAGTACTCAATATTTTATGGAATTCTGTGATCAGCTTGCCTCAAAAAAAAAAAAAAAGCCCATGCAACAAATATATCAAATTAAATGCAGAATATTTATCATCCTTTATTGCTTTATAATTATTTGGTAAAATATGTAATCATATGGGTATCATGTGACTGGCTATTTTTGCTTTCTTAGAACACCCATTATTCACTTTAGTGGTGAAGCTATTACAGTGGAATCTTGAAATGTAGTGGCATCTATACTGGAATAAAGAAGCAGTTTTCCCAGAGAAGAGCCCACTAGCTGGTTATCCAAAACCAAATGGCTAGCCCCAAAAAATATATGCGTAAAAGTAACATTATATGGGCAAAATGGATTTTACTGGAGTAGAATGATGTAGAAAGGTGATTAGATACCTATTTGTTGATTTATATGGTGATTTGCCTTTGGCACTGTTTGTATTGCCTGTTTGCCAAGCATGACTTCACTTGCTAACTAAAAAGAATTGAGCTGGAAGAATATCTGAACAATGGGCTATTATCCTCAACACCCTGCTGAGGGCCTGTATGCCTCTGTAAAAACATCAGTTGCTTGTCCTCCCACCTTTTGGTTTTCCAGTATGAAATGAGAATACAGACTGGACTCAAGATCAAAGCCTTTCAGGGACTACAGTGGTTTTGGTTCACTAATGAGATCTCCACTCTTTTGCTGTCACAGGTGGCAGAAAACATATTCCAGAAAGATTCCCACAACCATCTTTTTGTATTTGTATATTATATCAACAAAGAAAAAAATGTTCATGAATGTGAAAACAAGTGGTGGTGGTGGTCATGGTGATTGGTTTAGGATTGTCTGGAAAAAGGAAAGTTGAGGAAGGAATGATGTAATATAATCACCACAATAAAAGATATTTTTTAAATAAACATCTTGTCTGCAGATTGGAGCACTGTACCAAGAGTTGTTCTAAAATTCTGTGTTCACAATACAAAGTTAATTCTCATGGTATCATAAATATACTTCTTGGTCAATTCTCATTCTCTGTAATTCAGTTCTCATTAAGAGAGCTTGGGCATTATTCCATAGATTAAACTGCTTGAAGCTCTCCACAATGCCATGTCAATTGTTTTAAAAATAGAAATTAAAAGTTTATTTTTAGTTCTTCAAATCTATCATAATCTTTATTACTTAATTTAATATTTGACATTAATGATAATAAGTTTTAAATACTTATAATAGATTATTTTGTGTGATTCAAGGCCTATTATCCACACAAGTTTTCTCAAAATGATATTTTATTTTTTTTAATGTAAGCACTAACATGTGTTCGTTCAATAAATTCATGTGGAGTTTACTTTTAATGAATATTGTCTTTCATAGGCACATATATTTAAGTACTTGGTTGCCGGTAGGCCACACTTCTTGAATAGGGTATAGAATCTTTAATACTTTGTACTCTTCTTGGAAGTGTTATGTCACTGGGAGCGTGATATGAAAGTTTATAGCCTTTCTCCACTTTGTTTTTAATCTATGCTTCTTGTGTGGGTGAAAAATGTAATTATCCACCTTCTTGCAACCATGATTTCCCTATTACCTTGACTTTCCTACATGATGAAATCTATTCCCCTGTAACCACAGGTCAAAATAAACCTATCTATAACCTAAGTTGCGTTTTCATCATATTTCATTGCAAGAACAGGAAAGTAACAAATACAAAGTGTGTCATGAAGTATTAATACCTTCATCCCGAAAGCAGAATTATTTTTTATCTGGGCAATTGTATGTAGTGGGATCTATGTCTAAAGTAATCAAAATAATAAGAATGTGGAGAATGATGTTAGAGCAAACAGATAAACATGTATTTACCCTCTAAAGATACCTTTCCCAGCACCCAGACTGATGCACATATCTCGTGCCTAGACATTCTTCAGTGTCAGAGAGACAACCCAAATAAACAAGAGTAGGAAACACATTGTGGATAAAGTATATAATACTCTCTGTAGCCTTGTCTGTTTGAACACTTTGTCTCCTGCTGGTCTTCATGTTTGAAAAGCCAATGGACATTTCAGAAGGTGGAGCTTTCTTGTAAGAAGTAGATGCCTAGAATTGGGTCTTGAGAAATTTTTCAAGTTAATTCCTTTTTGCCTGTTCATTTTCTTTTTTAATTAATTTATTATTAATTAGTTTATTCACTTCGTATCCCAGCTGTAGCACCCTCTTTCATTCCCTCCCAATCCTACTCTCCCTTACTCATCTCCTCCCAAGCCCCTCCCCCATCCACTGATAGGGGAAGTCCTCTTCCTCTCCCCTCTGACTCTAGCTTATCAGGTCTCATCAGGACTGGCTGCATTGTCTTTCTTGGTGACCTGGTAAAGCTGCCCCTCATCAGGAGGAAGTGGTCAAAGAGCCAGCCACTGAGTTCATGTCAGAGACAGTCCCTGTCCCATTACTAGGGAAGCCACTTGGACACTGAGCTTCCATGGGCTACATCTGTGCAGGGGTTCTAGGTAATCTACATGCGTGGTCCTTGGTTGGAGTATCAGTTTCATTTTTACTTAGATTTTTTCATACAATGTATTTTGATTATATTATAATTCGTATCCAGCTCCTCCCAGATTTTTCCCTTCTTCCTACCTACCCATGTTCATATTCTACATCTATGTCTCTCTCTATCTTTCTTGGTATGAAAAAAAAAAAAAAAACAACAACAGCAACAAAAATGGAAGCAAACGTCAACAAAATTAGATAGTAGTAGGTCTCTGTATGGTTTTTCAAAACACGCTTAGTGTTAGTTGACCCTCCCCTTATTTTCTGATGTATTCTGTTCATCCATCTGTCTTGTATGACCCTCTCATAGAGTGTTTCCATTACAGTTTCATTTATATCCTTTTAACACTCTACAGAACCCTTTCCTCTGGTCCCTCATTAGCTACCAAGCCTCTGTGAATGTTTGGATTGAAACACACTTATCTAAATCTAAAAAATAATATCCATATATAAGAGACAATATACAGTATTTGGTTTATTTGCAGTATGGGTTACTTCACTCAGGATGATAGTTTCCAGCAATGTACATTTCTCTGCAAATTTATTTTCCTAATAACTGAATAATATTCCATTGCATATATGCTACCACGATTTTTATTCTCCATTCATCAGATGATGTACATCTAGGCTTTTCCTAACATCTGACTGATATGAATAAACCATCAATGAACAGAAAAGAGCAAGACTCTCTGCATGAATATTTAGCATCCTTTGTGTATATGCCCAAGAGTACTATATCTAGATTTAATGATAGATCGATTTTCTTTTTGAGGAACCTCCATATTTATTTCCACAGTGCCTATACCAGTTTCCAATCTTTCTGGCAATGAATGAGTGTTTGCTCTTCCCCACTCTTCACCAACATTTGATCCCAATTTGCATTTCCTTGATGGATAAAAATGCTGAACATTTTATGCTGTGTTTCAGCTATATTTGTCTCATCTTTGGGGAATTTTCTGCTTATGTTGATGAACCATTTTAAGTGGGTTATTCATTTTCTTGAAAAACTGTGTGTTTGTGTGTGTGTGTGTGTATGTGTGTGTGTATGTTCTTTTAGTATTAAATGTCTGTAATTTTTTCAGAGCTGTCACATGTTAGTAGATACTCTATTAGGGTATGTAGTGTTTGGAATGAAAATGGTACACATAGGCTTATAAGGAATGGCAATATTAAGAGATATGGCCTTGTTGGAGTAGGTGTAACCTTGGAGAAAGTGTGTCACCTGGGTTGGCTTTGAGATTTCTGAAGCTTAAGCAAGGCCCAGTCCCCTTCCTTCTTTAGGCCGCCTGCTGATCCAGATATAGAACTCTCAACTCCTTCTCCAGCTCAAAGTTTGCCTGCATGCTACCCTGCTTCCCACCATGCTCTCAGTATTCCTTAGTTGCCTATAGTTATTTTTTCTTTTGTTTTTTCTCCTTTTTGTTTATTTTTTTATTTATTATAATTTATTCTCTTTGAATCCCAGCTGTAGCCCCCTCACTAACCCCCTCCCAATTACCCTTTCTCCTTCTTCTCCTCCCATTCCCCTTCCCAAGTCCACTGATAGAGAAGGTCTTCCTCCCTTTCCATCTGACCCTAGCTTATCAGGCCTCATCAGGAGTAGCTGCATTGTCTTCCTCTATAGGCTGGTAAGACTGCCCCCATGGTTCTTTGATTTATTTTTCTTTTGGGTATGGCTCCATGAGATTCTCACATTCAATGTTAGCATGTCTATTGGTGCTGTATTTTGCTAGTCTTTATATTATTTAGGCAGGTATATTATTGACATACAAAGAGCAATATTTTCCCATCATTCCTAGGGGAAACAACCTCACAGCAGTTTCTTGGTCTGCTGACTCTTACAAAGTTTATGCCTACCCCCAAGCCACATACTGTTTACTGAATTGTGTTACAGATGAGGGAAATAGTAATTCTTTCTATATTAATTACTCTAAAACTTTATTGAGATATTATCAAAGGGCACTCAAGAGAATGACTCAAGGAATAAATATTCCCTTGAGTCTTTACAGCCTAGAAACAATCTAGACATAGACAAGGAGTGATAAAAGGACATTAAAATAGATACAAAATTGTACAAGCCATTTAGTAAATTACATTTTTATAATAATTCATAACTAAAATACGCTTATGTTGAGCTGAGTTTGATAGTAAGACAGATACATTCCAAATATTCTTCATGACATACATTTTAAAACTCTTCTCTTTTTCACTAGAAGTTTGTTAAACTGATGATTCTGGACTATGCATGAAACTGGGAAAGTCAGGGTAGTATGTCCATAAACTACCACAAAGTACTGAAAAACCAATCTCTATTGTCAAGGTTAATTTGTATATAGTTAAGAAAATTCTTGTGCTTGATATTATTTGATAATATCTAAATGTAATATGCAAGCATCTGTTATTGAGAATCATAATACAACACTTGTAACACACTCAATTTAAGAATTTAATTCAAGACCTTCTTATCCACATATATTAAAGTATGGAAGCATCATAATTTTTCTTTAAGTAGAAATCCTCTGCTTGAAATCTTTTCTGGATGGGTATGTTTCAGTTGCTTGATATAATAATACTTGAGCAGCGAGAACAGTTGAGATGGAATTTCTTTTGATCCTGTGCTCATTGCTAACATGGAAAACAAATCTTTTTTTAACTGGAGTGGCAACAGTTTGGCTGTGTTTCAAAACTGGGCAGGAGATCATGAGTATTCAAGCTACAACTCATCTCTGAAGCTTTACTGAGCTAAGTGGGAGTTTTGTGCTTTAGCACTCAGTGAATTAGGTCTCCAGTGATTTGAAAAGAAGGCAGATAGTTCCAGATGGCTAGTACCACAGAAGCTAAGGGTCAGTGTATGCAGGGAAAGGAGTGGGTGAAAAACACAATCCCAATGATTAAAAATCAGTAGACAGGAAAACAACCAAAACTGTAACAGATGAATGGAAATTCTGCTGGCATGAGCAAATACTCTTAACTTTTACAAAGCTACCAAGGTCAACATTATTAGAAGAAGATTATTATTAGAAGATTTGGATCTATTAGGGCATGCCATGGGATTAAGCTGCCATCAACTTATCTTTAGTCATTTTTACTTTCCGTTCTCTATTTTTAAGAACGTTACTAGCTCTATAGCTAAAAATTTTAATAAAAAAGAAAAATAATGTTTGCACAAGAACACATTAGTTTTTAGTTCATCTGAATATAATCACTTATCTTTATATTTTCCTACATATATAGTAATATACTTACAGGGTAGAGAAGATTTTATATTATTTTTTCCATCATGACTGAAATATAGTAATGATTGAAGTATAATGTTTGAAGTATAACTTTCTTTTTCTAGTCCACTAGTTATACTGCAATAGATAACAGCTTTGTTTCCAGCATCTTATTGTTGATGTTTTATTCAGGATTCATGCATAATTATCTCAATTTAGTGTTTTTAATTTAATTTAAACATTAGTGAGAAGAAACAATTTAAGAAACCTAATGATTTGTTAGAGTGTAAAATAAGAACATGTTACTTATTACATGGATTTTAATACAAAGTTCATTTCAAAACATACTTGAAGTTATCTGAAATTGGTAAAAGTATTAATTATCATCTTATTATATCAAAGCAGGTGCTGAGACTCATAACCAAACTTTGGGCAGAGTGCAGGGAATCCTAAGAAAGAAGGGGGAGATAGAGGAACTTGGAGAGGACAGGAGGTCCACAAGGAGAGCAACAAAACCAAAATATCTGGGCACAGCGGTCTTTCCTGTGACTGATACTCCAAC
>CM053743.1:29776422-29800695 GCA_028658305.1 Pachyuromys duprasi
GAGGACCACCCTATCAGTGGACTTGTAGAGGGGAATGGGAGGAGATGAGGGAGGGAGGGTGGGATTGGAAGGCAATGAGGGAGGGTGCTTTTGCTGGGATACAAAGTGAATAAACTGTAATATAAAAAATAAAAATATAATTAAAAATATACCAACTAATAAATGAGAGTAGAAACAGAAATTCACTGATCTATAAATTATTTCAAAGAAGGGATTATGAGACATATATTTCATTTAGGTGGCAAGAGATTTGAAAGAAAGTAAAAGAATAAAGTGACTGGAAAAATAAGCCAGGTGGTATTGACACCTGCCTTTAATTCTAGGACTCAGGAGTCAGAGGCATGCAGATTTCTGAATGTAAACCTAGCCTGATCTACAGAGCAAGTTTCAGAATAGCCAGGGCTACACTGAGAAACCCTGTGTGAATAAAATAAAATAAAATAAAAGTTACTGGAAAGTTGGGAGCCAGACATGGGATCAATATGACACAGGGTAATTAGTTGTATCTACTTTTGCCTTTGGAGACTTTCTATAAACTTGAGTAAGATATTTACTTATCTATAACCTGAGTATACAATCAATTAGTTGGAACGCAGTACCACTTTAGAAAAGAGGTTTCTTCTTTTTTTCCTTTCATTTAATATAGAATGCTTTCACAAAATTTGTACCAATTCTTGTATCCCTGCCTTCTGCTCCTCTCAATTCTTCCAAGTCTCCCCTTCTATCCAGACCTACATTCTGTCAAATATTAGGAAAATAAAATCAAGTTTCTAAGTCATAATGGTATAATAAAATGAAATAAAGTAAAATAGAACAATAACAGAAAAACTAACACAACAGGATAGGACAAGACAAAGAGAAGAAAAATAGTCCAAGAGAAGATTCAGGAAATAGGTATAGATGAAGAGGCCCATTCATTTGCAAACTCAGGAAAAGACCCACATGGAGGGAGGAGGGAGAAGAGAGAGAGGATTAGAGACAAAGAGGGACAGAGAGACAGAAATAGAGACAGAGACAGACACAGAGATACAGAGAGAGACACAGAGAAGAAATTCTTGCTTCTTTCATTTTTGGTCATCTCTTGGAACTATAATATCCAAACTGTTGAGTTTCCATTGCAACTGGACTGGACTTTCCCTTATAGCCTCCCGTGGTCTCTCTTTTTGGACTCTGTCCCTGAAACCTGGTAGTAATCCTCAGCTTCTGTCCATGACCCCCTCAATCTTGAGGCAACTGAGGATAAACCTTTATTAAGGCTTTTCCTGGCCTTCAAGTATTGAAGCAGTAGCTATTCCCTGTGTCCTCTTCATTTCTTCAAGAATAGTACCTACCACCTGGGAGACTTTTACACATTATCAAGTTTGACTTTCAGCTTAAGGTATAGCCATGATTTGCTCTTGAACACAGCTTCTGTGTACTGACCCTAAAAGAAATACTTCCAGGTTTATGACCTTGGTCTATTGTTAATCACTGCTAATTTCTCAGCATCAGCCTACCATCTAATATCAACATCTCACAATTTCTCTCTTTAATAATTTTCTCTAGTGAACAATTTCTCTTATTTCCTTATTCAGTCCTCTATTTTGATGAAGAGTGTAACAAAAAACATTGTGATGGTAACATCTGAAAATATCTGCATTATGACTTTATATATGTATACACACAAATATATATATATATATATAATGTATGACTATAATATTACAGTATGTTTGTTTTTTTCTTTTTATTATTATTATTATCATTTATTACAATTTATTCACTTTGCATTCAGGCTGTGGCCTCCTCTCTCATCTCCCTATCCCACCCTCCCTCCCTCTTCTCCCCTCTACCCCTCCCCTAGTTAACTGATAAGGGAGGTCCTCCTCCTCTTCTATTTGACTCTAGCCTATCAGGTTTCATCAGGGCTGGTCTAACCAAGGACAGTATTCTAGTTTTAAAATCAGTTCCATTTAGAAATTTGTGCTTCTCATTGTGGCAAATATTTGATTTAGGTGGTAGAGAGTGGACTTTAATAGGAATGATTTCAAAAACCTCAAACCAACTCTTCAACAATCATGTGCTACTCATCTGTGACATCCATGATGGATGTACCTTCAATGCCTTTCATAAAGGATAAAATTATTAGATGTAATGATTAGATGGTTTTTATAAGAAAACGCATATTTTTAATGTTTTTAAGGTGCACACTTTTAAAACATATGTGTGAATTTTAAAGTGTTTAAATTATACAACTCAATTTTGTGATTGTATTAAATGTATTTATGACATGGCAGATCAAAATAAAACAAGAGAAATACATGATTCTGTGGCTGAGAAATTGCTAGCAACTCCAGCTGAGCCTTCATGGGCACCTGCATTCACTTGCAAATGCACACACACACACACACACATACACACTCACACATAGTCACAGTGCACACAGAGGGGACTTAGTTTAATGTAATAAACCTATTAAAAAGGCAAATGAAGCATTAACCCTCAAGAGTTGTGTTTTGATTTTATCTGACTTTGACCAAATCTGCTTTTCAACACATTTTATAGACATGTTTATATAAAGGGATATTTTATGTTTTTGTTTTTAGTTTTTTTTTTTTTCAGCAGTATGATGGAAGAGACAAGGAGACAAATTCAAAAAAAGAAATAAAAAGGAAATAAGAATCTTATTTATACACAATAATAATGCCACAGATTTTGATGGTGAGAAGTGCTTAAAGCATCCTAGGAAAGATGAGAATGCCAGAGTGTCTGCTCTAAGTAAGCACACATTTTAGGGTGTAACTTAAAATCTATTGCAAATATTTAAGTTGCAATGTCATGAATACTTTTCTCTTGCACATTAAGATATTCAAAGTCTGCATTTTTACCACAGGAATCCTGTTGCTTTTTTTTTTCTTTTTATTTCTCTCTTATATAATACAGGCCAACCACATTTCTATTCTCTCCACTTCTCCCAGTCTCCCCTATTTTCCTTCTGTAGATCCACTGTTCCTCCATTTCCCTTTAGAAGAGAATAGGCCTTCCAGAGATATTATCCGAACAAGGCATAGCAAGATGCAATTAGAGGAGGCACAGACCCTCATATCAAGGCTAGATGAGGCAACCCAGTAGGATGAAAGGGATCCCAAAGAACAGGCAAAGGATTCACAGATATCCCCACTCCTAGTGTGAGGAATCCCACGAAAAGCCCAATCTAATCAACCATTACATATATATGCAGTCTCTATGATTGCCACTTTATACTTGAGTACCTATGAGCCCTACAAATTGTTAATAAAAATGAACTCATAGTTTCATTAAAAACAAATATTGAATAAACCTTATTTATTCTCTGCTGTTGCATTTAGTTAAAATAAGAGAAATTTTACCTTAATCTATAAGGTCAGTTTTTGTAATATAATATTTTATTTTGTTATTTATAGCATAGCCACTGGGAAAGTTTAGTGTCAAAATAGTAAATAACAGAAGGATTCTAAATATTTATTGCATTAGAAAAGATTGTTCATTTTGTTTTGGTTTGGTTTTGGTTTAGAAACTATGAACATTTCCCAGGTAAATTTACTTTTCCTAATAGACAAGAAAATAACTAGTCCATTTTGTGTAAAGTGCCATAGGGCCACTTATTTATATACTGAATTTTACAGCTATGTTACTGTACTTTGTTTTTTTTTTAATTGTTGGTATACCATGAATAAATAATGAAATTTGTCTCATAAAACTTACATACCAAGTTATTACTCCTAAGTAGGCTAAATTTGCATTTTTTCAATTATTCAGGTTGCTTACAAATGTAAATGACATTTTAAGTATTAATGATATTGATGTGACTACAATACATTTTCTTCTCAAAGAAAATATCCTATTTATTTAGATGATAAGAGATGAAAGCTTTTGGAACATTTGTGGGTGTTTAGGACATAAAGATCTCAAGTGTTCATGAGAAAAATTCCTCATTTATATTGTACAGAAGATGGATGCTTAAATACCTCACAGAGAATTGTTTACTTGAGTAATTGCTGCATTTCTTTATTTCATAAATTAAAACTCATTTCCCTATTGATGGCATATTCTTAGAGAGGCAATTTGACCACAATTTGCATAACAAAGATATAGCTTATTATAGTGAGTTAAAATACTCCCCAATGTGATTTCATCCTATGATATCTGTTATTTAACATTTACCCCAGGTGCAGTGAATTGAGAAGGTGCAACATGAGACCTTCTTGCTACAGATTATTCTGAATGAGTATCAGTTCGCAAATGATTGCAGGGATATAGTTAAGGGATGACAATAGAAAGAACCAAGTAAAGGGATTATGAAGGAAACAAATGCAAACCAATATACATCGCGGCAGACAGCAAGAGACAAAACAATGAGAATAATTTTTGGCTATGCAATAAGCTTGCTGTTCCCTGGAATTATGTATAGAGACATATTAGTTGTGGAAGAGATAAAGAGTATGTGGTATTAAAATTTGGCGTAGTTTTGTAAAATGGTATCTGTTAGCTGAACCGCTTAAGAAAAGGAAAACGTTGCTAAAGTAGAAGAGACACTTGGAAAGACTTTTAAAGAACTAATAGCAGTATTTACCACAAGCTAAACGGAAAAAGACTAAGAGACACAGGAGATTAAAAAGGGAAACTGCAGATGTTCAAAGTATCAAGGAAAAAAATAAAGATGAAGTAGCATTGGTCTCAAGTGGTAGAAGAATATTGGGAAAAGTATTAAATTCGGCTCGCTCCCAACTGACTGTTTGATCTTAGAAGTCTGAGTGAAAGAGCCTCAATGAATGTTGACCTTTACACTTGTCCAAAATGATAGTTGCTTGTTGTTGTTAAACTCCTTATGTGATTTCTGCTTCTCAAAATGCTTATACATTGTTATAACACCTGATCCTTTTCTTACAGGACAACTTTGTCCTTCATAGAAACTTTTCCTCTCATTAATCAGGTGGTGGAGTATTCAACCACCAACCAGTTTCAAAGCTCATGTACTTCCATTATTTTGTAAACCTTTGACTTCATTTTAAAAGCTATTTCAACACATTTTCCTGGATTGAAAAATTAATCTTAATTGAGTTTTCATAGGAGCCACATCCATGTTAAAGATGCTGCAAGACTGATGAACTGATCAAAAATTTCTCATCATGAGGCATTGTAATTAGCTTTAGAGACCTAAATTATCTGGGGCTATTTTCAGTCAATGTAATTGTCATTCATTGCCTATCTCTATGTGTGACCTCACATCTTTGTAATCGATGGGTAAGTTGGGAATGTATCACTGTAACAGATTGCTAGTTACCAACAATACAAAAGCTAAGGTCACTTGATAGCTCCTTATATACACAACAGAAATTTCCAGGTTTTACTCTAACCCATCTATGTGGTACTCTTTGCAATATATTTTAATGTGTCTTGGTTTGTAACTCTCCTTTGTTCTGTAACTATTTTTAAAAAGCACATGGAAATATTTTACATTGGAACTGGCTACTTTAGGCACCATGAATCTACTCATATCCTATGATCAATTACAGTTTTTCTTTCAAAAACAAAAGAAACATAAAAGAATTAACTTTCTCATACTCACTTTCAGATGATAGTTGTATTTTTATTGCCATTAACTTCAAACAAATATGACTTTCCTTGTTTTTGACTACATTGATTTTGTTTTTATTAGAGACAAGTCTTAAATTCTAAAATACAGTCGTCAGTCTAATATAGTCTAATATAGTGTCAGTCTAATATCATCAAGGCGTAAGAGTAATTGTACCTGAGCATGCAAGGAAATATAACACAAAAGGGCACATTTGACTTTCAGTTAATATTAGAGAGACATTGCTTCCTGCTAACGATACTTAGGGAAAAGTAATAGCATGAGTAAGGGTCTTTACAAAACATAGATCGAGAGGCCAAGATGAACTTGTTTTTCTTGTTGTTGTTGTTGTTTTGTTTTAAGGAGAGGTTTTTATTTTAAAACTGTTTCAAAAATAAAAAAAAAACTCACTTTTACATGACGGTGTTTTCTTGAAGAATTCAAAAGATTGACAGTAGATACATTGTCTACCCATACCACATCTCCATTTCTCACACATTTCTATTTGTTTTTTTTTTTGCTGTATCAAAATTAATATCTTTTTAATATTTTTGTTAATTACACTTTATTCACTTTGTATCCCCCCCTGTAGCTCCCTCCTCCCTCCCCTCCCAATCTCTCCCTTCCTCCCCCTTCTCCATGCATGCCCTTCCCCAAGTCTATTAATAGGGGAGGTCTTCTTTTCTGTTTTAAATTGATAAAAAATTTGTGATGTTACTGAAAATCCCACAGCATCATCAAACACTGGAAAGACCCAAACAATTGCATCATCCTTAACTTTCTGTTATCATGTGTATAGTTAAGTGAGTGATGGCTTCCCACTTCATGTGTGCTTATAGACTAAATTTCCCAGGACCATCTAAAATGTAGTATGTGAACAGTTTAGTCAGATGGATGACAGGTACATAAATAATAGAGATGCAAGATCAGACTACATGATACATGTAACCCTGATAGGTCACTGTTTATGGTAAATTATCATTTTAAACTTTACTATTTGTATTCATCCTTAAAGAAGGTCATCAAATATTTTTCCTACTTAGCATGAAACTCAGCAGTTTTAAAGTATTTTTAGAAAATATTGTTAAATAATTTGACAATGAATAAATAATTTTATGTAAATTAAAAATACATAAAAATGTATCTAATTGTTACTTACTAACATATAAAGAAATAACTCTTATCTACTGCTGAAAAACCTACTTGAAAATAAGTCACTTCAATATAATGGAAATTTTAAGATGTTTCTTGTCCCTTTCTTCAATAATGACAATATTGCATTCAAATAGACCATTTAATTTCAGAAGTTCATCTGTCCCTGCTGTTTGTTCTTTACCTATTATTTAATCCACAATTTATTGTGTAAATTTTGCTTACAGGGAAAATGATTAGGATGTTACTAAATTTATACCTTCAGATGAAAGATATCCTACATTGTGACTGTAGTTTACCTGGAAGTAAATGTTTTATGCTGATTCAAATTGTTTTAAATTATAATAAGCATGGAGTAAGAAGTTTAAGTAGAATGGCACATTACTTCATCCTAACTGAAAAATTTTCATACAGTACACAGACTTTTCTCTACATGAAATCTGTTCTCTAGATAAAAAACATAGATAAACATGCTAAAATGATAGCCTTAGAAAGCTCACATTTAGAAAGCCCACATTTTGTAGAACTATCCGATCAATGTGTTGACAATGTTCTTCTATTGTTCTATTGTACATGTAAGTCCCTGTTTATGGGATTTGGGAATTGTTATTTACTAGAGGAAAATGTAAATTCATCTAAGTAATTCTGCATAGCTTTGGTATATGAAGGTTTTTTTTATATTACGCATTTGTCAGAATGTTGAGATTATGCTTTTTGTGTCTGTAATCAGTGGAGATTGAAATTCATGGAGAGAAAATGTGATTAGAGCTCTCTGTTGTATTGCCTGTGCCAAAGCCAAATGCTACAGTGTGTTCCATTTCTAGTGAAAAACTACTAATCTAACAAAAATGTTACTGTTCCAAATAGTATGTTTCTAAAGTTATTGTAGAGTACAATAGAATGCTGCATTAATATTATTTGGTGAGAAAAATGACAGCTAGGGAATTTTATTCTGATCAAGTGTTGTGCTGAAAAAAAAAACCCTCAAAAAGAACAAAATACATTTCTGCCAAGTTGAATGGAAAGAAAATGCTCATGGGTGTAAAGCATTGAACTAGTACAGAGTAAAATAGGGAGTTTTCTAGCTTCATGTGGAGTGTTTTCAAGGACGGGAGAAATGAGTTCTGTTTGCAATCACGTATAATTGTTTATAGAGGATAAAGCCAAAGGCTTATTTTAACTCAATTAATAAGAGCACATAGATCAGTTGTGTTTAGATGCCTAAAATATATATTAAGGGTCATACACTCTCTGTCTTTCTCTCTCCTTTCCTCTGTTTCTGCCTTTATTTTTACTATCTCTCCAAACATACACATACACACCCACACACAGCTGATGTGATTTCCTTTGTTAAAAGCTAGATCTAATTTTGTAATAAGCTTTTGACTTTTCACTCAGATGAATTTATAAATAACTAGAATTTTATTAATACCATAAATTAAATTGTAGCACATAACATACAAAATAACATACGGATGCACCATAAACTATAGCTATAATATTTTGTCTATGGATAGCTGCCTTCAATATTTTCCTGTATTGAAAGAGGGAAGGCAGAGTATGTGAATTTGTTGTAGGTCATCAATATTGTAGAATATTGATGAAGCAAATGATGTTAATTTGCAGGGCCCCACACTAGAAGCAGAACTACAGGCAACTGATAGCTGTGGAACTAGGAAGAATTAGCCTCTCCGAGGGTTGAGTTCCCTAGTTGGCTACCCAGCACAAAGCAGTCAGCAACGCTGTATACATAAAAGTGAGCCATATATGCACATATATATGCCACAATAATAAAAATAAAGAGGTTATCACCTTGAGAGTGACAGGGAATATAAAAAGAGATGGAGGGATATAACTTGGAAAGACCTAGGAAAAGAATGAGAAGGGATAAAATTTTATAATTAATTTTAATTAAAATCTTTAAAAATTTAGTCTGGTGAATTATAAAATATAGAACATTTATCAAAATGATGACAATTAAAATAAGAGAATTATAGGTAAATAATTTTTAACAATTGTATAAATTTGTTTTATATTGAATTTAATGGGCGAAATAGATTTGTATAATTCAAAGAAGATGAAATTATATAATAATGCCTACTTAACATGAAGAAAGTGAAAGAAAAAATGACTTTAAAAGGGCTGAAATGCTCCTACATTTAACAACTTCATGGACTTCTCTATATCAATGTATTGTGATGAAATTATTGTGGCTTTGAATTATCAATCCACAGCTTAAATTTTCGTCTAGAAAATGAGCAGCACTGGTACTAGCATGGAATAGAGAAGTTTTTGACTTATTTTACTAGTTCAATGAAAATAAATGAACTTTGAAAATATAAACTACAAAATCCGATAAAGGTGGGCATTATATGTAGTATCTATGCTCTTTGGTATTTTCCTTTAAAATGTTTCATAAGAAAACATATTGAAAATAGAAACACAGCAGTCATACAGAAAGGACTAATGGCTCTTTTTGAACTTTTGGCACATTCACTACTTATATAACTCCCTTCAACACAAATCTAGACTCTTTCAGAAGGGGGCTAACATCTCAGGGAAAATCTTATTTCAGGAGCAACATATGTTGTCAAATAATAGAAAATTATTCCCTTAGAGAATAGCATAGACGCCAAGGTGACAGCTGAATAGCCAGCTATTTGTTATCCAACCCTTTTGAAGATTATAGTAGGCATCTGTTTTTGAGAGAATAAAAATTTAGTGATTCTATGTGTTGCTACCCATGGAATAATCAGCAGTAGAAGTGATCCATGGGACCCATTTTAGGAGCTAGGCTTTGGCTGCAATTAGGTTGAAAACGTTTCATAAGAGGGCAAGTGTGAAGATATCAGATAAGTGTTTACTTTCTCTCACTTTTCAAGTTTGACACTTTAAAATCTGAAGAGAGTATGAGAAAAATAAAATAAAATGAAATAGTTACTTTTCAAGTTGTTTTTTTCCCCCTTGTTTTCTTGACTAAACTCCAAAAGTGACTTTGCACACACAGTGAAAATAATAAAAAACATTTTCTGCAAAGTAATATTATATAAGTTTAAAGTTTTCACTTGCATATACTATACATACACAATTTATAAAACCATATATGTGAATCATAACATATGTGCAAGACTTTATAAAAGTGACTTTATATATACTCACAAAGTAGCTACACATGGTTTGAGTAAAAAAAAGTGAGAAAATAGAATGCCATGTCTAGAATATTTAATATAATTTTAATATAATTTATTGATAAATTTTAACTTCTTTCTCATATTCTGGATCAATAAATCCAGTACTTTCTTATAAAAATAATATATGTAAATGTGAATGTGGATTATATTCCCATTGAAACAAATGGTTCTATTTCCTTATTCATATAAGTAGAGAGAGAAAAAAAATTAGCTTGAAATGGGATGATCTTAGAAATTGCACGGGCTAAATATATGCATATGTATATATATATATATATGTATTGGTATGATTAAACATATATATATATTCAGGTACAAATTTGTGAACTATTCTTAGTGGTGGTATAAAATTTTATGTTTGAAATACAACTTTTAAGGGTGCTTTATATTGATTTCAATGAACACCAATATTTAGAAGTTTAATATGCTCATTCCTTTAAAAAAGGGAAGTGGTGGGAAAGAGAAGAAAGAAGAGTGAGAAATATATTGCAATCCAAATTACTCTACATTAGAATAATCTGCAAACTTGTCCTAGAAGTCACAGGTTGTCAAATAAAATATTCAGTATCATAACTGTTACCTCTTTTTGAATTGGTTGTTAAAGGGTTCCCATTGTTTTTGGGTACTCACCAATACTTGATGACAAGCTTTTTGATGAGGATACTATATGATTTAGTCACATATCTTAGAAAAATCAGTTTGACTTAGAAGCTTCTTATGTGTTAAATAGGCTAGCACTCACAGTACTGAAAGGTGCTACATGGGCCCCTGGAAGATAACATACATCAATAGACTTCTCAAGCTTTAAACTTTGTGAGCTAGATTGGTCTGGTAAGACAGCTTATGTGTGCAATAAAGTATGTTGTAATTAGAGTAACCAACCACTTTCAAGTTGGATTTAATCTCACATATATCAGAAGAAATCCATGCAGGCTATCAGTCTTGTGGCTGAAAGCTCACAGAACTTTGTCAAACAGACTCTCAAATACCTCCACATGTAAATTACAACAAAATGTTAATGCTCATAAGAGAAGATTTTTTGTCAATGTGTGAGAGTTCATACAAAAGCTTATACTAATAAAAATACAGAGAAATGACACAGTGGAAATGCTGAGCCATGAATAGAATATTTACATCATAGTCCTTTCCTCTAAGACTCAAAGAACATAACAGAAGAGGAACTGGAGAAAGTTTAAGAGCCAGAGGTCAGAAAACTGGGACCAAGCAATAACTTATGGATCTGAAAGTAATATGGCCCTGATGAGCTCACAGTACTTTGCACTGACTCACATTTAATCAAGCCACCAAAAGCTTCCACCCAAAATTTACTCTGCCTACAAGATGTGCAGAGATAAAGACAGAGCAGAGATTGAAACAATGTCCAACCAATGCCTGGCTTAACCTGAAACCAACCCCATAGGAGAGAGCCAACCCATGACACTATTAATGATACTCTGATATACTAGCAGATAGCATAGCTCTCCTCTGAGAGGCTCCACTCAGCAAAGGATGAAAACAGATGCTGAAACTCACGGCCAAACATTGGACAGAGCTTAGGGAACCCTGTAGAAAATTGGGGAGAAGAATAGAAGGACCTGGAAGGGGCAGGAGTTCCATAAGAACACCAACAAAGCCAACTAACCAGTGCCCAGAAGGGCTGTGGAGACTGAAGCACCAACCAAAGACCACACATTGACTGGACCTAGGCCCCCTACACAGATGTATTTGATTGGAAGCTCAGGCTTCATGTGGGTCTTCTAGTAAGGCAAGCAGGGACTCGCTGTGGCATAGACTCTGTTGCCTGCTTTTTGATCATTTCCCCTTGGGAGGGCTGCCTCCCTAGGCCACAGGGGAAGAAGATGCACTCAGTCCTGATGCAACTTGATGTGTTTGGATGGGTTGTAGGGGGACTCCCTTTTTCTAAGGAGTAAGGAAGGTGCAATAGGGACAAAGGGAGGGAAGGTGAGACCAGGACGAGAGGAGGGAGGGGACTACAATCTGGATGTAAAATGAATTAAAAGTAAAACTCAAGCCAGCCCATCACTCTAATACATACGAGTGAGGGACACATGAAACACCATCACAAGTTGAAGTGCTATTGATAGTTACTAGGAGAGGGAAATGGCTTTTCTTCAGGAGTATGATCAATGATAAATTAATAATGACAAGAAAATACCGTATGTACATGAGTGGTACTGCTTAAACTTAGACTTTATCACAAACCCTGTTTAAGTTGGTTCTTTGAGGGAACTAATAACATTTATAAAACATTTCCAACTTAACTAGAAAGTGAAAAACAAATATTCAAATTAACAAAATTCGAAATTAGAGGGGGACATACCAACAAAAGTGAGAAAATCTGGTGAATCATAAGGAAAAACTTTAAAAAACTTGTACTCTGCCAAATTGGAAAATCTAAAATAAAAGAGGCTAATTTCTTTGACACATACCACTTACCAAAGTTAAATCTAGATCAAATAAACATTTTAAACAGACCTATAAACCCTAGAAAAATAAAAACAATAATTAAAAATCTCCCAACCAATAAGAACCAAGGGCTAGATGGTTTTAGTTCAGAATTCTATCAGACTTTCAAAAAAGCGTTAATGCCAATATAATTCAAATTATTCAGCAAAATATAAACAGAATGAACATTGCCAAATTCTTTAATGAGGCCACAGTTACCCTGATACCCAAACCACGTACACACCCAACAAAGAAAGAGAATTACAGAATGATTTTATTTATGAACTATAAGGAAAAAAAACCAATAAAATAGTTGCAAACCACCATCAAGTAAGCATTATCCCAGAGATTCAGGGATGTTTCAATATACATAAATCAATAAATGTAATCCACCATATAAACAAACTGAAGAACAAAATTAACTGATAATCTCAGTAGATAAAAAAAATCTCTGACAAAAATTCAACATACCTTCCTGAAGATATTGGGCATACAAGCACCATACCTAAATACATACTTTTGGTATAATATTCTTGTGGAATGTACCCTTGTCCACTCAAATGTTGATTTCTTTACCCCACTATCTGGTTTCAATATGGACATTGCATTGTGATGCTTATTTTAAGCATCAACTGTCTCAAGTCTGTGTAAACATGTCACCATTTGTTCTCTGTGTTGTCAATAAAACAACTAGCCAGCCAATGCTGTGCAATGGAGAAACTAGGGTTGGACATCCTGGTCCAGAAGGGAGAGGCAGGAGGCAAGAGAGAAGGCAGAGAACCCATAGGAGAGGTCTAGGAACCATGTGGAGAGCTAAGCTGGGCCTAAGATATGACTAAAAGCAAGTATAATGGGTAAAATCTGAATGGTAGGAAACTGTGCGTGATTGGAGGTTTAGGATGGAGTAATCATTGCCAGCATTGTGCTCTAGGTTAGTTAACTAAATTTCTGTCTCTGTGTGGTGATTTGGGTATACAGCTGGATTAGAATTAACCACTACTCAACTAAAAGGTAAATCAATAGTAAATATTAATACCCACAACAAATGGAGCCAAACTAATCTAAGAATCCACACCCTTTAAATCATACTTTATCATAATTTGGTGGGGAGAATAAGCTCCCAGCATTACAACCCAAACTTAAAACCTAGAAACTCCAGGTCAATTCCTGTCTCTTTAAGAGAGACTCTTAAACAGGCCTAGGAGCAAAAGATAACCTACTGTGGGCAGACCTGGGACCTAACATAAGAAAACTGGCTGCTGCTATAGCTACAGTCTAACAGGAGAGGTACGTAAGCATGGCTTCCTTATACTTTGGCTGGTTGATCTCAGCAGCCATGGCAGAAAAGAAAAAACCGGGAGGCAGACAGACCTCTAGACAAACCTTGGCCTAAAATTGAATCTAAAAATAAAAAATCCCATGGCAGAGGGTGTTTTAATCCCTTTTGGCTTTGTTTCGGTTGTCATAGTCATGGATCTGGTTGCAATATGTTTAATGGTGATGGCTCTTCTCCATGCCTTCTCCAAGAAAGTTCAAGCTAAAAATGGGGGAAATGCCAAGGATTGCAATACTAAGTTATAAATAATAGAAAGGGCACCCTTCCTAATAAAAATTATATTAATAATGGCTAAAATTCAAAGCTCTCTGGCTGCAAGATACTCATCAGCTCTTTATGGTAAGGGTCTGCCAATTGACTGTAACAACAACTAAATTCCAAAATATAGCCAACTGGGCTTTGCTTGTTACAACCTAAACTGCCACAAATGACTCAAACCTTAAACTTTTCTAGTCTCTTTGCTTGATTTTCATTTAAAGGCTTTGAGTTACAAAGATAATGATTTGAGAAAAAATGTAAACTACTTGAAGGCACATGCCTTTATTCCCAACACAAAGTAAAAAGAAACAGGCAGATCTCTGAGCTCCTGATCAGCCTAATTTACATAATAAAAACCAGGATGGCGACTCCTGCTGTTCAGCCACTTGCAGAGATAATCTAAGATTCAAAATGACAAAATTTTCCTTAAGGTTACCATGTGACTTCTTTTTCTTAATAACAGATGATTTGTCCTTACTGTTCTAAAGATTGGATCCACATCAATTTTAAGTTTATTTAAAGAGAGATGATGTCACACTGCTTTAAAAAGGCCAGCCAATCTCAAAAACTGGTACTTCCACAGAAGAACTGGTGCTTGTTGTGCCCGAATTGCCATACCCTAAAAGACCATCACCAGGAGTCTAATCCGTTGCAAAACACATGAGGATCTTTTTATTACAAATCATTACAAGCTGCAGCTTGGGCTCACATCTCCCACCGCTGAAGCAATGAGAGCCAAGAGCCCTGTGTTCAGGTTGAGAGGTTCAAAAATTTGGAGTTAATTCTTGAGACTGGGGCAAAGTCACTATAGCACAGTTCTTTCAGAGCAAGGGTCCAGCAATCCCCCACCCAGATTAACCTTAGGATGTGACTAGGGTCAAGTAGCCTCTAAGGAAGCCTATGGAATGGGTTAACTCCCTCCCCCTTGCTACAACCTAACCTGCACTTAACAGGGCAGGTATCCCCAGGTAGCCGGATCTGATCATTTGCAGTTTTGGCGCCTGAAAACAAACCAATCATTTTAAGGTCAACTCCCCTAGGGACCCTTTCACCCAATCCTATAGTGCTAAGACTTACACTTCTTTACTTTCGTTTTCGCCCCCTTAAAAGCCCTGTTTCCCCAGAGTTGGGGGTTGCTTGCCTCTTTGTTCTTGCAGAGGGCAGCCACCCAGTTTGTAATAAAGGCCATAGTGTGTTTTGCCTCGGACTCAAAGCCTGTTGGTCATTTGGGGACTAGCGATCTGGGTATTTCAAGGTCAGTTGGGTGATTTAAAGATTCTGGTCCCTCCCAGCATGCCCAAGGCAGGGACAATTCCTGCCTGACAAGCATCTATGGTCAAAATGTTGCATTTTGAATTGATTGGTCATAGGAAGGTCCCCTATTAATGATCTCTCCCTAGGGGGATGGGCCAGTTTTCCAGCAACTGTATCTCTACTGGGTGGGGAAAGAATGCAGTAAGGCAAGTTCTTCCCCTCAGGGCATTACTAGACCTCTCCACCCAGCTAGTTCAGGCCTTAAACATTAAACATAGCCACCGATTATTACTTTTTTGGTCTCTCAGTGCCAAAGGGCATTTTGGCTTAAGGAATATGTTGTTTTGGTCAATGTAAGGACTCATAATTAGGCTGGGAGACAAACATGCGAAGCATGCCTCCAATGTCAAAAACTTTTAAATGCTGACTAAATTAGGGTGTCACACTATTCTGGAAGCTGGCTTATCCTTTCAAACATGAGACATTTTCATGGGGGACAAACGTTTGTCATGCCTGATGCAGAAAAGACTCAGGAGACTTAAAGGTGGCAAAGTACATGCCAGTCTCATTAAGTCCTAAAAACTCAAAGAATTATAATTCATATGTTTAAAGTTGGAACTGTCCATCCCATATCAGAAAGGGGGCAAGCCAAAGATAGCCAAAACAATTGTAAAAACTCAAGTACAAGATGTCTAGGGTATGATTAATGCTAAAGGTAAAAGGAGGTTTATATAAAGTTTGGCTATAAAGGCATAACTGCCCATTCTATATAAAAAAGGGGATTAGACAAAAATAGCTACAACATATATAAAAATCTAGGCCTAAACCTCTGAACAGTTACAAGATGCCTAGGGTATGCTTAAACTCTAAATTAAAAAGGTTATATAAAATTTACTTAAAACATGCCTGTTCTATTGCTCAAGGCAATCAGCTTGTCTCTCTAATGGGAGTCCTTCTCTCAGGAAATAGGTAGCAACTTGGCCTAATACAACTGGTGCCCAAAAGCCCAAAAAATATATTTTGATCTATACAACCTTGTTTTGATTTCAACATGAAAATGATTGTATGTTCAATAATAATGGTAAATTATATTGCTGATCTCTTTACATGGAAAAACTCTGAAAATGACAGACGTAAAAAATGTCTCCAGCCAGAATATCAACAATACATGGCCAATAAATCCTTGGCTATAGTATCATCAAAATTTATTATGCCATTCTTTTATTTGGCATAAATAAAATTGGCTTACAGTTTAGTTTCATCCTGCACATCTCATATATTTATAATTTTAGAACTGTATAAAGCTTGTAAGAAATTATATGTTTGCAGAACTAAAGGACCAGACACCGGAGATGCTAGATCAAACCTGACAGAACTCTCCTTCCAGCATGCTGAGACATTGACACATCTGTTCCAGCATCTTGCATGTTCCAGTGTTGTGCCCGAATTATGATTCCCCAAAAGACCACCAACAGGAGCTGAGTCCGTTGCAAATCACATGAGGATCTTTTTATTATAATTACAAGCTGCAGCTTGGGCCCACAGCCCCCACCACCGAAGCAGTGAAGAGCCTAGAGCCCCCATGCTCATGGTTAGTTGGGTAATTTAAGGATTCTGTTCCCTCCCAGCATGCCCAAGGCAGGGGCGATTCCTACCTGACAAGCATCTATTTATCGAAACATTACATTTTGAATTGATTGGCTATAGGAAGGTCCCCAAACCATTAATCCCTCCCTAGGGGGGATGAACCAGTTTCCTAGCAACTGTATCTCTAGTATGTGGGTAAAGAATGTGGTAAGGCGAGTTCTTCCACTGGACCTCCCCACCCAACTATTTTAGGCCTCAAGCACTAAAAATAGCTACCTTTAATCTCTTGGTCTCTCACCAGCATTCTGCTTATTCCTGCCTCTACTGCTTCAATTGCTGTTTCTCATCAAAGCCTGCTCCCAAGAGAGCTTTGAAGAAAGCTAATCTCAATTGGCCCAACATTTTAGACTGTTCCAAACAGGACTTCTGTTAAGCCTGAGATTTCTCAAGATTTCATAGACTGGACCACAAATGTTAATGCTTGCTTAATTAACCATTTTTCCCAATTTCCCTTGGGCCCCCAAACAGTATTTCTGCATGTTCAAAATGTCAGTTTGAAGAAATCCATGAGAACAATGTCCAATTTTCCTTAAGGGGGCTTGGGTAGGTTTTTGGTTGTTTTCTATGGCTATGAATGTTTATTGTCATTGGGAGATGTTTATAAATTATTAATGGGCTTATTCACAGAGAAAACAAGGTTAAACTCAGGGATTTCTCTCCTTTACTTTTTCTTTTCTCTTTCTTTCTTAGATAAGGAAAAAGAGGTTAAAAAAAGAATGGGAAATACAGAGATATCTTATAGCAATAATAAGACAAAAGGTAGATTATTGAATCTACTCAACTTAAGGTTTTATTTGTTATTCTCAAATAAGGTTATTTTAAACTCATTGTTAGAGGATTTTGTATACTGATGCAAAATAATTCTATTTTTGATACAGTGGCATAAGATTTAGTATATTGATACAAATTCAAGGTTACTCCCAATACTTTTAAAGTGTTTTTATGAACTTTTTTTAGGGTATTAGGTAATGCAAGTTAATTGCTAATCAACTCAGTCTTGTCAGACACTAGTATTAATTTATTGTAAGTTTAACAGATAGATATGATTTTGTAAACAGATCGATTATATAAAGATAGGGGAGTTTTCAAAAGACTCCCCTTCAGAGACCTACAGAATACGGAATTTAAAAATGTCTTTATTATTTTACAGATTCTTTGACAATGAGACAGGTCATCTCCTGGCAGCACCCCGCCTACCTCAAAGACGATAATGAGCATTGAAGAACCTCCATATGGAGATGGCTTCAAATGTGGCAATTTTGCCAAAAATGGGCAAGCTTAAATTCAGGACAAGCCGACTGCGAACTCTTCCAAGATAGGGTAAGCAAGTCCCTAAATAGTTCCTGCTTCATGTAGATGTTTGTCAAACTGTTCTGAGCCAGAAGCCTGAATATGATGCACCAGTGTTATAGAGAGTTATGGGTGACTGTTCAGGCAGCAAACTGTCCCTGTCAATTTTTTTATTTTTTGGAAGTTGCTAACATCACTTCCTATTTACTCCAGTAACTAATTTTATTCCTTCTCCAGTCTCTAGTGCAGTTGAAGACCAAATAGTTATAGTTCTATAATTAAACCTAAATTATTTAGAATTTAAGAAAATGTTTTTATATAGGTAATACCAATAAAGATAAAAGTTAATTTAGGTATAGAATGCTAAGCTTATCAAGATAAGATAGATAATCAGATAATTTCTCCCAAGCTGCTAAATACACATAGACTAGACATTGCAAATGTAAATCTTACCTAATAGTTTTCATAACTTTTATAATTATTATTGTAGGGGGAAATGTTGGTATAATATTCTTGTGGAATGTACCCTCCTTCATTCAAATGCAGATTTATCTACCACACTATCTGGTTTCAATCTGGATATTGCATTGTGATGCTTATTCTAAGCATTACCTGTCTCAAGTTTGTGTAAACATGCCATACTCAACATCAACTTAAAGGGAGAGAAACTTGAACTCAAGTAAAATCAGAAGAAGACAAGACTGTTACTCTCTCCATAGTTACTCAATTTAGTTTATGGAATCTTACGGTACTAAGGCAACTGAAGGGCAAGAGGATACAAGTTTGACAAGAATGAAATATCTTTATTTGCAGATGATATGGTAGTATAAGTGACCCTAAAATTTCATCTGGGGTACTCCTAGGGTTGACAAGGAGTTTCAGTAATGTAGCAGATTATAAAATTAACTCAAAATAATCAGGCTTCCTACATGCAAATGACAGACTGAGGAAGAAATTAAAGAAACAACATCATTCACAATAGCATCAAATAATACAAAATATTTTGGGGTATCTCTAAAAAAAACCAACGAAATATTTGTACAATGAAAACTTTAAGACACCGAAGAACAAAATTGAAGATATCAGAGTTTACAAGATCTTTCCCTCTCATTAACTGGTAGGATTAATTTACTAAAAATGGCCAGCAATCAACAGATTCAACGCAGATTTCTGATTAGGGTTCCTCTGGGTATATGGACTTTTTCATTACTTTTCTTTTCTTTCTTTTTTTTTTTTTAGGATCAAAACACCTTTATTAGATGCCCGTGACTAGGGAAAAACAGCATTTTATTAATATTTTAGCATTGACTCTCTTTTATTACATTTAATCAGAATGAGATTTTTTGATAGTAACCCAGAGATACACTCTAAACTCTTATTCATGCAGCAGCAACCTTGCTTGAAAACAAAATTTGTGTTTTCATTTTTCTTTTAACCTAAGAGCCTAATATTTGCAATGGATTCTCTCGGGAAACCATAGGAGCTGTCCGTTTAGTTTGAGATCTGAGCTCCTGGTGGCTCCCCAATCTTTGCAAAGTTTCTAGTAAAGACATCATTGAAGACTATGGAGCCCAGGACAAAGAAGCCTCGAAGAGGCCAGTTCTCTTTTGTCTTCCTTTTTTTTTTCCTGTTTTAATCAAAGATTTGCTTGATACAGGAGACATACCAGTCAGTGAAAGGAAATGCCCTCTCTTGTGCATTTGGGGAAAGTGAGGAATAGCCCAGAAAAGGAAAAAAATAAATAAAAATAAAAATGCATTTTTCATACTTTTCAATTAATCCTGTGAGGTTCTTCACAGAAACAGATGAGAATTATGCTGGATCTGTAGATCGCTTTAGTAATATAGTCATCCTCACAATATTCTAATGTTAGCTCATACATGTAAATGTATGAACATGATAAGTTTCTATAATTTCACCCATCTTCTTTGGTATGTTAAATTTTGTATTGCCAGGGTCCTTGCTCTCCTACCATAGATGTCTTCCTAGGTATTAGAGATGGGATTGTTTTCCTTTAAATTCATTATTTTTCTTTTTTTTCCTTTAATGGAAAATAGATTCTTTTCATTTAAAATATATTTTGATTACTGTTTCCCTCCCTCTACTTTACCTAGATCCTCCCCATATGCATTCCATCCAGATCCAGTCCTTTCTCTTTCACTAGGAAAGACCAGGATTCTAAGGGAAACAACAAAACATAACAAATTAATATATAATAATAAAAAAACCTCAAAGTTAGACAAGCCAATGGATGGAATATAGAGCAAGAGAAGGCAAAGATTTAGTGAGTAACTCATTCACACACTCAGGAGCCACATTAAAAAAAAAAAAAAACACACTAAGCTGACAGCCATAATATATATTGAAATGATCTTGTGAAGTCCCATTCAGGCTTCATGCTTGCTTCTTCAGTCTCGTTGAGTTCATATAAACTTTGCTCAGTTGATTTAGAGGGCCTTGTCCTGATAGTCTTCATCACTTCTGGCTTTTCCATTCTTTCTGCCTCTTCTTCCTCAGGGTTCCCTGAGTTCTGAGGGAGAAATTTTATATAGACATCCCATTTAGAGATGTGTGCTTCAAGGTCTCTCTTTCTACATAATGTCTGGTCTCTACATTTGTTCCTGTCTGTTATAGGAGAAAAAAAAATTTTTCCTGCTGATGGCTGAGTAAAAAATCAATAATGTAAGTATAGAATAATATTATTATTATTACTTTCTTATAATTTGCAGGCAAATGGTTGAAACTAGAAAAAAAATCATCCGGAGGTAACACCGATACAGAAGGATAAATATTATATGTATTCACTTATATGTGGATATCTCCCTGGGAGGAGAAAATTGATTTAATTTTATGAATGGCCTATGAGCAAGGGATTGGCTTGGAACAAGAGAGTTTTAGTAGAGGTAGAGGCATTGTGATGGAAGATAGCTAGAATTAAGGGACATTTGAGGGGTGATAGGTTTTGATGTAGTTCACTAGAAATCTTCCTAAATTATATGAAGGCAATTCTAATAAAATATCAAAATAATGGGGAAGATGGAGTCTTACCTATCCAGCTTTTGCCACCAAATGAAGATTTCAGTACCAGGGCTAGGTTAAATCCAATTGGTGACCTAAAGGGTATGTGGAAATCCTCAAACAACCCAATCTGTTGCCAAAACAATACATTACTCTCCACAAACTGACAGAAGTCCCCATTGCTAAAGACAGCATCCACCCTATTTATTGAAAATGGAGAAGTAAAGCTTCAGTCTACCTAGAAGCTTCATGTCTACATTCTACTTTCTTTGGTATTGGACAGTACTCTGCACACTTCCAAAAGAGAAAAATAAACACCAAACCAGCCACAAAATATTTGATCTACATTTATGTCCTACTTAAACATGATAGGAAAATGGTGGCACAAATTTTGTGGAAGTAACCGACTGCGTGCGATTTTACTTAAGGCTCACTCCAGGAGATAGAACCCACACCCAGTAGTGCTTGCATGGCCCAAATCCTGAGACTAGGTAGCCCAGGGACTGTG
Source organism: Pachyuromys duprasi (assembly GCA_028658305.1). Taxonomy (NCBI): domain Eukaryota; kingdom Metazoa; phylum Chordata; class Mammalia; order Rodentia; family Muridae; genus Pachyuromys; species Pachyuromys duprasi. Next base: position 29,798,136 of record CM053743.1, read on the forward strand.
GCTGCCTTAGTTACAGTTTCCATTGCTGTGAAGAGACAACAGGACCAAGGCAACTCTTATAAAGTAAAACATTCAATTGAGGCTGTTCTACAGTTTCAGATGCTTAGTTTATTATCTTCATGGTGGGAAGTATGGCAGAGTCCAGGAAGACATGTTGCTGGAGAAGGAGTTGGGAGTTCTAAGTCTTGAGACCTGTGTCCAGCAAGGAGAAGACTGTCTGCCACACTGAGCAGAGCTGGAGCATAGGAGATCTAAAAGCTTCCCCAACACTGACACATTTCTTCCAATACACATACTCCAACAAGGCCACAGCTCCTAAGAATGCTACTCCCCATGGACCAAACATACAAACGTATGAGTCTCTAGGGGCCAAACCTATTTAAACCAAATACTACTAGGTCTTTAAAAAATCATTATTTTTTATATGGTCACTTTGTATATTATCACATTTGGGAAGAGGTTATCAGATGAGAGTTGTGAGGCAATATGTTAGGACAGTTTAGTATAGTATCAGGAAAAACTTAACCCCATATTGTATTTCATCTCTAAATTATCTTTCATTTGTCTTATTAGAGTTGCTAATTTTTACAAGACTTGCATTGGGTAGAAATGGAGATAGTGAGAATACCATATCATTCCAGATTTGGGGGGAAATATTTGCAGTTTTCCAATTTTATTTACAATACTGGTTACAGGTTTGTCAAATACAGCCTTGACTATGCTGAAATATAAAAAACATCAATTCCACATTTCTTCAGAGCTTTTATTATGAAATGTATTTCCTATTTTAAGGCACTTCCTCTCTCTACTAAGATGACCATATGTTTCTGTCTTTGTATTGATTTATGGGTGGTCATGGTAATAAACAAGAGACAAGAACATGGACACTGTGATATATTTGTTATACAGATATTTGTTAAAGTATTTTGTATATACATGTTATTAGTAGATTGACACTTATGAATTATTAAATGTTATCTGTTTTGTGGTAACCATTCCTCAACCCAGATGCATTAGAGAAGCAAAAATTTGATGAAAGTAGAAAGTTACTACATTCAACATTTCTAGATGTGTCTTAACATAAATAATCACAAAATTAGAGAATACAAGGTTTGAAAACACAAGAAAAACTTACATCATATGTTTTAGAAATGTAGCTATACACCTGACCACTGGGGGCAACCAGAACTCCAGAACTCCTCTTCACCATATATAGTCATTACCTGGATATGAGATACATGGTAAACTTTTAGGATATTAATTTTCTGTCTTCCCATGTACAAGCTCTCTGATTAAAGTACAGCAGAAAAGATTCATGATTCTGCTCACTGACATCCATGGGGCCAGAAGCCAAGAGATCTGGTATACAAATACAGTTGATATTTATTGACTCACATTTATGGATCCAGACATGCATCCATCCCTAGGATGAAATCAATGTGGTTCTGTTGTATGATATTAATGATTTTTCAATTTAGTTTTCAATATTTCTTGATAAATTTTATATCATTACTCACTAGGAAGTTGATCAATAGTTTTCTTTTGTGTTGGTCTACATCTGGCTTTCTTTTGTGTTGGTCTATCAAATTAATGCTGCCATTTTACAATGAGTTGGTAGTCCTATATCTTTTTCTTTACTGTAAAATGATGTTAAATGTATTGGTGTGAGCTTATAAATGTGACATAATGAGGAGTGTGGGCATTCCCAGCAGAGGACCATTATGGCTCACGGCCTGACTCAGCTTCTGCTGACATGACTACGGAAGTAGTAGGGCAGAAAGTGTGTGACCTGATATTAGAGAGTCTGCCCAGAAATGAACAAAAATTATCATCATTGAATCTGTCTGTTTCTGGGGATTTTTTTGTGAGGGGATTTAAAATATTGTTTCAATTTTGTTGCTTAGCTATATTTATCTTCAGAATTTAAATTTAGTAGTCAATAATGGTTTAAGAATTTATTCATTTCTTCTTGATTTTTTATATTCTTGTCTGACTGTATTTTCCTGTTTTTCCTTCAATTCCTTCAGCTGTTTGTTTGAACATTCCTCTGTTTCTTTATTTTCTTTCAGTGATTTAATTATTTCTTCTCTAAAGACCACAAATTATTTAGCTACATCTTCCTGTATGTCTTTACAGGGAGATTATAGATGGCCATAATCCATTTCTTTACAAATGGCCATAATCTGTTTGACTTTATTTTCCTCTAATTCTTTACACATTTTATTTGTTTCCTCTATTATCCTCTTAGTAGCATAGATGTGAGGTCATCTTCTTGAATTTCAATTATGCTGGGGTGTCCAGGGCTGCTAGCTCCTGGATAACTGGGTTTCAGAGATGTCATATTGCTCTGTCTTTTTGTTGGTTGAGCTTTTACGCTGGGCTCTACCCATAGGGCTATCTTAGGTGTTGGCTGTTAGTTTCTTGTGCTTCCTGGAATTCTGAGGTGGGGAGAATCCCCTTAGCAGGAAGATGATTTTTCCTAAAGGAGGCCTCCTCAGCTTTTTGGGTATGGTCACTGAATGGTTGGTGTTTCTCAGGAACTGCCACAGCTCACCTCAGG
>CM053743.1:29801195-29820766 GCA_028658305.1 Pachyuromys duprasi
AAAAAATATTTAATAATTCAAAGCTGTAAAGTGAATACAAACACCAGAATGAATTTAAAGAGGACAAGAGCAAAATGAACTGAAGTCCATAAAACATTAGCAAATATCTGAAATAAACAGTGAGGACAATTAAAAGCATGTACAGTTAATTCAATAAAAAATAACAATAATAAAGAAACCTCAAATAGAAATGATATATACATGGAAAACACCATAAGCCTAACAAAAACTCAGTGAAAATGTTCTTAGCCAGCATAGGTCAGGTTTGAAGATAGGGCATCAAGATGAAGTAGAAGAACTGGATCAAACATTCAAAAGCATTTAAACATTTTGTAAAAACACAGGAACAAAATATAGAAAAAATAGAATAACAACAACAACAACAGAAACAAACCCTAAAACTACAAATTATGGGCATAGGAAAAAAAAAAACTCCAGGATAAAGGAATGGTAATACTTCTAATAAAACAACAAAAGGAAGTTTCTCAATTTATGCAGATACTTATTCAAGTAAAAGACCAATTAGGTAGGACCAGAGGAGAAACTCTTTACAACATAATTGTAGATGAGACAAAAAAATTTCAGACAATGAAAAGGGTCTGGAAGTTGTAGGAGAAATACATAAACATCAGAATAACAGTTGTTTAATCAACAAAAAATGTTAAGGCCTGATGCTGAGATAGAGGCACTTGTTTTTCTTACATAAAGATTCATTTATTGGTTGGGTAGTAAATGCTAAAAGATTTAGAGACCTTTCAATGTACATTATAATTGATCATTATTTCAATTTTATAAATGTTAATGTTAAAGAGGCCATTCTTTTTTTCTGGTACATTTTATTTTATTTTTTAATTAAAATTTTATTTTTTTAATATTAGTTACAGTTTATTAACTTTGTATGCCAGCTGTATCCCGCTCCCTCATTCCCTCCCATTCCCTCCCTCCCTCCTCATCTTCTCTCTACCCCTTTCCAAGTCCACTGACAGGGGAGGACTTCCTCCCCTTTCATCGGACCCTAGTTTACCAGGTATCTTCAGGCCTGGCTGCAAATTCCTCCTCTGTGGCCTAGCAGGGCTGTTCCTCCCTTGGGTCGTGGGAGGGAGCAGGAGGTCAAAGAGCCAGCCATTGAGTTCATGTGAGAAATAGTCCCTGTTCCCCTTAGGAGGGTACCCACTTGGATAATGAGCTACCATGGGCTACAAACGAGCAGAGGTTCTAAATTATATCCATACATGGTCCTTGGTGGGATATACAGTCTCACAAAAGACTCCTGTGGAGCTTTGGTCCTTGTGGAGCTCCTGTCCTGTCTTCTCCAGGTCATATTAACTCTTCCTTCTCTCATGATTCCCTGCCATCTGCCGAAGGTTTGGTTATGAGTCTCAGTATCTACTTTGATGCACTGCTAGGTACAGTCTTTCAGAGGTCCTCAGTAGTTTCCAGAAGCTGCATGCCTTGGGGTAGATTCAATAGAGTGAATAAAATAAGTGTTCTGTAACAAAGTTATATCAAGTCACTTGATGCAATATGTGTGAGCCCTGCAAAAAGAGTCTCATTTAACTTTTACTCAATTTTAAATTTGTATTTTGATCATTGTATGGCCAGAAGCCTTTTAGTGTCCACATTTTTTATTCACTCTCACAGTGAGGTAGGGGATACCATGTGAGGTTTGATCCAGAAACAAGAAAAGAAGAAATGAAAAGAAAGAGATACTACTGAAATTTCAACAGAAAGAAATGTTTAAGCCAAACATTAAAATAATTTTCATTTGACAAAATACTTAAGTTATATGTCAATACAAATATTGATGAAATAAATAAATTATTATTTATATTTTAGTTTAAGCTCTATAAAAAGAAATTTATTTAAAAATAATTCACAATTCAGAAAAACTTCTCCATTCTCCAAGAGACTCAGATGACTTAGAGCTGGTGCCCAGAATCCAGCACACACTCATGAATACATTTTGTTCCTTAGAATAGCTCTATTCACTGTAGAAGTTTCAGCTAATAGAACAAGAGAAAGTAATACAAAAATTAATTTGAGTAAAATGAAGATTATCACAAGAAAAACTCAGCAAGGTATCCATTCAGGAATACATCAAAATCTTAATGAACAAGTAGAACATTTTGTACAACCTGAATAAATTGATTCATGGGTCAAGCATAAGTCAGATGGGATTAACAAAAGGACATGCCAGGCATTGCATTAGTCATTATAAAAAAAGTCAGAGTGAAAAGAGTTCTATATTTGAACCTTTCATTTTTCACAGAAATGAGATATATTCTCCACCATGCAGGCATAAAGTAATGTATTCCTCCAATTGATAACAGCCACCCAGTATAAGATTTAAATAATGACAAGGATTAAGAAGCTTGTTTCCAGTCTCAAAGCGACTCTAGTTCCCATAGCTGTCCATGATTTTTGTCTGATTCTTTTCAGATAATGTATGTGCTAAGCATATATAAATTTCTCATTAGAATACTGACACTGGTATTCACTTTTTTTCTATTATTGTGGGAGGAGATTTTATGATGCTTGCCATTATATTTAATTTACACATATCATTCTTTCACTTCACCCCTGAACCAAATTAGAGTCTACTTGGTTTTCAGTTAGTTGACAAGGTACTCTTATTATCAGCAACATAGATAACTAACCTGAAACAAAAATATGAACAATATCATTTAATTTAAGGAAAATGGATTATTCAACTCAATCAGAAATAAAAATGCTATAAAACATGATTAAGATTATTAGTATCAGGAAGTAAAATATTGAAGGAAAACCAATACTAAAAACGAAGTTGTGCAACTCATTCCATAATTCTCACTTTCCTAGCATTCACACGATCCTGAGTGTGAGCTATAGCTTCACATACACACACACACACACACACACAGGAAGAAGGAAAAGAAGAAGGGAGGGAGAGAGGGAGACAGATGATAGAAAGACAGACAGACAGATAGAGAGATGAGAGACAGACAGATCGATGAGAGAGAGATGACTTTAAAATAATTTAATGTCATCACTGCATTGTGTCAGATACATGGAATATTTTGCCATTATGCTTTGTGACATCACATAGCTATCCTCAAGGACAAGAGCTTAGATCTCACAGTTAATCTGTGTCATCAAGGTACATGTTACAGTGTACTTTGGACTGTTTTATAATCAGTTATTTCTGATGATGCTTGTTTCACTTGATAAAAGTTAATGTTTGTTTCAATTTCTTTCTTATTATTGTATGCATATGTGTTGTATGTGTGGAATATAGAGCACATGTGCAGGTACAGATGTATAAGTTAGTGGATAACCTTCTAGAGTCTGTCTCTCATGGGATATAGAGATTGATCTTAATAAAGGTCAGATAATCAGCTTTACACAGATAGTAGTTTTATCAACTGTTCCAGATTACTGGCCATAAGGTACTAATATCTTGATATGATATAACAATACAATTGAGAAACCGTTGATTAAGTTCAATTTTGCAAGAAGAGTTTCATTTATCTTAAAATTAGTGGATTCTTATTTAGGATTATTAAGTATTAATGAATATGAAATAACTTAAAAGTAGCATCAGACCGACATGTATTAGGTGATCAATGTTTCCTTTTTATTTTAATTGGATTTTATAATGGTTTTACTAGCTGAACTAGGGTGTCATACAAGAAAGACAATGGTAGGCCCTCCTCCCCTTCCATCTGACTCTAGTTTATCAGATCTCATCAGGACTGGCTGCATTGTTCCCCTCTGTCCTCTTAGTGGACTTGGAGAGGGGAATGGGAGGAGATGACAGAGATAGGGTGGGATTGGGAGAGAAAGAAGGAGGGGGCAACAGCTGGGATACAAAGTGAATAATTGTGACCCATAGTACTAATTCTTTATTTAGTTTTTTATTATTATTTTTAAAAGTGAATTCTTCCTAATTTGTTCACACTAGGTGAAAGCCACCCTATGGCCTGAATTTGTGATCCTCTACCTTCATTACTGTCTTGAGTACTTGGAATTATAGGCTTATAACCCAAGCCTGGTTGACATTTCTGGTAAAACATATCCATCTCTGAGGAACACAGAATTAGCCTCACTTTCTAGCACATAAAGGTTGAACTGTGACGTGACTGATGCTACCCACTGTGTCATCAGAGGAAATATTTACTGCGTCTATGACAAAAATTTAATTTTTATTTAATAAAGGTCAGAACTCTGGAATTGTAATTAAAACACACTTTCAGTGAAAGGATAATAAGTTGAGGATTGCTCTTTCTTTTTTTTTTTGCTTGTACTTTTTTATTTTTTAACATTTTAATTTTATATTAATCATAGGTTATATACTTCATATCCCAGCCCAGCCATAGCTCCCTCCTGCATTCCCTCCCTAACCCTTCCATCCCTCTCTCATCTCCTCCCTGTCCCTTTCCAAGTCCACTGATAGGGAAGGACCTCCTCCCTTTCCATCTAACTCTAGCTTAGAGGATTGCTCTTTCAAAGTCAGCAAAAAACTGTGTTTGAATTTTGATGGGAATTACATTTAATCTGTACATTGGTTTTGATATGCTGTCCATTTTTACTCTGTTAACCATACTGATCCATGAGCATGGGAGACCTTTCCACTTTCTGATAATTCCTTCAATTTCTTTTTTCAGAGACTTGAAGTTTTTGTCATACAGGTCTTTCACTTGCTTGGTTAGAGTTATACCAAGATATTTTGTATTGTTTTTGGCTATTGTGAAGCATATTTTTCCCCAATTTCTTTCTCAGCCCATTTATTATTTGTATAACAAAGGGCTACTGAGTTTTTGGAGTTAATTTTGTACCCAGCCACATTGCTGAAAGTGGTGTACTCTGGTAGAGTTTGGGTCAAGAGGTCACTCTATACTATCTTAGCATCTGCGAATAGAGATACTTTTACTTCTTTCTTTCCAATTTTTATCCTCTTGATCTCCTTTAGCTGTCCTATTGCACTAGCTAATACACAAAAACTCAAGTGACAGCACATGCTGGAGAGAATGTGGAGCAAGGGGAACTGTCCTCCATTGCTGGTGGGAGTGCAAACATGTACAACTGATTTGGAAATGACTCTGGCACTTGCTCAGAAAATTGGGAGTAATTCTACCTCAAAACCCAGGAATACCACTCCTCAGCATATATCCAAAAGATGCTTCACCATACCTAAGGATGCTTGCCCAACTATGTTCATAGCAGGTTTATTTATAATAGCAGTAACTGGAAACAATCCAGATGTCCCTCAACCTAAGAATGGATAAAGAATCTGTGGTATATTTACTACTCAGTTAAAATATGGAATACTACTCAGTTATTAAAGACTAGGAAATCATGATATTTGCAGACAGATTGATGGAACTAGTAGATCATCCTAAGTGAAGTTACCCAGACCCAGAAATACACACAAGGTATGTATTCACTTATAAGTGGATATTAGCCATGTAGTATAGGATAACCATTCTACAATCAAGGGACACAAAGAAGCTAACTAACAAGGAGTGCCCAAGGGAGGATGTTTGAATCTCCTTCAAAGGGGGAAACAAAGTAGACATCAGAAGTGGATGAACAGAGACAATTGGGTAAGAACATGGATGGGAAGGAGAACTAGGGTGGGGATCAGGTTGGGAGGAGAATGGGAATGGGAAGTGAGATTGAGGATAGAGAGATGGGAAACTGCAAGGACACATCTCTGGTACAAGCTGGAGACTCGTGATGAGGTGGGGTATTGGGAGGATATAGGGGTGACTCTAGCTGAGATTCCTAGAAGAGGCTACTATGGAGAATGAAGAGGCTACATCCTATTGGACTTCCACTGAAAGAAGAGGAACATTGACCCTTCCACAAAAGCTTTGATCCAAAATTTACCTTGATGACAAGATGTGCAGGGATAAAAATTGAGCAGAGATTGAGTAAAGAATCAAACAATGACTGGCCCACTTTGAGACTAACCACATGGGAGACCGCCAACTCTTGAGGTTGTTAATGATTCTCTACTGTGCTTGCAGACGGGATCCTAGCATAACAGTCCTCTTTAAGGCTCTATGCAGCAGCATAGCCAAACATTAGGACAAACTCAGGAAGTCATTTTTTATTTTAAATTTTTAATATTAATTGCAGCTTATTCACTTTGTATCCCAGCTGTAGCCCCCTCCCTCATTCACTTTAAAACCCACCCTCACTCCTTTATCTCCTCCCATGCCCCTCTCTAAGTCCACTGATGGGGAAGTCCTCTTCCTCTTCCATCTGACCCTAGCCTACCAGGTCTCATCAGGACTGGCTGCATTGTCCTCCTCTGTAAGGAGTCTACTAGAAGAGTTTAGAGAAGGATAAAGGTACCCAGAGGGGACAAGGACTCCTCAAGAAGATCAACAGAGTCAACTAACTGATAACCATGGGGGTTTACAGATACTGAACCACCAACCAAAGAGCACGCATGGACTAGTCCTAGGTTCCTTACACATATGTAGCTGATGGGTAGCTTCTTCTTTATGAAGGTCCTCTAGCAATTAACGTGGGACTGACTGTGTATTTGCTGCCTAGACTATTGTATGCAACAAATAATCTTTCACATGCTGTGCCACAGGGAATTTTTTTAATGTTGAGTTTTATCTTAATCTATCCAGGAATTTATAATAGAGATATAAGAATTTATTTTGTTATTTATTTAACATTATAATATTACTAATACAATTATATTTATTTCAATATACTTAAGCCTTTAATATTTTGTTTTTTTTAATTTATTTATTTTTTTATTAATTACAGTTTATTCACTTGGTATCCCAGCTGTAGCCTCCTCCCTTGTCCCCTCCCAACCCCACCCTGCCTCTCTCAACTCCTCCCATGCTCCTCCCCAAGTCCACTGATAAGGGAAGTCCTCCTCCCCTTTCCTCTGACCCTAGCCTATCAGGTCTTATCAGGAGGGGCTGCACTGTCTTCCTCTGTGACCTGGTAATGCTGCTCTCACCTCAGAAGGAGGTGATCAAAGAGCCAGTCCCTGTCTGCCTTACTAGGGAATCCTACTTGGGTTAATATTTTGAATATTGCTATTATAATTTAAAAGTTGACAGATAACTCATTTTTGTTAAGTTTAATTAAATTATAGGTCACAATCTTTTCACAAAGGAATAAGCCTATTGAAAACATGTGTATGGATACAAACTATAACCCCTGTTCAGATGTGGCCCATGGTAGCTCAGTACCCAACTGGGTACCCTAGTAAGGGGAGCAGGGACTATTTCTGTCATGAACTCAATGGCTGGCTTGTCGACCATCCCCTCCCTCTGCCCCCGAGGGAGGAGCAGCCTAACTAGATCCCAGAAGAGGACATTGCAGCCAGCCCTGAAGAGAGATGATAAGCTTGGGTCAGATGGAAGGGAGGAGGTCCTCCCCTATCAGTGGACTTGGAGAGGGGGGCCAGGGAGAAGATGAAGGAGGGATGGGGAGAGTGGGAGGGAATGAGGGAGGGGGCTAGAACTGGGATACAAAGTATATAACCTGTGATTAATATAAAAATCAATAAATTACTTAAAAAAAGAAAATATGTAAGTGAAAAAAACCAATTTACTTTTTCTTTTATATTAATTAGCAGATACAGTACCTATAGAATTCAAAGGAATGAAATATACTAATTGTAATAACGACAAACAAAAGAAAACAGAAAGGCTCTTAAGTAAGTTTTCCCTGTGTTCTGGGAGAACAAATTTAAAATGTACCTTGAGCACGCAGATTAACTGAGATAAAAGCAGCATATATGACTGCAATTGTCATACAGTGCAGCTACTTGACGCCATAAAGCATCATGGCACAAATATTGTTCCTTTATGTCACTGTAAAGTGTACTTTACTGTGGAACAATCAGTACTACTCCATATAATACCTGGGCTTAACATTACTAATTGTATCACTATAAACCAATTTTACGGTGTTATAAAAAGTAGAGATAATGCTGTCAGGCTTAATATTAATGATGCAAATAAACACACTCCTCTATTCTCTCACGATATCTACTGCAAACTGATATGCAAAGAGTAGGAAGAAAAACAGACATAATAGCCTGCTGTAACCCCATGGAAAGCAGATAAAGTTAGTGCAGAGTTCTTTTAAACACGTATTACTTTATGTAGCAAAAAACATACAGATATATTTAATGTTAAATCACAACAAATAACAATCACTAAATTTTCTCCCCAAAGTAGAGAAAAGGCGTATTTGTCTTCTTCTTAGTCAATACTTATTTGATTGGAAAGAGCTATCATAATTACTTATTGATTCAAAAGTTTTTATAGTAATCATTTAAAAAAATCTGTTTCAAAACTGAATACCTTCCATCAGCATTGTATTCAATTTCCATGCTGTTTGGAAATGTCTCTCCCCAGGTAAACATAATTAAGTCAAGACTCAAGTGTCACCACCTGAAAACCTTGGGGCACTTACATTTTTAAAACCTTGTCCAGAATATAAATTACTGAAGTTGTTGCTAATTTTTCCATCATTTGTGAACTGCACTTTTATTTCTTTTACACTTGTAAAAATGGAATCATTTTTCTCTGCACTCCTGAACTTTTTAAGATTCAGGGAAAATATTTAAGCAAAAGAACATTTCACAGGCCTCATACTACGGTGACAAGTTTTGCTCCATGGTGGAAAATATTAAGGTAATCACCATGCTATTGAAGGGAAAATGCCTATCAAAAGCAAGAAAATGCCATAAATGTTAAAGTCTATTGAAAAAAACAAAACAAGTGTGGAGTGATACACATGAGAGTTAAAATGATCCTTTATTATGTAGTTGGTTTTTTAAAATGCTTGTTTTTCATAAAGCAGAAGTACTTGTTACAAATTGTATCAGATTGTTATTGACAAGTAAATCATGACTGTTAGCAAAGTTGAATGACATCCCCAAAGATCACTTATGAAATGAGAAATATTTATTTATTCTTTATCAGGACATGTCTGCAAATCAATAACTAGGTGAAATTTTAATATCTTGGCCTGCTTTCTATGGAGAAAGGAGCTATTGCAACAGTGTGGGAGAAAACCAATCAGGCATAATTGGTATTCTTGTGGAGTCTACTGTTCTTAAGGGAGGACCAATACGAACCAATTACAACAGGAAGTCCAATTCCATTAGCTGTTCAGGGAAAACCTTCCTGAGCATGTACCATATAAACCCAGACTTGAGAAAATTATGAAATTTAATAAGGAAATGCAAGTAGGCAATGCCTCTCAAGGTAAATAAAAGGTCCAGATGAAATCTCTAGACAGTGTTTGATCTCCTGGAAAAGAAAGATCATTATAGATGCCACATGTTGACAGATGGCATGAGCAGCATTAGATGAGGCTAGAACTGGATAACACAGGGCACAGCAGAATATGAGTATTGTATCTTAAAGGGAACTGCCAAAGAAATTTGGACTAGAGAATACATCACCTAATTTAAAGTTGACAAAACTGAACACAGTAAAAAGCTAGTAGACTATTAATATTATTGACTATACCTGTAAGCAATACTACAAGTGGTACTTCTAAAATACGGAGTTCAATTCTGCTCATAGGTTGAAAGGTTCTCCTGTTTTGTTCAGAATAAAATCTTAAGCCCAACAAATAAAATTATGTCCCCAGCATAAATCTACCCCACTACTTGTCCTGACCCATTTCCTTTTCCTGATGTGGTTGCCATGTCTGTAATGGCCATGCAGATCTTCCTGCTGCTACTTAATTATGCTGAAGGTCATTTCATGTATGACCCTTGGGTCAGAAGTCCTCCCTTCAGACTTAATCAAATTTTAGGAACTACATGGATGACTTCACCTCTTTCCTTTAGATTCATTTTGTTATATTATATATTATTATATACTATTATATAATATATTTATTATGTAATATATATATGTATGTATATATATATATATATATATATATATATATATATATATACACACACACACACATGTGTGCTTTTGCAGTTCTGGTCTCCTTCATGTGCATGCTGGGAAATGAAATCCAGGTCTCTTACATACAATATGAACTGTTAAGCACTGACCCATCTTTTTAGCCCTTCCACTTTCAATTCCATTCTTGGTCTTGGTTAAAATGTCACATTCCCATTGATCCCTCTAAAATGTGCAAAGTGTTTGTGTATGTTGTTCAGGGGCAAAGCCAAATGACCACATTTGGTAACTGCTTTCCTGTCTCAGGATAATAAAATGAACCATATGCCAAGGGGTAAGTGGTTTATAGAATGCCTCCTGATCTTTTCTTTTCATTTTTTTTTTTTTTTTTGTGGATTTAGGTGAGTGCTCAAGCATCTTTTGAAGGTCAGAGGACAACTGCTCAGGTTGGTTCTTTCTTTCTACTATGTAGGTTCTGGGGAGAGTCACAGGGTTTCAGAATGTGTGGCAAGTGCCTTTTTCCCACTGAGATTTATCCTCCTCTCTTTTCTTTTCAACCCTCCTGCATTTTACCCAGTGTTTCACTAAGATGATCTTGTCCAATCACAATCATCTTCTCACAGCCCTACGTCTCTGAACCCCATGGTTAACTTTCCACCATCAAAATATGTCATGGTGTTGATTAAATTTTAACAAATGAATACACTGAAATCAAATCAAAATCCCAGAGCATGTATTACAAATATACAGTGGAACAGTTGATGATGAACTGACTGAGGTAGATACTGTAATGTATGTTTTTATACAACACTGTTTAGAGTGAGACAAAAGTCTACCGACACTTTCATTTTAACTCAATGAAATATACATTAAAGTTACATTGGAGAAAAAGCTATATATTTTGTGGTACTAAGTTTTTATGTTTATATCACCAAACTAATACTGTAATATTAAAGTTTCACCTATTTTCAAGATGTTATGGTGTATTCCATTATGGCCTTTATATAGGCTAGCCACTCGATTGATTTACTGGAATTTTGGTGAGAACACTTTCATCTATTTTCAAAATGGAAATTCAGCAATAAAATTTTATTTTGTCATATCATTGTTAATTTAGTGGAGAAAATATCTGCTATAGCAATTTTTAAAAATTTATTCTCCCATTAATTCCCATCCACAGTTTCCCAACCCTCTTCTCCCAGTACCTTTCCTCCATCTTCATCTCTCCCCTCAATACATTGCTCTTCTTCTTCACTTCAGAAAAGTCCTTTCAGAGATATCAGTTACACATGCCATTAAGTTACCATAAGACTCTGTTCCTCCTCTTACATTAAGGCTGCACAAGGCAACCCAGTAGGAGAAAAACAGTCCCAAAATAAAAAAAAAAGAGTCAGAGGCAGATTCCACTCTTAGGGGATCTCACATGAAAACCAAACTACATAACACAACACATAAGCAGAAAGCCTAGTCAGATTCATGCTTGCTCCATGATTTTTGGTTCAGTGTCTGTGAGTACCTATGATTCTATATTTTCTTGTGTTGTCCTTAGCCAATTTGATTAACTACAATCCTTCCTTCCCTTCCACAGGATTCACTAATCTGCCTAGTGTTTGGCTGTGGATCTCTGCATCTGTTTCCATCAGTTGTTGGATGAAGCATCTGTGATGACAGTTATGCTAGACTATTGTCTACAAGTATAGCAAATATCATTAGGAATCATAATAATGACCTGTTTGTTTGTTTGTTTGTTTGTTTGTTTGTTTTTCCTTGTTGCGTTTTGTACTATCCTTAGTCTCTGGGCTATCCAGCCTCTAGTTCGGCCCTGCAGGTGTAGTCAGGGAGTAGGCTCCTTCTCATGGCTTGGGACTCAAGCTGGACCAGTCAATGGTTGGTCGCTCCCACAATTTCTGTGCCAACTTTACTCCAGCACATTTTGTAGGCAGAGCAAATTGTAGGTTGAAGGTTTTATGGCTGAGTTGATGTCTCAATTCCTTTATTAGAAGTGTTGCCTGATTACAGGAGATAGTTGGTTCAGGCCCATTACCAGAAGTCTTAACTAGAGTTACCCTTGTAGATTACCCTGGTTGTAGGTTACCCTGGGAGCTTCCATTGCACTGGGTTTCTACCTCGCCCTCAAAATGCCAATCAATTCCAGTTGTCTCACCCATTACTCTCTCCCTACATCCTCTCCTTCCATGACACATCCTGTTTCTGCCCAAATAGCCTCAAGCCCACTGTGAAGTCTAATCTATTTCCCCTTCCCAGAAAGATTCATGCATCCCCCTTTGAGCCCCTGTTGTTACTCAGCCTCTTCAAGTCTGTGGATTGTACCTTGATTATCCTTTATTTTAGAGCTAATATAGTCTTATAAGTAAGTACGTACTGTATATATTCTGGGTTACCTCACTCAGGATGATTTTTTAAATATAATCACTTCCCTGTAAATTTCATGTTGTTATTTTTTTAACAGGTGAATAATACTACATTGGGTAAGTGTACCACATTTTCTTTATCTATTTTTTAGTTGAAAGGACATCTACGTTGTTTCTAGTTCCTTGTTTTTACCAATAAAACCGCTAGACATATAGTTGATCAAGTGTCCTTGTTGTAGGGTAGAACCCCCTTTAAGTACATGCCAAACAGTGGAATAGCTGAGTTTTGAAATAGATCAAGTCCCAGTTTTCTGAGAAACTGCCATTTTGAGTTTTAAAGTGACTGTACAAATTTACACTCCCACTAGCAATGGAAGAGTGTTTCTCTTGCTCTACATCCTTGCCAGAATAAGCTGTCACTTGTGTTTTTGATCGTAGCCAGTCTGACAGATGTAAGACAGACTATCAGAGCTGTTTGATTTAAAAATAATGATTTTTGAAAGGTTTTCTTTTTAATAATTGAAACCTTTGGCATATTACATATCACCAAAAAAATATCTGAGCTGGCCTGTGTGCATGAGCTTCATAAATCACTACTTGGATCTTATGTTTGATCAAAACTCAGATTATACATCATTTCTTGCATTCTAGAGATGTGTTCATCTCATTCATCACCTAATTTGAATTTGATAAGTCTAATTTTTATAACATTCATTCACTTCTTTGATATTTTATTTAGTTTGAGCAATCTGTCTTTTTGTTTGTTTTTTTCTTTGTCAGACCACATAAGATACAATAAATTCATGTTTGTATACTAAAGCAAACAGTATTTGGTTTTGCTTACATCTCTTGTTTCCTAATTTCAATTGGTTTTCATTGTCTTTGAATTTTGTTTGATTTTTCTCTAGTTTTAAAAATAGAATGTAGATTATTATAATATTTTTATATGCATTGCTTTAAGAGTGTTGTACAACTATTACTATATTTTTTTAATTAGATTGGAAATATTGTCTGATTTTCTTTTTGAATTATTTCATTACAAAGAGAAGACACTGTGAAATTATTGCATTATCACATATAATTGTGTTATTAACTGTAATAATTTACTGTGTAAAAACATACTTTATATATTTCAACCCTTCAAAATCAATAAGGCATGATTATCCAATATCAAATAGTCAACCTCATAACAATATATAAACTAAGAAGTATTTATTCATGCAGTTAGGAATATATATTATATGCAAATATTAATAAATATACAATTGTTAATATATATCATATAGATAGGCATATACTTATATACATTCATATATAGTATGATATATTGTATTATGATAATATATAGTGACATGTTATATCTTATAATTATATACATAATTTGTTTAGAATTGATATGTACAATTATATTTGCCCTTAAGTTTATGTGATTTGAATTTTAATGAAATTTTATTCTAACTAGATTCATAGCTGTCACCAAATATTAGTAGCTTTAGCTACTTTTATAAGTCTTTTTTCTCTCTCCTTTTCTGGGAATTGTACAATACAGGCATTTTGATGTTCTGTAAATCTGAAGACAATTTTCAGTATTCTTTATGTTACTGTTGTCAGTTGACCCTCTGTAAGCACATTGATTCTTAATTTTTATCTCATGTCAAAATTGTTGATGAATTCTCTAAATTTTCATTTTAGTTATTACACTTTTTATCTGCAGAGTATTTATATTTTCTATGTCTTATTACTTTGCTTCTAAGAAACAAGTATTAGATTATTATCCCTGCTTCAGTCAACTAGAAATTAACAAATTCTCTTAGTTAAATTTGTAACATGCCTTAAATTTGTAACATGCCTTTGATAAAAATCTCTTTTGCAATTAGCAAGCACTTCATAAGGATGGGTTTCTAGAAAAGTAATGATTCTATTTTTAGGGTTCTATTAAGTCTTATTTTTTTATGTATATGGCTGTTTTGTCTGCAGGGTACTCACAGAACCCAGCAGAGAAAGTTAGGTCCACTGGGAAAGAATCAGAGAGAGATGAGAACTTCATTCATGTGCATGGAGGTGACCCTAGAAAGTTCAAGCAGGAATCCTAAACATGAAGCCATCTCAGGAGGGCCACAATTAGAATTCTTGAATATGGGAAATAGAGAAATCTATTTTGTGTTACAGTGTCTCAGATGGATGGACTTTACAATAGAATGAGAAACTGAAAAATTATACAAGAAAATGTTAACAATGCTCATTTTTCTTATTAAGATTCAGAAACATTATTCTCAGTTACATATTTCTTAAAGTATTGAAAAACTTGTAGTATTCCCAATGTTTTATTGAAAGTTTAATTTTTCTAAATTTTTTAATACAATAGATTAGTAGATTTTACTAACTACTTTTTCTTTCTTTACTGCCAACATAGTTATTAACAGAATGTCATAGATGAACTTTACTTGATGCTATAAGTTTTCTATAAAAAATTAGTAAATCTTACCTTGCCATAGGATTTTAAGTAGACTCTTAAAGTAGTCTACTTTAATGGAGACTCTTAAATGATTCATTTTTGTCTTAATATAATATGTCTGATTGTTTGGACAAGAAAAATCCACAGAACCTCATTTATATTTGAATAATTGTCCCCTAGTGGTGGTGCTGTCTGAGTAGTTTACTGGAGCCTCAAGTCACTACAACCAGTGCTCTGAGGTTCTAAAAATTTCCCTCACTGTTTTCTTGCTGCCCCCTATGTGTGAAAAAAATTGTGATCAGTTGCCTTCCTTTTCCTGTTTCCATGACTTCCCTGCCTGTTGCTGTGCCTTGATCACTGTGACAGACTTGATGCTTGTGAAATGATAAACCAAAGGGAATGCTTTCTTCCCCAGTATCTATTTTGTCTGAGTGTTCAATTACAGAAATAGAAAAATATCAGATACAAAATACATAACACAAGTCACTTTAAAATTGGTGAAATGACATGCCATTTTACAGTTTACTAATCATGGGAAAGTTCTTTCGCTTCTCTTCTACGATGTTTTATATATGTTATAGTTTATGATTTTTCAAATTTGATTGAAAATTTAATATGTGTTGCTACCTTTTATAATAATGTTTATTGCAGGAAGAATCAATCAGATTCTAGGCTCTTGTCCTAAAAGTTCTCTGTCATAAAATCTGCAGAGTTTAGTTTATGCTGCAAAGTCCAAAGGACTGCAATCATGTTCTGATACTTGTAATAATTTGAATTTATGATAGAACACTTACATAGTATTACTAAAATCAAAGCCATATTTTATAAGAAAGGTAGGACAATTTCCAGTCTCCAAACACAAAAGATAACTTCTTTTGGTAGCTCTAAGTCTTTTTTTCCTCTTGGTGTGTTATTAATGTGTTTTTTACAATGCATTTGTCACATGTAACTGCCATTTTTTTGGTTCCATGAAATAAGATGTTTCTTAATTTGCACACAGATTCTGGCAGCTAAACTATGCCCTCACAATGTCTGCTGTTAACTAAAATCCAGATTGTTCCTTCAGCGGCCATTTCACTTCCACAACGTTGAAGCTTTTCTTAATTTCCCTGGAGTTCAAGTGAACTGTCTCTTTACAACTCCTACAGTCCTTTAATTCTCATGAGACTTGTTATTTTTATCTTAAAAATAAGTGAAGAAATCTAAGACATTAAAGAAAAAATTAACTATGTGAAAACTAGGTAAATCCTTTTTCTGATAAATGCTAATATGAATGTTTATAATATAATCCAGTTGCATATACAAAATATAAATACAAGTTTTCAGTCTTCAATTAGAATTTAGTGAAAAAGTTGCATTTCAGTTACCTAACTTGATATATTTGCTTAAAATTATGACATATATATGTCTCATAAACACATATATGTACATGATAAAGGTATTTAATTAAATAATTTAGAATTTTCCTAAAGTTGACACTTGCAATGTCTAATATAGAACATATTAAAATGCTCAAACATATGTAAATTCATTGTTCTACCAATATTTCTAAACTATGGAGGTTTTAAAAAATTATATGATCTTTAAAATTTCTCTATGCTTAATTATATTATTTGATATCTAATTTTTAATTTTTGTCCAAGTTTTGAAAAATAATTTGAAATTTACCCAAGGTTATCTTCAAAAAACACAAATCCTCACTCAGAAGGGCAAACATGATAGACATTATAACTAGGAGAAGACAGGGAACAGGACAGAAGTCTACCAGAGAGCCTCTGAAAGATTCTACTCAGGAGGGTATCAAAGCCAGATGCTGAGGCTCATCGCCAAAATTTGGGCAGAGTGCAAGGAATCTTATGGAAGAAGGGGGGGATAGAAAGACCTGGAGGACACAGGAGCTCTTCAAGGAGACCAAGAAAGCCAAATACTCTGGGCTCAGGGGTCCTGCAGAGACTGATGAATCAAACAAGGACCATCCCTGCTCAGATGTAGCCCATGGGCAGCTCAGTCTCCATGTGAGTTCCCTAGTAAGGGAATCAGGGGCTGTTTTTGACATGGACTCAGTGGCTGGTACTTTGATCACCTCTCGCTGGAGAGGTGGCCTAATAGGTCACAGAGAAAGATAATTCAGACAATCTTAATGAGACATGATATGCTAGGGTTAGATAGTAGGGGAGGAAGACCTACCCTCTCAGTGGTCTAGGGGAGGGATACAGTGGGGGAAAAGGGAAGGAGGGTGGGATGGGGAGGAGATGAGAAAGGGGGCTACAGCCGGGATACAGAATGAATAAATTGTAATAAATAATAACAAATTTAAAAATGAAATAGAAGAAAAAACACAAAATATGAAATTTTCAAAAATTCCTAGTAAGAGCACTCAGAGAACCAAAAACAACACACAGTGACAACTCTATTCAGAATTTCCTATAAAATATTCCTCCTCTTCAGTCTTTTCATGTGTTTACTTTTCACCTTGTTGGTTGTTGTCCCTGCTGAGGGTAAGTGTGAACCTCAAGTCAGTAGCTGTTGAAATAGCTTTCTCATCAGAATCAAAGAGAACAGATTAAATTTTATTATTCCACAGTAAAGCACAAAACTACCACATCAGGGCAAAACAGCAATGTTCCTACAACATAAAGATTCATCAGTGAAGTCGAATGAAAAACTCAGACAGAGCTGAAGTACTGTTGCCAAGGAGCTACTGTGTGTCAAATCACTACTAAATATCTTTGTGGTTGATTTTCAATATTTTGCTTGGTTGTAGTTCTAGGGGAGCTGGTCATGGTATTAGTTATCATCTATCATCCAGGGGAAGTAAGATCCCTGATTATGATAGGCTATAGTCCCCACAGTATAGTACTTTTCATCAAGTTGTTAAAAAGTATTCATAGCTTTTAGTATGTTTATCCTATATCATATGTCTAGTATCCACTTATAAGTGTGCATATATCACGTGTGTCTTTCTACTTCTGGGATTCCTCACTCAGAATGATCTTTTCTAAATCCCACCATTTGCCTGCAAATTTCATAATTTCCTTGTTTTTAATTGCTGAGTAGTATTGCATTGTGTACCACAAATTCGGTATCTATTCCTAAATTAAGGGACAGTTGGGTTGTTTTCAGATTCTGGCTCTTATGAATAAAGCTACTATGAACATGGTTGAACAAATGTTCTTGTTGTGACTTGAGCATATTTTGGATATATGCCTAGGAGTGGTATAGCTGGATAGTGAGGAAACGCTATTCCTAATTGTCTGAGAAAGTGCCATATAGATTTCCAAAGTGGTTGCACAAGTTTACATTCCCACCAGCAGTGGAAGAGGGTTCCCCTTTCTTCACATTCTCTCCAGCAAGTATTGTCACTTGAGGTTTTTTTTTAATAAGATTTATTTATTTTTTATACAGTATTCTGCCTGCATATGTGCCAGATTTTGGTATGGATGGTTATGGAGCCACCATATGGCTGCTGGGAATTGAACTCAGCACCTTTGGAAGAACAGCCAGCTCTCTTAACCTCTGAGCCATCTCTCCAGCCCTGTGACTTGAGTTTTTTATATTGGCCATTCTGATGGGTGTAAGGTGATATTTCAGCATCGTTTTGATTTTCATTTCCCTGATGGCTAAGGATGCTGAGCATTTCTGTAAATTTCTCTGCCATTTGATATTCCTCTATAGCCAATTTTCTTTTTAGCTCTGTACCCTATTTTTTAAATGGATTACTTGATTTGTTGTTCTTAAACTTCTTGAGTTCTCACTTATAAGTGAATATTAGATTAGACATATAATGTATTATATATATTAGATTAGACATATAATGTAGGAAAACCAAACTAAAATCAGTACTCCTAAAGAAGCTAAGCAAGAAAGACGATCCTGGGTAAGATGATTAATCCTCACTCAGAAAGGCATATGGGATGGACATTGGAAGAAAGAGAAAACAGGGAACATGTCAAGATTCTGCTACAGAGGGTCTCTGAAAGACTCTTCCCAGCAGGATATCAAAGCACAGGCTGAGACTCATAGCCAAACGTTGGGGAGAGTGCAGGGAATCTTATGAAAGAAGGAGGAGATAGAAAGATCTGGAGGGGACAGGAGCTCCACAAGGAAAGCAACAGAACCAAGAAATCTGGACCAAGGTGTCTTTTCTGAGAATGATACTCCAACCAAGGACCATGCATGGAGATAATGAAGAATCTCTGCACAGATGTAGCCCATGGCAGCTCAGTCTCCAAGTGGGTTTCCTAGTAATAGGAACAGGGACTGTCTCCACAGGAACTCAGTGCTAGCTCTTTGATCACCTCAGCCTAAGGGAGGAGCAACCTTACCATGCCACTGAAGGAAGACAATGCAGCCAGTCCTAATGAGACTTGATAGGCTAAGGTCAGATCGAATTGGAGGAGGACCTCCCTATTAGTGGACTTGGAGAGGGGCATAGGAGGAGATGAGGGGGCGGGGATGTGGAACTGGAATGGAATAAGGGAGGGGCTACAGCTGGGATACAAAGTGAATAAATTGTGATTAACATTAAAAAAAGAAAAAAAAAGGACCAGAATAATAAAAAAGCATGCACAGCTATGTAAATAACTTTCAACCCCAGTGTACTTTCTTGCTGTGAAGAAATGTATGTATCCTCTTGAATAATGGTTGTCACATATAAAATGTGTCCTATTTTAGAACATATTTAAAATGCTCAAATGTAATCAGTTCAAATACAGAGTATCCCCTATTATCACGGTTTCTATACAGAATGATTATTAAGACTCCCAAATTAATTTTTTCATTTCCCTCTTCTAAAGGCTTAGTCATAGTACTGTCATATTTTTTCTACCTTTTCTTATTATAAATCAG
>CM053743.1:29821266-29838660 GCA_028658305.1 Pachyuromys duprasi
AGGAACTGAATGGATTAAGGGATTTAAAAAAAGACATAGTGTGAGAGAAATAATTCTTTTCATTATTTTTTTCTTATTTTCGCTGGAAAGTCACTGAACACAAACATAGCATTAAAAATTGTAGCACAAGTTGTCATCCATATAGAGATTTTTATGACATAGAACTTTTAGCTTTAATTTTGTTTAATAGTTTTAAAAGATTGGCATGAAATCTTTGCGTTTAATTGTTCTAGAAAATATTGTAGACATAATACATATATTCATAAACATACATGGATATGTATTAATGTGAGGGAACACATTTTCTGCTTTAAGAAAGAGCACTTAGAGATTTTATGGAATGATAGTCCTTACTACATTCAGAGAATTTTTATATGAATACTGAAAACTATTGAATCTGTTCCTAGATTTATCAAACCATGTGTTTTTTTTTATGATGAGTCAAATTTATTGGATGAAATAAATTTTTACTTGTTGAGGTATCATTTCATATAATTATACATATATATAAATTACTGTCTCTTCCATAATGACACTTTATTTATTATTTTGGTTATTAGTTATTTTTCCTGTAATGCCTTCAAATTGACCTTTAACATGCTAAATTTGGCTAAGATGTTTAGTGAAATATTAAAAGAAGATTAAAATAATGATTTCTAGTAAGTTCTTTAACATACTTATGAATGCTTACAATTTGCGATCCTTTTCTAAATTCCAGAAGATTTATGGTTGAAAGGTATTAAAGCAGCTGATCTATTCAATTGCTCTGTTTTGACAAAGTTAGCACTGAGTTTATAAAGTAGGTGACCAAATTATTTTTCTTCTAAATTTGTTAATCAGGAAACTTCCTAAAAGATATGTGATAATTTTTTATGAAAATAATACTGGTACACCATGATTTTAGCAGGAGGCCTTTGTGTTACATGGCTCATGAAAAATAAGCCACATACTTATGAATTTTTTAGATGCAGATCCCCAAGAAATGTCATGTTAACATCACAAACAATGCTTTGGTGTACAGCATGGTGTCATGAAAACAACAGTCTCAGTCAGAGGAAAGCCATGAACTTCACTTAAAGAGCTCACCCACTACCCTGTGTCGGTGGAAGCATGTCTCAGGTGGAAATGAGAGACGCAGGGAGTCATGATCAAAGCACCACAGTTTTTGATTTGTCGATGACAACTGATTTCATTATACTGTGACTTACAAGATCCTGACTTGAAAACCTGTTCTTTGTGTGGGCTGAATATTGAGCAAAACCAGTTTTATAAATATGGGCTATCTCTTTCAAAACAGGAGTTAGTAAATAAATACATGCAAATTAATAAATATAAACAATCCTTCCAGCATTTTTAGTGAGTTGTAAAAATTATTGTATAACAATGTACATAACCTTATCACTGAAGGAACAGAAGGATTTAACTTCATTTTTTTCAGGAAAACTTTTGCTGAGAGCTGACATTTGAATATGATCTGAAGAGTCTTAAGAAAATTATCAAAAAGGGTATTATAAAAAATCAAAAAACAATGTGTACTGTTTAAGAACCCTCTTACACACAAAATATATTATCACAGACTTCAAAGAAATTTTGTTTGGGGCCTGTAACTATCAGTATTTTCCATGTTAGAAATTTAAAATTAAAAAAAATACATAGCTACCTTAAATTTGTATATATATAAATATGTATATGTTATCACAAAGTAATTACTTATTAAAACTTCCATAAAAAGAGTAACACAAAGATTTATATAATGTCACTTATGTCTATTCATATAAAAATCTCAAATCCCTATCTTAACAGAAACTATATAGATTCTTCATTAAATTACATTATTTATTTATTTTTATTTACTTATTATTATTTAATTGTGTGTCCAGGTGTGTGTGAATATCAGAGTACAACATATAAAAATCAGTTGTTGGTTTTTTTTGTTTTGTTTTTTGTTTGTTTGTTTGTTTTTATCCATAATGTGGGTCACAGTTCTCTTCCTGTTAAGATTTCTCAATTCTTAAACCTGCTTCAGAATATAATCTTTGTTATGTCATAGTTTCATATAGCTTATGTAAAACTTCACATTAATCCTCATGAAAGAATGAGACCCATCAGGGAGTATAAAGTCTAACTGTCATTACATTTACATATTTAACTTTGATGACCACTTGAAAGTATCTCGGGTATTCTTGGTGCTTGAATTTAAAATAAGCAATACTGAAAAGTTACTTAACGTATCTAAGGATATAGTAAAGATGATGTGCCTGAAGCAATAGGAATGGCAGTACTAGGGACTGATTCTGAAATGCCTCTTAAGACTCATGCTTGAAATTACTGAAGAGAGAAGGCAGCTTATTGGGGAGGGGAGCTTTCATGATCCCACTTGAGGTTTAATTAAAACATAGAAACATCTACAGAGTTTAAGGCAGTTGGCCTTTTGCTGGAGCAGTCTTTCAGCTAATTGCTACCTTACCAACTTCTCTGGCACCACATCCCTCCAAGTGGTTCTCATTGCCTCCCTCCCTCCCTTCCTTCTCCTACATCTGCCTGCAAATGCCTGTGACTGGATCAGCATAGAAGTCTACACTTATTTCCAGTCTAAAATCTTTCTTTTGTAAAAAACCACATTTCCTTAAGCAACTAATAGGCTGGGGAAAGCAAGCTTCCCCAAGGCAGCTTGCCTTGTTAGCCATTAGCCAGAATTCTGGCTGCTGGCTTCAAGTACCACTTAAGAACACAATTTTTTCCCCATTCAGAAAGGCAAAGAGCATGGACATCAGAAGAGGGAGAAAACAGGGAACAGGACAGGAGACTACCACAGAGGGCCTCTGACAGGCTCTGCCCTGCAGGGTATCAGAGCAGATGCTGAGACTTATAGCCAAACTTTGGACAGAGTGCAGGGAATCTTATGAAAGAAGGGGGAGATAGTAAGACCTGGAGAGGACAGGAGCTTCACAAGGAGAGCAACAAAACCAAAAAATCTGGGCACAGGCATCTTTTCTGAGAGTGATACTCCAACCAAGGACCACTCATGGAGATAACCTAGAACAGCTGCACAGATGGAGCCCATGGCAGTTCAGCATCCAAGTGGGTTGCATAGTAATTGGAACAGGAACTGTCTCTGACATGAACTGATTGGCTTGTTCTTTGGTCACCTCTCCCTGAGGGCGGAGCAGCCTTACCAGGCCACAGAGGAAGACAATGCAGCCACTCCTGATGAGAGCTGATAGACTAAGATCAGAAGGAAGGAGAAGAGGACCTCCCCTGTCAGTGGATTTGGGGAGGGACATGGATGAAAAAAGGGGAGGGAGGATGGAATTGGAAGGGGAGGAGGAAGGGAGCTACAAGGCGTATACAAAGTAATTAACTGTAATTAAAAAAATTAAAATTAAAAATAAAAACATGCCTTTTCATAGCTACAAAATAAAATGCAGTGGGTAACCCCAACAACAGCGGTTGTTATTCTGGTGACTTCAAGTTGGTCTGGAGTCAGAACAACCTTCTTGAGGCGATTTACCCTTTCTGCTTAAATAGTGCTCTTTTGATAGAAAACACTGTTCTTAATTTGGCTGTTAGGTACTGAGTGTGTGAAGAACTAATAAGCATAAATTCTAGTGAAAAAATAAATATATACACAGAGACTTAAATTGGATATCCTGAATGGCAATCAGACATAATTCCAAGTATCTATGAGACACAGCTGCTATTTCAGTGATTTGATTGAATTCTCATTTTCCTTCTTTTCTTTTAACATTGTTTATATAATAATTCATATTCAAACAAGAGAAATATGATACTTATAGTTGTACATCCTTTAATATTAAGAGAAACATATGTCAACACAAAATCACAGATTCAAGAATATTATAGTCTATATTCACATCAGAAAACCTAAAAGATACACAGTCAGAATTTTTGCAATCACCTTTGAAGACAGAGCTTATTAAAATTTAAAATTTCATGATTGTCTGAAAGCTTTCAATCCTGAGCATTGCACAATGTAAGGATACTTGTCTGAAACATGAGAATCTATAAAATAGCACCATAAAACCAAAATATGTTATTACAGTTTCAAACCTTAAAATGTTCATATATATATGTACATATATTTATTTACTGATTATTCATATGTGTGTACCGGTGTGAATGTACAGTATGTGTTGGTAAGTGTGAATGTTTGTATATATGTAAACATAAGTTAATGTGAGTATGTAAAAGAAAGAGATTGATGTCAAGCATTATCCACACTTTTTCTCTACTTACCTACTGAGGCAGGTTTATCCATTTGAATTCAGAGCTCATCTATTCTACTGGAATCCATAATCTTTGGGGAATGGAAACTCCAGTCCCCAAACTTCTGTGGTGTATACTCTATACCCTGTGAGTAGTAACTTCAAATACTACTATTAATAATGATCTGGATATAATTTTCTTTTTAGAAAACAACTTAAAAATGTGATGTGATCTCTTTTCCCCTAAGACTTAAATAGTATACATTACTAAGAGCTTAAATTAAATAAAAACAAAATTTCATGTTTTAAAACTAGAAATGAGTCCTACCATAGGAAACTTCTCTGTGAGGAATAAGCCTAAAAGTATTTTTCAGACATTGTTTTTTTTCTTTTCCTAATCTAACGACTCTCTTGAAATGATCTAAATAAATTTAGCCAGCATAACAAAAATTGTCTGAGAGCTATGGGAGTTATTTTTAGAACTATGAATCCTAAGCCTAAATAGTATTATACTGAAAGGTTAATAAATTCATACAGCATTTGCAATAAACTAAAGTATACTTGATTGTTCGTAACTATTAGATTCACAATCAGCATGCAGTGGAATGAGCTTTTTGAGTCATTGTGCACACGCTGTAACCTGAGCTGGGATGTTAATGGTTTTACTCAAATTATGAATGCTCCATTGCAAAGTATAAGAAAGACTTCATTATAGATGAATAGGCTTTATTAAACAGTAGCAAATTGTTGCTCAAAACGTCCTTGAAATTCTACTCCATGTGAACCTTCTTACACTTGGAATGTTTCTGAACATCATCATGTATTTTTCCACTTTATAGTCAGACTATTATATTCCTTCACATTCTTTCATGTGATATTTAAATTTAATTTGGAAATGTCCATTTTAATTTTAATAATATGTAGTTCAAATTATGTGATATATAATAAAGGCTAATGTCACTTACCAATTAAATATGCATTATTACACTTGCATTATACTTAGAGGTATAATTTTTGTTTTAAAATGCAAAAATGACATTGAAATTTATATTCAAAATGTAAAAGGGGAATTCATAAAGACTCTTAAGGAGAGGGGAAAGACATAAGAAGTTGATCATTCATATTTTTTATGGTAAACAAGTTGGTAGAGACATTTCATTGTGTATATATATATGTATGAGTATGTGTGATCACCTATTAAAGTCATGCTCTCTTTTCTTTGTTTTTCAAGACATTGTCTCCCTATGTAGCTGTGAGTAAGCTGAAACTCACTGTGTATGAGACGATGACTTCATACAGAAATCCATGTGCCTCTGCCTCCTGAATACTAGAATGCCATGGCCAAGCTAGAATCACTTTTGTGGATACACTGCTCTTGTATGGACATGAATATTTTGGTCGGATTTTAAATATGACAAAATATTGACTGTTTTATAATCCCAGTATTTTTGAGTCATGTCTTCTATTAACTCTGTGATTCTTTTTAATTCTGGCAACAAAGTACAATAATCTGTTAGTTATTTTTTAAAAAAAGATAAAAAAAAAACAATTGACAATACATGCTGGAGAGGATGTAGAGAAAGGGGAACCCTACTCCTCTGCTGGTAGGAATGTAAAGTTGTACAACACTTTGGAAATCAATCTGGCCCTTTCTCCTACAAATAGGAATAGTGCTACCTCAAGATCCAGCTACATATTTCCTAAGCATATATCCAAAAGATGCTCAAGTATACAACAAGAAAATTTGCTCAACCATGTTTGTAGCAGCTTTATTTGTAATATCCAGAAGCTGGAAACAACCCAGATGCCCCTTAGTTGAAGAATAGATACAGAAATTGTGGTACATCTACACAATGGAATATTACTCAGCAATAAAAAACAAATATATCATGAAATTTGCAGGTAAATGGTGGGAACGGGAAAAGATTATCCTGAGTGAGGTATCCCAGAAGCAGAAAGACACACAGGTTATATACTCACTCATAAGTGGATATTAGATATGTAATATAGGATAAACCTATTAAAATCTGTACACCTAAAGAAACTAATCAAGAAGGAGGACTCCGGCTAAGATGCTCAATCCACATTCAGAAAGGCAAAGAGGATGGACATCAGAAGAGGGAGAAAACAGGGAATAGGTCAAGAGCCTGCCACAAAGGGCCTCTGAAAGGCTCTACCCTGCAGGGTATCAGAGCAGATGCTGAGACTTATAGCCAATCTTTGGGCAGAGTGCAGGGAATCTTATGAAAGAAGGGGGAGATAGTAAGACCTGGGGAGGACAGGAGCTTCACAAGGAGAGCAACAAAACCAAAAAATCTGGGCACAGGAGTCTTTTCTGAGACTGATATTCCAACCAAGGACCACTCATGGAGATAACCTAGAACACCTGCACAGATGGAGCCCATGGCAGTTCGTGTCCAAGTGGGTTCCATAGTAATGGGAACAGGGTCTGTCTCTGACATGAACTGATTGGCCTGCTCTTTGATCACCTCTCCCTGAGTGGGGAGCAGCCTTACCAGGCCACAGAGGAGGCAATGCAGCTGTTCCTAATGAGACCTGATAGACTAGGATCAGAAGGAAGGGGAGGAGAACCTCCACTCTCAGTGGACTTGAGGAGGGACATGGGTAGAACAAGGGGAGGGAGGGTCAGATTGGGAGGGGAGAAAAGAGGAAGCTACAACTGGAATACAAAGTGAATAAACTGTAATTGATAAAAAGAAAAAAAGAGAGAAAATACCTGGGTTTATTTCTGTTTCTCTCTTAACATGGCTATCACACAAATAATTAAAACTTTTTATATTATTTTTAACAATAATCTTCACAACAGAGTAACTGAGTAGCTAGTACTTTATTCTTAGCCATTTAAGTTGTGTTTCTCCCAGCACACATCACAGAGGTATTTGTACATTTTAGCTTTTCTTGCAACAGCTCCTTCTCCCGATATTTTTTGGACCTCTCCCTTGGCTGAATCTCCTACTTCCTCTTCTTTTATTTTTCTTTTTTTAAAAATTTTATTGAAAATGGATTTTCTTTTTTTAATATATTTTTATACTAATCGCAGGTTATTTTCTTTGTATCCTAGCTGTAGACCCCTCCCTCATTCCTTCCTAATCCTACCCTCCCTCCCTTATCTCTTCCCTGCCCTTTGCCAAGTCCACTGATAGGGGAGGTCCTCCTCCACTTCCATCTGACCCTAGCTTATCAGGTGTCTTCAAGACTGGCTGTAATGTCCTCCTCTGTGGTCTAGCAAGGCTGCTCCATTGAGTTCATGTCAGAAATAGTCCCTGTTCCCCTTACTAGGGTACTCACTTGGATAATGAACTACCAAGCTACCATGGGCTACATTTGAGCAAGGGTTCTAGGTTATATCCATACATATTCCTTGGTTGGAGAAACAGTCTCATAAAAGACCCCCGTGCCCTTATATATTTGGTCCTTGTGGGGCTCCTGTCCTCTCCAGGTTATAATGACTCCTCCGTCTTTCATGTGATTCCCTGCACTCTGCAGAAGGTTTGGTTATGAGTCTTAGCATCTGCTTTCATGGCCCTACTTTCTCTTCTAACTCCTCCTCCCCTGGCTGGCAGAAAGTCCAGTTCTTTCTCTCCCCTGTTCAGAGACTAGCTGTAAACTACCTCATTGGTCTACCAGGGGACAACTGGGGAACAGTGTTTACACAATATTGAGACAGGAGATTCTCAGAACAAAGAATTGCAACCAGATATAGGGGTACAGAAACCAGCATTTTACTTACACAATAATTTTATGCCTACAAACCTGAAATTAATGAAGCATTTCCTCAAATAAACTAATTCAGGAGAGAAAGAGAAATCTGTAGAACAGATGCAAGCTGCCAGTCTTTCATATGCTTGAATGGAGTTTGCAATTGAAATGTAAAACGATAATACAAAAATATGTATATATATATATATATATATGATAAAGAGTTCATAATTCGGTGTCCTAAATAATTTTAATGGAACCCATTCACATATTTCACCATTGGCCATTTGTAAGTAAACACTACTTAAAGTTTTGTACCTTCACAGTGTATTGTTATATATTTATCTAGTTTCAACAGTTTGTCATACCAAAGAATACTTTGTGTCCTTTATCCTCTGCTAACCTCCAAAACTACTTTTTTCTCTATTAATTATCTATCAATAAGTTTAAATATATTATGGAGATTGTGATGACTTAATGCTGAATTTAAAGAATTTATGTCAACATAATAGACATACACCAATACATACCCTTATGTACAAATACATTTTAAAAGTGATATTACTTTAGAATAAAATTTATTATTTTTCAGAGAAGAATTATTACTATTTTTACTTTAATCGGTTTAAAATCATTTTGGTAAAAATCATGAGATCAACACTCAATGGGTGTTTAAGCATGAACTTTATTATTGTTATCGATAGGTAGATTTCTTTGTATTTATCTCCAGAAATTTTGCACATGCTATTTAGTTTAATTACACCTATTAATGCCCAGGTTATGTGACAATATTTTATGTATTTTATAACAATTGTGATTTGACATGTTTAGTGCATGTGCCTGTTATAAAATGTATTTTAAGTTTGTTTGGGTGTCAGAATTGTGCTTTCTTTCTTGGGAATTTTTTAGAAATTTACCCTGTGATGTGGTAATTGCTGCCAGAGCATCTCTTGATTGTGATTAATAATTAGGATCTCATCTAGTATTTCTCTTTTTAAAAGACCTTTATTAACATTAACATTTATGATCTTTTTAATTGCATGGATTAAAGCTAGAAATTGCTGGTTATTAATGTTCAATTCCTGATGCTTAAAATAATGTTTGCTTTGTCAGTCAAATTGAACAACTTTGCCTTTCACTGAGGAAACCTGATTTTAAATATGCAGCTTAGTGAGTATTAATTTGATATGCACTACCCTTTCTGCTATAGTTAAGAGATTCTCAGTGTTTGCTTAATCATCCTTGATGCATGTATGTCATTTTAATTATACATTTTTTGTTGAGATTCACACAGATACACACATACACTCAAGTGCACACACCTCTTATTAGAGAAAGCAAAGGATGTTCTTTATAAGGTACTGTGTATTTCATTTGTTTATATAAAATTCAGATTTTGGTTTTTGCATTTGTCACTCAAACATGACAAAGAATGACACAGTGAAGCAGTATTGAGAAGAACGACTTCTACTCTAAAATTAACTGCACCTTTGGTATATAATCTACCAATTAGATATCATGTCTATTGCTCCTTTCTGGAGAAAAATGAAAATAATGTCGTCTAATTAAAAGTAAGAAAAAGTGTTGCTGACATAATAGGGTAGAAAAAATTCTGAGAAAAAGTGGATTTGAGAGAAGAACACAGTTATGATTAGTATAATAGTATTTAAACTTGAAGCAAGCATCCATGCTTATATACATAATTAGATAATGTATAAATAATACTGTGTTATATGTACATATATTATAAATGTCTATCTGCCATACATGTACATATGTAATAAAGTATATGTGAACTCTATGCTAAAATATTTATTGTATCACAACAAAGTTTTATTGCCAACCCAAGAACAAATTAAGTCTTCTATTTCATTTTCTATTCATCATCTGTATAATAGCTGGAGGTTAAAACTATGGCTATATCTTCCACAGATGTGTTTGTACATGGGACAAACAAATGCAGATAGATTAATGAAAGAGCTGGTAAATATGAAAGAATATCTTTTGTTCTGCAAATGTAACACTTATTCACGGCTAATCATTTTCACTTTCATGTGAGGAGCTGCTGTTTCTCACGATATGATCGTGGGAGTTGTGAATCTGTAAAATTCACAAATATGGGAAAATGTTAAATTGGCTAAGAAGCCATGTGGGTGGCTATTTACATACACAGGCACATTTTTCGCCTTCTCACTAACCAACTTTGGCTATTACACATCTTATTGGGATTTTATTTCGTAGATAATGATGTGCTACATTTTGTCAAGCTATAGGGAAGCTTTAGGACAAACTTACTTTTTTGTATGTACGTTTTGTTTTCCAAACAAATTCTCACTATGTAGTCCAGCTACTTTGAGCACACTCTACCCCTAATTAGACTTTATTAATTATCTTTCTAACATGCTCACTCAAAACTCAGTGTGAAAGAGAATTTTAAAAATATTTCAGAGAACCGTCTTCCATAAAGATTATTTTTTTTCTCAAAACAAAATGTCTTAAGGCTGACAAGAATTTGATTTTCGTTGCACATCATTTATTACTCACCGAATGACAGTTTATTTGTTTAAAGTAAGTATGTAATTTTTTAAATTCATAATCTCTTAGAATTACTGCAAATGAAGAATTCCTCAAAATAAGGTTTTAAAAAATATGTAGGCAAAACTAGTATGTGAGAGGAAGTTTACTTTCCACCTATTAATCTTAACTATTATATCTTGTACTGAGGAAACTGTAATTATATTACATTTTTATGGAAAAACTACTTAAAAGCTTCTGTGATCATTTAAAATACAAAGAACAAAATACTAACTCCTTAATATTGCTAAGTTTTAGGATATTTTAATTGGTACATTAACGTACAAAAATAAATAATAACATGCAAATGAGAAACGTGGCTTTCTCTTATTTATTTTCAATATAACTTGGTCAATAAAGTCTACAAACTGCTCTTAAGGTATAAGCATAACTGTATTAATGTGAAACAGGGTTTTTAAAGTAGCTCAGATTTCCACTAATCCTAAGAAAATAATTTGTGTTTAAACTATAAAATGTATATTTATAGTCATATGAAGAAGAGATTGGAAAACATAATAAACAAAATTTCAAAGTTGTGTTGGGCCCCCAAAGTCAGTCCCTTGGAATTTAACACTGTGAATAAAGCATTTCACTGCGAATAGTTTACTATAGAAACAACCCACATACTATAATATCAAAACATAATATTTTGTTTATGTTATATGTCTTAGTGAGTTGAGCATGTATGATTATCACTTCATGAGTAAAAGCCCAGGTTTCAGGTTAAAGAAATGCTGTAGTATCAGCTTACATGTGACTCTGCTGGTCCTGTGTGTCCTTTTTCTAAAGGTTGTCACAACTCAATTGAAGAGTCCCTGACATTGTTTCCAAAGGAGAAGAATGAAACTTGCCAATATTTTACAGGGTTAATTCATATTTTGATTTTACTATAGTTATCAGTCTATGAATACTAATTCAAATAAATAAAAACTACCCAAACTTTTATAAGGACAGTTTGTGAAGTTGCTAATAATTTTATCTTCAACCAAAACCAAAATTCATTTTATGTTTTCTTTTATAAGACTCAAGTCAACAATATTTAAATCAAATAATATAACACAATACAATGACTATTTACTCATTTGATACATACTAAGAAATGGTGGCAGAAAAATATAAAGTTGTCCATAGATAAATAAGGCATGTGTCTACAAGGCTAGAATAACCTTTATACAATAACATATTACAGTTCATAAACTATAAGAGTCTTTAATATCAACTGGGGCATTCCAAGTGCACATGGTATGCATACATGTTTGAAACAAAGTGTGTGTGCATTGTGTTCTGTAGAGTGATGTAGTACTTTGCATCACTACTGTTAGAAACACCTCAAAATAATTATGTTGCTTGAGTTTGAATTAATTTTGGTCATTACACGTTCAAGAATTTTGTTTTGTGTTAAGAATTTTTAATTAAGTTTTTATTTTTTAATATTAGTTACAGTTTATTTACTTTGTATCCCAACTGTAGCCCTCTCCCTTTTTCCTTCCGAATCCCACCCTCCCTCTCTCATCTCCTCCCTGCCCTTTTCCAAGTCCACTGATAGGGGAGGTCCCCCTTCCCTTCCATCTGACCCTAGCTTATCAGGTATCATCAGGACTGGCTGCAAATTCCTCCTCTGTGGCCTACCAAGGCTGCTCCTCCCTCAGTGGTTGGGGATAGGGAGGGAATAGGGACTATTTGTGATAAGAATTTTATGATGTCCAAATTCAGTTTTGCTACCACATTTGAAGCTGTGATCCATGGTTAAGAAGCTTGGTTCTACCTGATATTTTCCAGTGGCTTGGAGCATAATTTGTTCTTAAAGGATCTAATGTCATCTGAAAGACTAAGGCAAATTTGGTGTTGGGAATATTTTCACATTCTTGTTTAAGATCACCCACAGAAAAATATATGGGAATTGCTAATACTTGGAAATCAGACAGCTTCTGAGAATACTCTATGGAAGGGGTGATTATGTGTCACTGTCAAGACAGCTAGGTGTTAAGTTATTCTTACACTTCTGAAGACACATGAAGGATGACTCAACATAGTCTTAAATATTTAAACTGATTGTAAGAATGCTTGTTCTAACATTGCATCTAGAAGAACCAATGAATAAACATTAAGTGTTTGTATTTTTCTTCATAGACAGGTAAAGCAGGGAGTTAAAAGGCCATTCCATTCAGAGAAATGGCCCCTCAGGAAATATGTCTAATTACAATCTCAGATTAATTACCTAAAATTGGGTATTAAATGAATTCATCAATGTTCTGCCTCTTTAATTTCATGTTTCATTGGTTTTCATTGATATTGCAAAGTATGATGTATGTTAACTACTAGTATTAGAAATCAAGCTGATGTTGCAAATGGTTGGTAAAGTGGCAGAGCTAATCCACTCTGAAATTTTCAATTGTCACCTCACTTTTCACAATGTATTATGAGGTACTAATGTTTTCAAATACAAAAGGTATACTACAATAGTGAATTAGGGCATTCCCAGGAGCCAAGAGGATATGTCTCACTGATATTTCAGTGGGGAACATATTTGTTTTAAATGATCAATTAATGATTTTTCCTAATTTTAATTATTATTATTTTTTGTTATTAATTATTGTTATTATTGTTTATGTTTTTTCAGTTGCTATTGAAGAAGACACTTATACTATGTCACACAAATGCCTAGCATGCTGACATTTTTTTATAATGTTTGCTCAATTATTCAGAGGTTTGGGATTGAAAATATTTCTGATATGTGTATACATATATATGTCTTTTTGTAAATCTTGAGAGAATTACTTAAGTTCTTACTTAGTCTTTTATGTAGATCACAGAAATTGCTTTTTTAATCACATAGTACATCATTAGGGGTTACTTGGTTAGTGTCTTCATTGTTGTCTCTTTGGTAGATTCCATCTAGTTTTGTACCTTGTTACAGTTCTATAAACTGGGAAGGATCAATGTTTTTGTCTTCATTTAATCTTTCTAATATCTTACTACCAGTCTTAAAACAGACTTTATTGACTGGTGTTTACTGAACTGAGTACCTTTGTATTGGTAAAAGTAAGTGGCTTGACATGAGCATATTAACCCCAATATATTAACTGTGCGCATCCTATATGTCTGCCGCTGAGCCAGCAGCTCATGAAGTCACCTGGAATTCAGAATGGAAACTGATCACATTCTTTTGTCATCTTCATTCTACCTTTAAAAAGTGCCTTTTGAAAGCACATGAAGAGTTCTGAGTAAATACTCTTTGGATGTGTAAACATGGTGTTCAGGTACCAACACTTGTGTCTCCTTTTATCTCCTTGGTAATTTCCTCATGATTTTGTGTGTGTGTGTGTGTTCTTCACTGTCTAGCAAATATCTTCTACTATTAAATAGTATAATTTTATCCATCATCTATCATCTATGAATCTACAAATGGTGTGATTTTATTGCACCATTTATTAAATTTATTATGTTTAACAATACATTTTCTGGTTGCATTAATTTTGTGTTTATTTTCCAAGGGAATTTTCAAAAAGAGAGTGGAAATGGCTCAACAATTATAGCATTCAAGTTTTAACAAACGAAAACTGAGTAAGGAAGAACATTGTTCAAAGTAAAAAAAGAATCTTTGTTATATCAGAGAACACAGCTTATGGACCCAACTCTGTTTACCCTCTGTGATATCAATAACCCAATGACAACAGTTTACTGATTTGATTAATTAAACCCATTTTAAGAAAGCTTTTTGTTAATTTATTTTTCTAAATATCCATTTTTAATATTTGACACAATGTTGGACTCTTTTGACCTGTCTTTGGCAAATACCTTATATTTTTTTAGAACCTTGGTGTTTCATGGCATGATAGTATATCT
This sequence comes from Pachyuromys duprasi, assembly GCA_028658305.1. Lineage (NCBI taxonomy): Eukaryota > Metazoa > Chordata > Mammalia > Rodentia > Muridae > Pachyuromys > Pachyuromys duprasi. Next base: position 29,835,633 of record CM053743.1, read on the forward strand.
ATACACCATAGTCAGCTTGTGTCAAAGAGTTGTGCTCATCAGTGTTGTCTTTTAAAACTCAAATGCAGTTTCCATTATTTAAGTAAAATATTCCTGTCATATTTAGCAAGTCTGAATAAAATATTTTTGTGTCATTTTAACTTTACATAATAAAAATCAAAAGTTTTTATTGTCTTGTTCTATAATTTTTAGTGAAATAATTAGTTAATACCTCAAAATATTTCCAACGGGTTATGGGAAATTGTTTTGTGTGATATTTGCCTGTGACTAAGTCAAAAGCCAATGGTCCAGAATTGGCAATGATTCCAGTTCCAACCATTAAAATATAATCATTATCTATCATATCATAGTATTAAATGTAAAGAAATACAAGAAAAAAGAAATTTAGTCTCCTCCAGGAATGAGCCTCCTAAATGTTTATCCAAACCATGTAGTCAGACCTAAAAATGACCCCCCCCCAAAAAAAAACCAGCACTAAACAGCACTCAGCAAGCTGGATTTAAATATCTGAACAAAAACAAACACACATACTCACACATATGCACACATGAATGTTATAATAATAATTAATAAGAACTTGGCCAAAAATTTGATAGGAAAAGGCGTGCTTGTGTAAAACTAGAAGGAAGAATAGTAGGCAGTAAAGATGTTATTACAATTACGTTGTTTGAAACAATTTTTGCATAAAGACTTCTAAAAGTAAATCCTGTCATGTACAACATTGTTTAACAAAGAGTGATTTACACTGTAATAAAGCAAAGCACATAATGATAGTCTTTGTTTTGACTTTTAGGCATTATTTGAAGTGTCAGATTATTTGCAACACATATTTGTTTTGTTGATTAATAACCACATAAAGAAGACAGAATGTGCTCCTATTTCTTCAAAATTCTGATTTTTTTCCATTATTAAGATTACTTTTCTTACACCCTTGCCAATTTTTCACTGAATTCTTAGAAACCATTCAATGTTTAGGTGGGTAAACACTTACTCTGTTTATTAACAATAAAATTGAGAAAAGAAACAAACCCTTTAATTCAACTCACGAAACATAATTTCAGTTATTTTCTACTATGAAAACTTTACAACATGTAATCGCACATATTACTCTTATAGAATATAAGATTTGACATACAAAGGAAAGATGTTACTAAAGTTTTCAGTGTGGGCCATCAAATCATAATATTTCTAACTTTCTAAACTAAAAATTCAAACTTTTCTTACTTTACAGTCTCCAAGCCAGAAAGAAGTAATACTTTTGGGGGATTGATCTAAGATGGTGACCCCAGAAGGACACTGTGTCTGAGGAGTAGGACAGCAGTGTCCGAGCACAGACCAGGAGACTGAAATCTGGGACCTAAAACACCAGCGTTTGTGATTGCCAGGTGAGCAGAATTCCTATAGTGAGGATATCAAGTGGGAAAGTCCTAGGGTCACCCAGTTAATCCCTGGAAAAATTCTGGGTGACCAGCTATGTACAGCCCTGAGCTGAATATGCATCTTCCATCAGTGCTGCCAGCTGCAAGAACCCAGACAGTCTCCTGACCAGGCTCAGACACCCTAGAAACCACTCTAGTCGGGGTGCATCACCTGCGCACATCAGCTAACCCCGATCTGACCATGCAGCCTCCCACCACCCTGCCAGCCTCCCACCACCCCACCAGCCTCCATCTCTGACAGGGACACAGAGTTCCCGGTCCAGATAGATACCATTCCAGACCTGAGAGAAACGGCAGGCAGACATCTGCTAGCTCTGATCTGAACTTGCAACCTCTCACGCCCCATCAGTCACTATCTCTGACAGGGACATAGTTTCCGGTCCAAACTGAGGCACCTCAGATACCAGTCCAGACCTGGGAGAAATGGAGGGCGCACATCTGCTGGCCATGAGCAGAACACGTGTGCCTCCCACAGTGTCTGTGCAGCCAGCTGCCACCCCAGACAAGGACATATAGTATCTGGTCACTAGGGTGTCCCCTGATACCATCCCAGACTGGGGTGCACAGACCCTAGCTCAGAAAGAGGAGCCAAGTCCTCAGACCAGAGGGGAGCCCATAGCAGCAAGCCCGGGTCAGAACACAGAGACTACAGACCAGAGCAGCTTCCCCAGCCACTATCCTAAACCTGGACACTCAGCCTCTGGCACAGAGTGAGATGCCAAGCCTCCAGACCAGAGTGCTCACAGCTTCTAGCAGAGAGCACAGAGTCAGGCACACAGAGCTCATGACAGAGTGTGTGTCCCGCCCTCAGCTCCACCCACTGACCTCAGAGTCTAGCCCATGGAACCTGCCACAGAATGAAGAACACTGGGAATCCAGGAAACCTGCACAGGCACTTTCCCACAGTCTGCACTTGCTAAATACACTAACACCCTCATCCCTTCCTGTGCTTGCTTCCAAACTCCATAACTCAAACACACACACTCCCCTAGCACTCCGTTTTAAGACATTATCCCAAAGCGCGCGTACACACAAACACAAACACATACTTACTCCTCCTCCCCAACAACGAAACTACAACAGCGACCTTTCCTTCCACAGGGACATCTGAAGCAACAACACACGCTATCAAACCACTGGAATGCCCTGATCTTCTTGAAGAATACTCCAGACACCATAGAATGATAGTTCCAGTCTGAAGTAAAGCTTCAAGGAACAAACAGCTCCTTGAGTATATATAAACAAATGGCCAGAGGTCGACATAAGAACTCACCCAACAAAAATCAGGACACCATGGACCCACCAAAAACACCCAAAAGTAATGGAAATTTTAATTCAATGGAGACAAAGGAAAATAATATTAAAGCTATGCTTATGCAGTTACTAGAGGAACAAAAAGAGGAAATGAACAAGGCCCTCAAAGAAATACAGAAGAATTTAACTGCCCACATAGAGGAACAATTAAAGACATACAGAGAGGAAACAAACAAAAAATAGGAGCCACAGTCAATCAGATAAAGGAAATGGTACAAAGCATGAAAACAGAATTAGAATCTATAAAAAAAAAACAGTAACAGAGAAAAACCTGG
>CM053743.1:29839160-29857769 GCA_028658305.1 Pachyuromys duprasi
CCAGGCGTAGCCCCCTCCCCCATTCCCTCCTACCCTCCCACTCCCTCCCTCATCTCCTTCTTCCCTGCCCCCTCCAAGTCCACCAACAGGGGAGGACCTCCTTCCCTTCCATCCAACCCCAACTTATCATGTCTCCTCAGGGCTGGCTGCAAAGTCCTCCCCTGGGATCTAGCCAGTCTGTCACTCCCCGGCTTATATGTGGGAGGGTCAAAGAGTCAGCCATCAAGATCATGACTGAAACAGTCCCTGTTTCCCTGAATAGGGTCTTCAGCCCTACACCAAGTTATCATGGGCCCCATCCGTGCGGGGGTTCCAGTCCACATCCACACATGCATCTTTTTAATTTAATACTGTTATATTTTTAAACTTAAGATTGTTCTATAATTTTAATACAGTAAGAATAACTATTGTTGAAAGAATATTAACTATACAAAAATATTATTTTTATATTGTAAAGACAGTGACATAATCAAAATATATGCCTAATGTCACCATCTTTCTACTTAGGTTTTCTTTGTTTTGAAAAAGGCCATGACTCAGATCAATTTGGAGAAGAAAGCATTTACGCCATTTTATAACTCTAGAGTCACACTCCACCTCAAAGAGAAATAAAGACTTAAGGCAAGAATCTGCAGGCAGGAACTGAAGTGGAAGCTGGAGTGGAGTGTGTAGCCTGCTTACATGTAAAACTCAGAACAATCTGCCTAGGGTTAGTAACCCCACAGTAGGCTGAGCCCTCCAATCCCACAGCAATCATGGACTAAGATTTTCTTAAAGGGCCATCTTTGTTTGTTTGTTTTTGTCTTTTCTTTGTTTGTTTGTTTGTTTTTGAGATAGGTTTCTCTTTTTGACCTTGGTTGTCCTGGACTCAGTTTGTACAAAAGGCTGACCTCAAACTCACATAGATTCATCTGCCTCTGACTCCCCAAGTGCTGGGATTTCAAGCATATGCCAACACTCCCATTCTATTGGCCCATCTTAATGATAATTTGTCTCAATTAAGATTCCTTTTCCCAGGGTGAAAACAAGGAAAAAGACAGGAGCCTACCCACAGATGGCCTCTGAAAGACTCTTCCCAGCAGGGTATTAAAGCAGATGCTGAGACTCAGGGCCAAACTTTGGTCAGAGTGCAGGGAATTCTATGAAAGAAAGGGGCAATAGAGAGATCTGGAGTGGACTGGAGCTCCAAAGGATAGCAACAGAACCAAAATATCTGGGCACAGGGGTCTTTTCTGAGTCTGATACTTCAACCAAACACCATGCATGGCAATAACCTAGAATCTCTGCATAGATGTAACCCATGGTAGTTCAGTCTCCAAATGGGAACCCGTAGTAATGAGAACAGGGGCTTTGTCGGACATGAACTCAGTGGCTGGCTCTTTGACCACTTCCCCCTGAGGAGGGCCAGCCTTACCAGCTACAGAGAAAGGCAACTTAGCCAGTTCTGATGAGACAGGATAGGTTAGGGTCAAATGGAAGGAGAGGAAGACCTCCCCCATCAGTGGGCTGGGGAGGGGCATGGGAGAAGAGGGAGGGAGAGCAGGATTGGGAGAGAATAAGGGAGGGGGCTACAGCTGAACACAAAGTGAATAAATTGCAATAAAAAAATTAACGGAAAAAATTAAAAATGCATAAAAAATGATTCCTACCCAGAGAACTCTAGCTTGTGTCAAGTTGGCAAAGACCTGTGCAAGACATTATGGTATGTGACTTGTAGTTGAGTACTGCACTAAATATATGACTGGGGTTTCTTTAAATTTTATTGAATAAAAATTTTATTGTGTAAAATTTAAAACGTAGTATAGAAGATATCATTGTTCTTATCTAGTCAATTCTAATTTATATTGTTAAATAACCTTTACAGTACTTATGAATACTTCTATAAGATTACAAACACTGAAAATTTATATTAATTACTTCTTTGTTTATAAACCTGTTAAATAAGATTCTTATCTGAAATATAGGTTAAGAATTGCAATATTTATATTTCAGGCTGCATGTAAAATGAGAGACTATTTTGATATGAGGGTGAAGAATTCAGAATGATTTTCTATTAAAAACACATTTGCAGCTTACTATATAAATCTGTGACACAAAGAATCATATCAAAAGAACTTTACACTTAAATTTAGTAACTTCAATTTAATTTTTTAGGAGATGACCAATCTCAAATAATTCTTAATTTCTACCACTTTTATATTTTATCATTTGCATAATCTATCACTTGTATGTTATATATTCATATATTTTCTAGAATATACTGTTAAGATTTTTACCTTGTTTCTTCTGTGTGAGAAGCATAATAATCACCACTGAGTTATAATCACCAAATAATGAATTATTAATTTATACTTTCAAAAAGTATAATTACATAAATTTTAGTAATAGTTCCTTGGATGATTAACTTAATTCAATACATAATACTATCGGGATTTTTTCTTTAGATTTATGAATGTTTAATTGTTTTCTTTCTTCTTGGTATTTCATTTGCAGTATTGATCGAAAATGGATCCTATTTTATACTTTCTTTTAAAAAAACCTCCAAATTACTGCTTCTGTCATGTTTTCCCTAATAATTATGAGTTAGAACACTTGACTCTTGTAGAGATTTAAAAACCAGGTATAACAGTGACTCCAAACCATTTCTATGATTAGAGAAAGACTACTATTTAAGAAGTCACGAGGGTTAATCATGTGTATGACAATAAGTTCACAATTTTTCAAGTAATTAATGTTCTCCATTTTTTTCTAAAGTTTAACAAGAATAGGTGACTCAACTTGACATCTTATTAAATAAACTTCAAGATCTGCCTACAAAAAGGAATTACATTATTAATCTGATGACAGTGAAATTAGGAACCAATAACCCTAATCATTTGAATAAACTGTCAACATTGAGAACCTTTGGAGTACTGGATGATGAAACGAGTGATTGGATGACAAAGAAATGAGTATGAATATTTCTGCATAAGCAATTTGCTTTCTCAGTATTGTAAGAAAGATTCTTTAAGATATTGTAATTTTTTTGTGTTTGCTTTTAATCTTTTTATTACAGGGGTCAGTTCCTTGCTTCTTATCTAGTAGTTATTATGCCTAGCAGCTTTTAAAGCTAACAAATGTTCTACTAAAGAGTAGAAATAGGAACTTATGTGAACATACCTCCACTGAGGTATCTTATTCATTACTAATATTAAAATAAGAAAACAGTACTATAAGAAATATTTTAAATAGTTATACTTAAACAATCTGATTATAAAATAATTGGATATCTACATGCAGAAAAATGAAAATAGATCCATATTTATCACCTTGCACAAAGCTAAAGTCCAAGTGGATCAAAGACCTCAACATAAAACCAGACACACTAAACTGGTTAGAAGAAAAAGTGGGGAAGAGCCTAGAACTCATTGGCACAGGAGACTACTTCCTGAATAGAACACCAACAGCACAGGCTCTAAGATCAACAATCAATCAATGGGACCTCATGAAACTGAAAAGCTTCTGTAAAGCAAAAGATACTGTCATCAAAACAAAATGACAGCCTACATACTGGGAAAGGATCATTGCCAATCCTACTTCTGACAGAGGGCTAATATCCAGTATATGTAAAGAACTCAAGAAGTTAAAAAGCAAGAAATCATGTAATCCAATTAAAAAATGGGATATGGAGCTAAAAAGAGAATTCACTGTAGAGGATTATAGAATGGCAGAAAAACATTTAAAGAAATGCTCAAGGTCCTTAGCCATCAGGGAGATGCAAATCAAAACGACTCTGAGATTTCACCTTACACCCACCAGAATAGCTAAGATGAAAAACGCATGCTAGAGAGGTTGTGGAGAAAGAGGAACCCTCCTCCATTGCTGGTGGGAATGCAAACTTGTACAACCACTCTGAAAATCAATTTGGCACTATCTTAGACAATTAGGAATAGTGATTCCTCAAGACCCAGCTATACCAGTCTTAAGCATATATCTAAAAGATGCTCAAGTACACAACAAGGACATTTGCTCAACTATGTTCATAGCTGCTTTATTTGTAATAGCCAGTACCTGGAAACAAGCTAGATGTCCCTCAGTTGAGGAATGGATACAGAAATTGTGGTACTTTTACACAATGGAATACTACTCAGCAATTGAAAAGGAGGAAACCATGAAATTTGCAGGCAAATGGTGGGACCTGGAAACGATCATCCTAAGTGAGTTATCCCAAAAGCAGAAAGAAACATATGGTATATACTAACTTATATAGACCTATAGGATAGGAAGATCATACTGTAATCTATACACATAGGGAAGATAAACAAGAAGGAGGACCCAGGTTGGTATGATCAATGCTCGTTTAGATGAACAAATGGGATGGACATTGAATGGAGGATAAAACAAACAACAGGACAGGAGCATACCAAAGAGGGCCTCTGAAAGACTCTACATAGCAATGTATCACAACAGATATTTAGACTCACATCCAAGCCTTCTGCAGAGGGCTGGGAATGATAACGAAAATAGGGGAAGTTTGTAAGACTTGGGGAGAACAAGACCTTCACAAAGACCAAATTGAGCAAGGCACAGGGGTCTTTTATGAGACAGTTTCTCCAACCAAGGACCATGTATGGATATGGCCTAGAACCCCCGCTCAGATATGGCCCATGGTAGCTCGGTGTCCAACTGAAGACCCTAGTAAGGGGAACAGGGACTGTTTCTGTCATGAACTCGATGGCTGGCTCTTTGACCCTCCCCCATACACGCCAGGGAGTAACATCCTAGCTAGATCCCAGGGGAGGACATTGCAGCCAGCCCTGAGGAGACAAGATGAGCTGGGGTTGGATGGAAGGGACTTGGAGGGGTCAGGGAGGAGATGAGGGAGTAATGGGGAGAGTGGGAGGGAATGAGGGCGGCGGCTATGCCTGGGATGCAAAGTACCTAACCTGTGATAATATAAAAAAAGAAATTACATTAAAAAAGAATTAATGTTAATATTAAAAAAATTTCTTCCTACTTCTGAAATAAAATTGTGCTTTATATTAGTGTATATGTATTTGGATTAAATATATATGCTTATAATTATGACTTTTCTTAACTGATAAAATCTAACTTTGTATCATATTTTTTTTTTTTTAGCTTTGAATTAAATTTTATGTTTGTTTGTTCTTCTCTCTTGAAGCTCCTCCTGGCTATATGTCCTCTACCTTTATTTGGTGAAAAAAAAAAAGTCTATTTACTACATTATCCCTAGTGATTCTAAGTGGCAACAGCCTAAAACTCTCTTTATTATATTTGTTAGTCATACATACATTCTAATTGTACCAATGTAAATAAGAAAATAATTTTACTGACATAATGGCAATGTCAAATTTTTGTATTCTCCACAAATTATGGGTGAGTCTAATACTTAGATCAATAAGTATTATTAGCCCAATAAACTTGAGTGACTTGGATGTTTCAGTAAATAAACATAAAGAGACTAATGAAAGGTTTCTTAAAATTAAAGGCATTGTCCACCAAGATTAAGATGTCTTGTGTATTGTTTCAACTATTTGATTTATCGTAGAACTATCTGTGTCAATACTTCTGGGACTTACTCCCAGTACTCAACTTGTTTTGAATGTAAACAAATAATGAAGCTTAGAGACTATAAAAGAAGACCATCAGTAATGCTGCACAGGTATTTATAGGCCATATCAAAAAAACCACATTGATATTCACTTCTTTCTTATATGTAAATTTTTCTTTGGCAAAGGGCAAAGTTGATTGTTACTTGAAGATAGTTCTGGTCAACTCATTGATGAATACCATCACCACCAGCAATAAACAAGCTGCTTATGTAGAGGTGACATATATGTTTTAGACAGATAAGGGAGTTTGAGCTTAATGTAGTCACAGAAATAGAAAACCAAAGGAAGAATTTTAAAAATACTTTTACATTTCCTTATTGCACAAAAAGAATCATGAGTAACCAGAAGATGTAGTAAAAGTGACACCTTATAGTAGTTTGTTGCTGTTGTTCTAGAATGGTAGTGCTGTTACTCATAGTTGTATTTACATAGGCAACAAATGTGCACTTTTATGGTGAAAAAGATAAAAGTTTTCTATGGAGAAATAAATTTCAAATAATCATCAGTAACATTACCATTGTGGTAATGCTGAATTCCCCTAGAGGCATAAAATTAAACATATATTTCAAAAGTTTGGGTAACTAAAATGTTTCATTCATTGGGGATGTCAGAACTGTCTCTTGTCCATTAAGAGGTCAATACTCTCTCTTTCCCTGGTAGATGTAGATTATAGATGGATGCCAGATGCATAGATAGATGCTTGATAGGTAGAAATAGATGATAGATAATATAGTTATAGATAGATGATAAATAAATAGATAGATAAATAGATAGCAGACAGACAGACCAACAGACATACAGATAGATAGATTGATTGATGATAGCTAGATAGAGAGAAGGTAGAGATAGATACAGATATAATCTACAATATAAATAGATATGTTAGCTGATAGATAGATAGATGATAGATAGATAGATGATAGATAGATAGATAGATAGATAGATAGATAGATAGATAGATAGATAGATAGATAGAATAGTAGACAGACAGACAGGCAACCAGATAGAAAGATAGACTGTTAGATGATAGGTGATAGACACACAGATAAATGATAGGTAGATAGAGGATAGATAAATAGATAGGTGGTAGACAGAAAGATGACAGACATGCAAATAGATAGATTATAGATAAATAGATAATACAGAGATGATAGATTATGCATCCTTCCTTTGTGCTTCCCTCTGTTTTATCTTCTTACACTCCCTGATGTTCTACTGTACTGTACACTAAAATGTCAATCAATCTTACCTCAGTAGTTGTTTAATTACATATTACAGAGCTTAACTGCAAGTTTTCCAAAACTGCTTGTTAAACTAAGATTGCATTTTATAAAAAGAATCTTTGTTGATTCTAGTCTAGTTAGTGTTATTCATTTAGGAAAAGACTCCCATAGCAGATCATGGCTTCTGGGCTTGCTCCTGGCTTTTACTCTCTTTTTTTTACCAGGACATTAGTGATCATGACTTCTATCTGCATTAACGTAGCCCTTTATAGCATGCGATTTCCATACTACTACACCTTTTCTTGCCTGTATGTTCTGATTTCTAATGTGACTCTTCATCTGGGAAAAGCTCTCCAATTTCCAATTCCTCAATCCACTGTCACTCCATTAACTCTTGGTATATGTCTTAATTTTCTTCTTTCCCCAGGAATAGACCTTTCATGGGCCTCTCAACTTCCTTTCTTCCTTTTCCTGTTCATGAGTATATTCTTAATATTTTTAGTTATGTTTTTTCCAAATTAAATATGTATTTCAAAAATAATATCAGTTTGATGCAAATGGATTTTAAGTCTGGAATTTAAAGACTAAGTTTACTTTCTAAAATGCTATTGTTCATTGATGAGCATTCAAAGTCAATTGTGGTGGCTCAACCCAAACATATATTAAGCCTTTCTCCACATGCTTACATAATAAGACTATTGAAAAACTACCTTGTACTACAGTCCACACTCAAGAAGTGATAATTAATTAGTTTAAAATGTTTCATAATGTGTGAATTAAAAAAGTAAGCACATATTTCCATGATTATTATCCTGTTTACCTTATTTTTTATTCTTTAGTGATCTTTCTACAACAATGTTTTTTCTAGGTTTTCATTGATGGACTATGGGTATAATTCCGAGTGAATGAGATACATAGGGTCTTCTTTTTTCAAAAAGAACCTTCCTTCCTTGTGACTCTCTTAAAACACACTCAGAAATTCCTGAAATTGTGGGAGATATTTTCTCTTCTTGGTTTTAGTCCATGAAAAATCAGTACTTCTACATTGATCAGCTTATCTAAAATATCCTGAGATTTAGCTCCCTGATATTACCACTCTCTTCCATTGGTGTCATGGACCTGTGCCACTACACTTTCATAAAATCTTAAAATCCTGCTACAACATGATGTTTTTCCCACTCACCATGAATTTCTTAGAAGCTGAATTTTTTTACGATATTTAATTTTTGGTATCTTATATTCTTTATATAACACATTTTGGTTTTCTGTTCTCCTTTCAGAGATTAGCAAAGTCGATTCCTGATGTCCAGGTTTTATTTTCAGAGGTCTGCACCGTTTTAAAAAATCTTAACCATAAAACATAGGTAAAGATCTGTGACATAGAAAAGTTAGTGTCATAATCACAAGTTTTATAGTAATGGCGATTACAGAGCTCCAGACTTACATGATACATTTGAAGAAGTTAGGAACTACTAATATTGATGAGAATGCAGTAACACTAATCATCCTTGTGATGTCTCCAGAAGCTCCAATATATTCCTAAAGCGCCAAATGCTCAGTTTTTGTATTTTCTTCTCCCCATTTAAAGCCCCACTCATGAGTCAATCCTAACAAAATGGCTATGTGTAAAATGCAGCCAGTTATGGCCTTATAAATTTTAAGAATTCTACTTTGTTAATGACTTCTCCCTTTCATTTCCGTAAAGATTTTATTTATTTATTTATTTATTTATTACACTTTATTCACTTTGTATCTCAGCTGTAGCCCCCTCTCTTATCCCCTCCCAATCTCACCTTCCCTCCCTCTTCTACTCCCATGCTTCTCCCCCAGTCCCTTGATAGGGAGGGCCTCCTTCCCTTCCACTTGATCCTAGCCTATCAGTTCTCAGCAGGATTGAATGCATTGTCTTCCATTGTGGCCTGGTAAGGCTGCACACCCCTGCCCCTCATCTGGAAGTGATCAAAGAGCAGGCCACCAAGTTCATGTCAGAGACAGCCCTTATTCCCATTACTAGGGAAACACATTTGGACATTGAGCTGCCATGGGCTACATCTGTGCACGAGTTCTTGGTTATCTCCATGAATGGTCCTTGGTTGGAGTATCATTTTCAAAAAAGTCCCCTGTGACCAGATTCTTTTTTCTCTCCTTGTAGAACTCCTGTCCTCTCCAGATCTTTCTCTCTCCCCTCTTTCATAAAATTCCTTGCACTCTGCCCAAAGTTTGGCTATGAGTCTCAGCCTCTACTTTGATGCCCTGCAGGGTAGAGTCTTGCAGAGTCCCTCTGTGGTAGGCTCCTCTCCTGCTCCTGTTTTGTTTTGTTTTGTTTTGTTTTGTTTTCTCCTCTGATACCCATCCTGTTTGCCTTTCTAAATGAGGATTGATCATCTTACCCAGGGTCCTCCTTATTCCTTAGCTTCTTTAGGTATACAGATTTTAGTATGTTTTTCCTACATTATATGTCTAATACCCACTTACAAGTGAGTATATATCTTGTGTTTCTTTATGCTTCTGGGATACCTTACTGAGGATGATCTTTTCTAGTTCCCACCATGTGCCTGAAAATTTAATGAAAAAGAAGAAGTCGAAGTATCACTATTTGCAGAAGATATGATAGTATACATGAGTGACCCCAAAAATTCACCAGGGAACTCATACAGCTGATAAACACCTTTAGCAAAGTAGCTGGATACAAAATTAAGTCAAAAGAAATCAGTAGCCCTCCTGTATACAAAAGGCAAATGGGTTGAGAAAGAAATTACAGAAACAACATCCTTCACAAAAGCCACAAAGGACATAAATTACCTTGGTGTGACTCTAACCAAGCAAGTCAAAGACTTATATGAAAAAACTTCCAGTCTCTGAAAGAAGAAATAGAAGAAGATATCATAAGATGGAAAACTTCCCATGCTCATGGCTTGGCAAGATTAACATAGTAAAAATGGCCATCTTACCAAAAGCAATATACAGATTCAGTGCAATTCTCATCAAATTAACAACCCAATTATGTACAGTACTTGAAATAAAAAAATCTCAACTTCATATGGAATAACCAGAAACCCAGAATCACTAAAACAATACTCTGTAATAAAAGATCTTCTGGAGGTATCTCCATCCCTGATCTCAAACTGTACTATAGAACAACAATAATATAAACTGCATGGTGATGGCATAGAAACAGGCTGGTGGATCAATGGAATAGAAGACCCAGAAATAAACCTACACACTTATGGACATCTGATTTTTGACAAAGATGCCAGAACCATAAAAATGGAAAAAAATAGCATATTCAACAAATGGTGCTGATCTAATTGGATATCTACATGTAAAAAATGTAAATAGAGTCATACTTATCACCCTGAACAAAACTAAAGTCCAGGTGGATCAAAGACCTCAATATAAAACCAGACACACTAAACATGTTAGAAGAAAAAGTGGAGAAGAGCCTTGAACTCATTGGCACAGGAGACAACTTCCTGAACAGAACATCAACAGCACAGGCTCTAAGATGAATAAGCAACAAATGGGTCCTCATGAAACTGAAAAGCTTCTGTAAAGCAAAGGACACTGTCTTCAGAAAAAAATGACAGCTACAGATTGGGAAAGGATCTTCACCAATCCTATACCTGACAAAGGGCTAATATCCAGAATATATAAATAACTCAAGAAGTTAAAAAGCAACAAATCAAGTAATCCAATTAAAAAGTGGAATACAGAGCTAAATAGTATTCTCCATAGAGGAATATCAATTGACAGAGAAACACTTAAGGAAATGTTCATCAGACAAATGCAAATCAAAATGACCCTGAGATTTCACCTTATACCTAGCAGAATGGCTAAGATAAAAAACTCAAGTGACAACATGCTGGAGAGGATGTGGAGAAAGGGGAACCCACCTCCATTGCTGGTGGGAATGTAAACTTGTTCAAACACTTTGGAAAACAATCTGGCACTTTCTTTGGGAATAGCCCTACCTCATTATCGAGCTATACCACTTTTACGCATATATCCAAGAGAAGCTCAAATATATAACAAGGACATTTGCTCAACCATGTTTGTAGCAGCTTTATTTGTAATAGTCAGAACCTGAAAACAACTCAGATGTCCCTAAATTGAGGAATGGATACAGAAATTATGGTACATTTACACAATGGAGTACTACTCAACAAATAAAAACAAGGAAATCTTTTCATTTTTATTGCCGATTTAGAGTTAAAAAAATCCATGCACATTCAATATATAAAAAAAATAGTCATTAGGAGGCACAACAGAAATAATCACGAGGAGTTGTGTATTCTTGATTATTACCATATGGAAAGAAAATTGCAGCTCACAAGAGTGTCCATGTATGTGATTTAGTAGCACAGAAGGAGAGCTTGTTGCTAGAATATGACTTGTGTTCCTAGAGGGAAAGATCTTCTAATTAAATAACATATGGGCCTCTATTTATAGAAACATTCTAAAGGACATTGATGTCAGTACATTTTGGCATTGAAATAGTTTCTATAAATGTAGCGAGAAATATTTTTACATCTAAGGTAAGCACAATAAGATATTGGTTGATTTGATATAAATATATGTATGTATATATACATACAGTGGTCTCATCTTTAATTATCATTAGTCACAAATATTATTGGACTACAAATTATTTGCCTTGCAAATGAACAAAGTCACTTGGAATTAACTGACAGGCACTTTTCATGTACCAAATTTGACCACCTGCTGAAGGACATGTATTTATAGCACAGAACTGATGCCTGATTGAAATACAGTGTGCAGGGAAAGCAAATAAAAGTTCTGGTTCCAATCTTTTATTGTCATAGAATATGAAATAAGACATAAAATACCAAAACTAATTAGTTTAATTATCTAATGAGTAACATGATGATACTGAGAATAAAATTATATTTTATCTGAATAAAATCAATGCTGAAGCTATTAAGATTCCAAGGTAGTCATAATTATCAATACACAGGGATAAATAATAGTGGACTTGGAATGTTTAATGAAGTATTTTGAAAAATTTATAAATTTTGACCTCAAAAGTATCAAATTAATTTGAATAATACATTTTATATTGTGCAATAAAAATTTCTTCATGCTCATGCTGTTTCCCTTTTCTAGGCCCACAAACACCCTTCTGAGGAACTCTTGTTCGGCATATTCAGGAGTGTATTAAGTTTTTGGTCGGTTTCTCAAAACTGAAATGTCAAACAATACCTTAAGCATCTGGAGAAGAATTCATTAATATCTAAAATGGTACTTGCTTTATCTCTACATACTTATGGCATTTAATCTATTTAAAAATATCTAAAAGTGTGTATGTGTGTGTGTGTCTTTTCTTCTTTCATTGCATAGGCTGTATGTGATCTGGTTTGTGGATAAACTATGGAAAGGGTATATCAATATATCAATGTCAATCTACACTGAGAGGTACACATATACACATATTCTGTGTGTCTCTCTCTCTGTTTATCTGACTTTGTCTCTGTCTCTCTCTCTGTCTCTCTCTCTCTCTCTCTCTCTCTCTCTCTCTCTCTCTTTCTCTCTGTGTTCACTTCCATAGGGAGAAGGTGCATAAATTGAGATGACTACTGACAAAGAAGAATATGAAATTTCTTTTTGTTACCACAGAATATAATTTGAAACCTTTGAGTTACTGAATTCTAATTTTTTTTTTACTATTTTTGTTTGGGTCTTGCTTGATTCCAGATAACTGACGCCTCAGAAAACATTGCACATAAGTAAAGTATTTTCAGGACTGAGACCTCTCTCCTATGAGAAACAACTTCAGCAGGAACTACATTCTGTCCTTATAATTTTTCTCAAGTTCTTTATTTTTATTTTATGTTCATCTTTTTGACTGCTTATATATATGTGTAAAGGAGCAGATGCCCTGGAACAGGGGTTACAAGCAGTTAGGAGCTGCCATGTGGATTCTGAGAATTGTACCCATGTTCTTTGCAAGGGCAGCCAGTGCTCTCGAATGCTGAGCTATCTCTCAAGCCTGTTCCCTTTATATTTTCTTCTGTTTTTGAATTCAAAAGCACCAATAAGTACTCTAATGACTTAAGTCAATTTTTGTTGTTACATGCATTAGTTCAGATGTGATTTCTGATGACAAAATCAGGGTTTTTTTAAAAATGTTGTCTGCATTCCTTCTTGACATTATTTAACTACTGTTTTAGTAAATGCATAAATAAATTTGATTTATGTACAGTAAAGAACTTTCAACATTAATATACACATATTTAATCAATGAAGAAACTATGGAATCAGAATCAAAGAAAAATAAATTTATCACAGTGAAATTAGCTTAGATATTCTCTTTTAGTGAAATAATCTTTTATTCACTATAATAAAGATTCCATTTATAATTTTACTTCTTGGGCAATGACATGTGCATTAATTTCGGTAAAACAATACCAACTAAAGTCTTTCATTTTTCTCTTAGCCAAATGAATTTTAGACTTTTTTTCTGTGGTGCCTTCCTGCTTTTAATCTTGTTTTCTCTTCTTCTTCCTTTTCTTCTTCCTCCACATATTTGTTATCATTTTTATCTACCTTCTTAATTCCTCTCTCTTATTCTTTCATTTTTCAAAACATAGCTGTATATTTATCAAAGAGTCATTTGTTAAATTTGTTAAGAGCAAACAGAATCATTTCTTAAGTTATATTATTTTGCTTCTCTGAAAAAAATTAATTGTACTTGTGTGTCTATTTATGCTGTCTCAAGTCAATCTTTTTATCCATGTCCACATTTTTATTAATAATTTAATGTCTTTGTGAAACTTTATGATAAGCACTTTTACGGATCCTTTGCTTTTGTTCTTATAATCTTTATAACTTCTCCATGTGCTTTTAGTACTCTATGCAAATTTTAGTTTTACAGTTGTTGACTTCTCTATCATTTGGGTTTAACCCAGTTTACAGAGAAAATTATGTTTTTATATTTTTTTTTGTAATTTTCACTTTACTTGTACGGATACTTTGCTTGCAGGTATGTCCGTGTGCAAGTTACAGTACCGTATGGTATAGTCCGTGTCCAGTACCCATGGAGGTCAGAACAGTACACAAATGTGCTAGTACTAAAACTGCAGAAGCTTTTGACCTGCTATATTGGTCCTGAGATTTAAACCTGAGCTCTCCGTACACACAACATATTCTCTTAGTTGCAATTTGATGTCTTATTATAGGAATATTGGAATACAATAAACTAAAGTTATCCATTGATTTTTGTGTCTTTGGACCTTTATAACCAATGTGGAGGCAAGCCTGTGGAGTGATATGTTACCTGGGAAGAATATACCCATTAGCTCACAAAATACCTATTAATATTTTAATAGGTAACCTTTTAATCTTAGAGTACATAAGAAAAGTTGTAAACTTCTTTCTTTTGTAAAAAAAAAAGTTTGTTTTGACAGATTAAAACAGATCACATAATAAGACTAAAAATGCTATATAATTACATTTGTTTATTGATAAGCTAATAAAATCAGTTTGAATTGGTTATTAAAGGGCAGGAGGAAAAAACTGATATCAAAACAAAGTGATGTAACACTCCAAAATACAAATAGACAAGGCTAGAACCAAACTAATGTACGGTCACATAGTATTCATTACTGTGTATTCAGAGAATGATAAATTATATCTGGATAGTTCCTAATGTAATTTGATATCATTCACATAAAAAACTAGACTAAATCTAAGAAGTATGATAAACATAATGGCTTAAAGTAACTATAACATGAGTATTTTCCCCAAGGACAGTTTGGATAGCTTCCCACAGTGATTGCTCAAATAATATTAAGTTCTAAATCACTCTAAATTGATTGAAGAAAGAGTTTAATAATTTTATTTGACTTGTTGACAAAGTATGTGAGTACTTTTAATATATTTGAAGCTACTAGACTAAAATATTAACTTATATGATTATATATTAATGCATATTTATGTATTTTATTTATAATATGTAATTTATATTTAATATATAACATAATAAAAAGAAAAATTATGTACTTGAGGCATATTATTCACCACATAGGTAAGTTTAATAAAGTAAGTGTGATTTTTGCTGAAATCAACCCAAAATGCAAAATTTTCAAAATGTTTATTGTTATAAAGCATTTTAATCTTTTTCTGCATATACTATTTATATAAATATGTAATTCTTATTTAGTGCCTTTAGTGAAAATAATTAGAAATTGTGGAGAATGTTTTAGTTTGCTCATCTGGTTTCTTATTGCATATTTTATTATTTCTCTTGAAACAGAATATTAAAACTAAAAGGCAATTTATTTGAAGACTCAGGAGATCGGTTGCCCTCTTCTGGCCTTCACAGGTTGAGATTGGTGCATATACAAATACACACACACACAAGTAACGTGAATAAAAATAAATCTTTATAGAAATTCATTTGGCCAACATTTAAATTCATCTAGTATCAGTCAAAGATTCAGTTAAATCTATACATAGTGAGATAATTAAGAAGTTAAGTTTTTCTATAATGATAATTATTCATAACATTTCATAACTTCAAGAAAAACTCATAATTCTTTTATCCTATGAAACTAATTGGGATTCTAAAACCAAATGGATAATTATCTTTCCTTAATTTGAATACCATAGATATATCCCAGGCAATTTATAGTTTGTGCTGGTGCCTTTAAACATCTACATGTATGTTCAGTGGCTTGTAAAAATAATTAAAAAAACCTTAATCATTTTATAGAGAAAGAAGTAGATATAGGATGATGTCATAATATTGATCCCAATCTCATATTGCATCACATATTACATTCAGCAATGTCTCATTTATAGAATCATGAACCACTAAGATGTAGTAACTTTAAAATATCAAACATATCATGAATGACATCGTCTTACAATAACATCATAGTGCAATCCATTACACATCCCTACAATTTCTGTTGTAAATCTACCTACACAACTAAATACATAGTTACATAGCAATTGTTTACAGCATAAAAGCTTGACAAAGACAAAAAATTATAATAAGTCTGACTCTTGTACTTAATGTTCTATAATCTTAACTATTGAAATAGAATATAATCATAGTGAAGATTTATATAGAGATATACATCCTGTTATTCTAATCACAGCATTATAAACCTTGCACATCTCTTGATCACAAGTTTGAGGTGTTTGTTTGTTTGTTTGTTTGTTTGTTTTTGTTTTGCTTTGCTTTGTTTTTTTTTTTTTTTGGTTGTCTGTCTGACTTAACCTCATGCTCTTTTGTTCATTGTGGCTGCTAGGCAGGGAGAATGCACTGTTAACATAGGCAGCAAAAGGCTGTGCTGATCAGTTGATTAAAAGTGATTAATGACTACAAAGGAAAAGAATCAGTGATAATTATTACTTGTCAATCAAGCCTGTCCCATTCTATCGTATCTGCAATCTGTCAAACAAGAACAAAGTGCCGTAACATGTTAAATAGACTGGATAATGTAAAACATATATGAGAACAAAAATTGGAGAAAGCTCCCTAGGGCTTGTCCTGAAAGTTCTGATGACCTGGAGTGATGACAGCCAACGCTTAGAAGAGTGATGCCAGAATAAACTCCTTAAAAGTTTGTGACACTTAATAGCATATCATGAATTCTTTTTGGAGCAAGGTGGACTGGCCTTGGTCACTTTTCTACTACTGTATCAAAACACCATAGCCACAGCAATTTGAAAAGGATATCATTTAATTTGGGTGCTCAATTACAGAGGGTTAGTCTCAAGGAACACTATGGTCTAGAACATGACAACAGGAAGCCTGGCTTGCCTCAAAGTAGCAGCTGAGAATTTACATCCGATCCACAGACATAAGACAGAGAAAAGATTGAGAGCCAAATAGGGACAACCTGGTATTTTGAAATCTCAAATCCCACTCTCCAAAACATGCCTCTTCCCCCAAGGCCACACCTTCTAATCCTTGCCAAACTGTTCCAGTAGCTGTGGACCAAGTTTTCAAAGATATGAGCCTATGTTGGCTGTTCTTAGTCAAATGACCAAAGGGGTTCATGGAGCTCAGAGAAGGGATGGGAGTGGGGAGAATAATGAAATTATATGTTAGATTTAAGAAACAAGGAAATCATGAAATTTGCAGGTAAGTGGTGGGAACGGGAAAATATCATCCTGAGTGAGTTGTCCCAGAAGCAGAAAGACACACCAGGGCATATACTCACTCATATGTGGATATTAGACATATAATATAGGATAAACATACTAAAATCTGCATACCTAAAGAAACTAATCATGAAGGAGGACTCTGGTTAAAATGCTCAATCCCCATTCAGAAAGGCAAAGAGAATGGACATCAGAAGAGGGAGAAAACATGGAACAGGTCAGGAGTCTTGCCACACAGGGCCTCTGAGGGGTTCTGCCCTGCAGGGTATCAAAGCAGATGCTGAGACTTATATCCAAACTTTTGGTAGAGTGCAGGGAATCTTGTGAGAGAAGTGGGAAATGGTGGGACCTGGAAAGGACAGGAGCTCCACAAGGAGACCAACAGAACCAAAGAATTTGGACACAGGGGTCTTTTCTGAGACTGATAGTCCAAACAAAGAACCACTTGTAGAGATAACCTAGAACCCCTGCACAGATGTAGCCCATGGCAGTTCAGTCTCCAAATGGGTTCCATAGTAATGAGAGCAGGGACTGACTTTGACATGAACTCAGTGGCTGGCTCGTTGATCAACTCTCTCTCTGGGTGGAGGGCGGGGGGCAGCCTTGTCAGGCCACAGAGGAGGAAGGACAGTACAGCTAGTTCTGATGAGACCTAATAGACTAGGATCAGAAGGAAGTAAAGGAAGACCTCCCCTATCAGTGGACTTGGGGAGGGGCATGTATGGAAAGGAGAAGGGGAGAGGGCTTGGGAGGGGAGAAGGGAGGGAGCTACAGTGGGGATACAAAGTGAATGAAGTGTAATTAATAAAAATTTTTAAAAAGAATTATTAATAAGGAATAGCCTCCTGCTTTGCCTGATTGGATTCTCACAAGAACACCAAGCTACTTATCTATAACATATAAGTAGAAGACCTAGGACAGACCTCTTTGGCTTCCTTATTTTTGCTAGTCCTCATGAGTCCCCGCCAGTTGAATCTGTGGGCCATGTTCATAACACTTACTTCTCAGGCGCCTTAGAGCCTTCATCTCCTTCATCAGCAGGACTCATGAGATCCACCTAATATTTGTTGTGGGATTCTGCATCTGCTCCTTACAGTTGCTAGATGAAGTCTCTCTGGTCACTTTGATGATGATTATGCTAGGCTCTGGATAAACAATAGGTCAATGTGAGACCCTTTCCTTCTACTCAGTTGCTTCATCCAGCTTTGATGTGATAGCCTGTACCTGGTCTTGTAGCTTGTTATGCCTTGTTGGGTTGATGTCCTCTGGGAGGCCTGCTTTTTTTCTGAGAGGAGGCAAAAAATAAGTGGATCTGGGGGAGAAAAGAGGTGGAAGGGGAGACTACAGAGAAGGAAAGGGGGGAGGGGAGACTGCAGTCTGGATGAGACTATGAGAGAAGAATTTTTTAAAAAGAAAAAGACGCTTAACAAAAAATTATTAATAAGAAAATTAACATGATCCTGTCCTGCTGCTTGTTTTCTCCTCCATTCAAAGCCCATCCTATTTGTTCATCTAAATGAGCATTGATCATACCAACCTGGGTCCTCCTTCTTGTACATCTTCCCTAGGTGTGTAGATTTCAGCATGACCTTCCTATCCTATAGGTCTATAGAAGTGAGTATATACCATATGTTTCTTTC
>CM053743.1:29857869-29873550 GCA_028658305.1 Pachyuromys duprasi
CTCTCCAGCATTCGTTGTCACTTGAGCTTTTGAACTTAGCCATTCTGGTGGGTGTAAGGTGAAATCTCAGGGTCGTTTTGATTTGCATCTCCCTGATGGCTAAAGACGTTGAACATTTCTTTAAGTGTGTTTCTACCATTCTATAATCCTCTACGGTCAGTTCTCTTTTTAGCTCCATACCCCATTTTTAATTGGATTACTTGATTTCTTGCTTTTAAACCTCTTTAATTCTTTATATATACTGGATATTAGCCCTCTGTCAGAAGTAGGATTGGTAATGATCTTTTCCCAGTCTGTAGGCTGTGGTTTTGTTTTGATGACAGTGTCTTTTGCTTTACAGAAGCTTTCAGTGTCTCTGAAAGAATCAATATAGTAATGTATCAAAGCAGATATTAAGACTCACAACCAAGCCTTCGGCAGAGGGCTGGGAATAATAATGAAAATAGGGGAAGTTAGTAAGACTTGGGGAGAACAAGAGCTTCACAAAGACCAAATTGAGCAGGGCACAGGGGTCTTTTAGGAGACGGTTTCTCCAACCAAGGACCATGTATGGATATGGCCTAGAACCCCTGCTCAGATGTGGCCCATGGAACTCGGTGTCCAACTGAAGACCCTAGTAAGGGGAACAGACACTGTTTCTGTCATGAACTCGATGGCTGGCTCTTTGACCCTCCCCCATACATGCCAGGGAGTAACAGCCTGGCTAGATCCCAGGGGAGGACATTGTAGCCAGCCCTGAGGAGACAAGATGAACTGGAGTTGGATGGAAGGGGAGGAGATCCTCCCGTGTGGGTGTACTTGAAGGGGGCTAGGAGGAGATGAGGGAGGGATGAGGAGAGTCGGAGGGAATGAGAGAGGGGGCTAAACCTGGGATGCAAAGTACCTAACCTGTGATTAATATAAAAAATAAATACATTAAAAAAAAAGAAAACTAACATGAACTTCAATACCAATCATTCTTCATTAACTGGGAAACATGATTATAGTGCACTCTTTTCACATTTAACTGGAAGATGGAGTGTTATAGAGAAAGATGATAAGTAGGAAAGAAAGAAGGATAAAAAGAAAGGAAGACATAAGGGAACAAAACAGAGAGAGGGAGTGAGCAGAGGAAAGACATTACTACTGTTTCATTTAAAGAAAGCATACTGTATCCCTGTAAAGAGCCTCTAGGAGGAGCTTCAAGCCATCTTTATTCTTGGAGATTAATTTCCAGCAATTGTATTGCCCAGTATTAACTCCCAATGGGATAATAGATGAAAATCTCATTATTCCACTTCATAGATTAAACACAATGGTTTCTGTAGTACTTTGCTGTTGTCTAGGCTGGCATATATACCCACCATTCCCTCATGGAGCAAGTCTTTTAGTTGTGTAAGTATTTTTGATAGTAGGTAACCTATACAAATATACCTACCTTTTGTGTTTAACAGACTTCTACAATACCCTTTGCCTACTTTCACATAATTATATACATACATCATTATCATTGTGTAAAAAGTTTTCTACAGATTTAGTACAATAGTACACTATGCTGGTTGGTAGCCAAGGAAAAATCAACTTTGCAATATAGACTAAGTTATAATTTCAGAATTGGTATAGGAACACTTTATGATGCACTCACAATATAAAACTCATCCTAAGACAGTTCATAATATTTTGCCATATGTAAGTGATCTTTGTATGTGTTATTGTATCATTAACTCAGTATAAACGGTTAAGGTCCAGTTATGCATAGGTAATGCCTGTAAATTTGTTAGCCTTTTTTTTCTCTCAGTTATAATTTAAAGTTTAAAATATGATATAGAGCTAATGTTTTATAGTTTTACTGTTACAATTAGGTAAAAGACTTTGTAAAACCCAAGATTATTTTAACTGAAAAATGTATTTCCATTAATTATATCTAGCTACAAATTCTTGGCCTAATAATGATCAAAGGTATGGCTTTGGTCTTATGGGGCAGTTTAAATCCATTAAAAAAGAGGTGGTTACAGCTGTCTTTTGCTTTTATTGAACCAGTGGAAATGTCTTGAAAGGCAGTTGATGTTGAAGCTCTCCTGAGTAACAACTGAGTAAGACTGATAACTTTAATCCTCTGATAGTTTGCAATGTACATTTCTGCACTATGAAACCTAGCTGAGAGGGACAGTTTTAGCACTATTTTCATTCTATGATTCAAGTGTTCAATTCTTATATAATAGGGTCTGACCATCATCTTATGAAGAATAATAAACAACATTGTCGATTGCTTATAATGTTTGTTGGTCTATAAGACATCAATTGCCAAAAGTTCCAAAAAAGTAAGACATCCTTGGGTTTTTATTTGTTAGCCTCTATTGTTCAGTGTTCAGCAGGGGCATTTTCTGCTCTTTTCATTGTAGGTAACTTCTCTCTCCATATATATTTTTTCTCTATAATGCATACGAGTATGTGTGTGTGTCCTTGTGTTTCAGACAAATTCTATAGTAATAGTTCCTAGATGGCTTTATTAAAAAACATTTAGCATCATCTGTCCCTCTCTGTATTTCTTCCTCTATTCCATCAACCACTACTACTTCATCCTTTCTGTTTCATTTGTCCCCTTTAGCCCTATGTAAAACTGTTTCATTTCCTCCCTTGAAAACTGACCCCTTCCACAATCCGGTGCCTAATTTTCTGACCTCTTCAGGTACTCCAAATGTCATATACATATCTGAAGTCTTAAAACTAACATCTACAAGAAAGAAAATATGGCATGGTTTTCTTGACTTATCTCACCCAGAATGACTCTTTCAAGCTACATTCATTCACCTGTAATTTCATAATTTTGTTTTTCTCAATATCTGAGTAACACTCCAATACGAAAGTATATCACATTTTCATTATTCATTCAATAAATATGGGCATTTGGTATGTTTATATTTCTCAGCTATTGTTAATATAACAGCAATGGATATAGATCAGTGCTGGTTTCTCTAGAATAAGATGCAGAATCTTTTGGTTATATTCCTGATCGTGTAGTATATCTATTTATTTCAATTTCTAGCTTGTACCCTGAAGTTCAGTGAATAAAATTTCCCATTTACAATATCCAAGCCTGCAATTTTTGTTATTTGTGGTTTTGGTATTAGCCACTGGTACTCAGAAGATAAAAATCTCAAACTGACATTAGTTTTCATTTCCTGATAGTCAAACATGTTGTTATTTAAATTTTGTAACTGTTTGAAACATTATCATGTAGCATATAGCTGACAGTTCTTTGTTGGTATTCAGCTGAGTAAATGCACTATCACTGAAAGAAAATACCAATTTCTTTCTAAATGGAATAAGTTGTTGATCTTTTAAATTTACTTATAAATTAAATTATAAAGTTGTATATATTTGACCCAGAAATTAAACTGCTTTTAAATATGTGTAGCTCACAGAATGGTTATATCTTATTAACATGTGTTATTTAAGATATTTAAAACATTTCATAATTTTATCATAAAAACATCTCTATATTCACTCTTAAATCAGTTTTCAAGACTAGAGCACATCATTATCAATGAGAATCACCGTGTTGAGCAATAAATGTCTGGGACTTTTTCACATCTTGCAAGGCTTGTCTATCCTTGACACAGATCACTGCTATTCTAAACCTAATCTCTTTCAGGCACTACTCTCCATTTTTCTATTTCTATTTCCTTGACGTCTACCTTCACGTATTTCCTATATGAATGAGAGCAACTAGTCAGTTTGTTTCACTGAGTGACATCTTCTCTTCTTTTGATATTTTTTTTCAAATTCTATTATTTAGAATTTATTTACTTTGCATCTCTGCTGTTGTCCCCTCGCTCATCTCATCTTTGTCCTATCCTCCCTCATTTCCTCAGTGTCCCAACCTCCCTGTCACAAAGCACAGGTTTCCCTTTGTCACCAAATAATATTCCAGTTTGAACATTTGGCACACTTTTTTGAATATTTGTCATTTGAAAGATTGCTATATAAATGTAGTTAATGTCTTGAATACCGTGCCACAATGAAGATAGAGTAGCGATATCTCTTTTAAAATTTATCTGGATAGATTTCAACTAACACAAAAATTAACTCAAACTTATTCTATAATTAGTTCTTACAGAAATTTCATACCATTTTTCATTATGGCTGCAATAATTCAATACTCATCAACACTAAGAAATGACTCCAGTTTCTGCTTTTGTTATATTTTTATAGTGACATGCATACTTGAATGACACAACATCTCATTAAGGATTTGATTGAACTTTTCTATCATTACTGATGTTGAACATTTTGTCACAGATATGCTGGACATCTGTATATATTTTTAGAAATATCCATTTTTGGTTTTGTATCCTTTTTTAATTGTACTGCTTACTTGTCATTATGCCAAATTTTGAGTGTCTTTTATATTTTGAATATTAATACCTCATGATATACAGGAGAGGAGGGAGCCTACCACAGATGTCATCTGACCGACTTTATCCAGCAGGGGATTGAAGCAGATACAGAGACTTACACCCAAACACTGGGCAAAGTGGAGTCTTATGGAAGAAAGGGAGTGAGGATAGAAGGATTCAGAGGGGACATGGACTCTGACCAATAGAGCCAAAAACCCTGGGAACAGGGGAAGGTGCAGAGACTAATACATCAACGAAGGACTGTGCATGGAGAGGACCTAGACCTCTGTTTATACGTAGTTAATTGGCAGCTCAGTTTCCAAGTGAGTCCCCTAATAAGGAGAGCAAGGGCAGTTTCTGATCACTTCCCCATGTCTGGGTAACCTTACAGGGCCACAGAGGAAGATGATCCAACCAGACCTGATGAGACTTGACAAGGTAGGGTCAGGTTGCAGGGAGGACTATCCATTTCAGTGAACTAGATCAGGGAAATAGGGGGGCAAGAAGTAGGGAGGCTGGGACAAAGAGGAAACAAGGGAGGGTACTACATTCGGATACGAAGTGAATAAATTGTAAACACATAATAAAATAAACATTAAAAAATACCTCATGATATATGTAATTTGCAAATATCTCTCCCATCAACTTCAGAATCTTTGACCATCAGGTTCCACACAAGAGATTTCCTTTGATAATCAGGTGCCTTTGTAGTTGATAGTTTTATATTTGCTTTTCTTGCTTAATTTGCTTATGCATTTGTGGTAATGTCGGAAAATAATCACCACACCCCCCATCAGCTTTATTGGAATTTTCTTTCAGTAGTTTCACAATTTATAGTATTACATTTAAGACTTTAGTTGAGATAAGTTTATTTTTTAAGTTATGGATTGGGGCCTTTTATTTATTTTTATGTGTTATTAAGTTTTTCAGGAACTATTTTTGGGATATATAATAGTTTTTATCAGTTCATTAAAACATCTTTGTTAAACGTCGTGTGTGTGTATGTGTGTGTGTATGTGTGGTTGTGAATGTATATACAGCTTTACTCATAAGGCCTGCATTCTGTTCTTTTTTCTTTTATTTCAATATTTACAGCATATTTCCCTGTCTTGTGCCTTTCTACATGACTGTTTAAAGGCTGTAGGTGGCCATTCTTTGGAACTCACTGCATGTTTATCTGACATGGCATAACTAAGAGATTTACTTAATTAATTCTCACAGTTCTATGCTCTACCTTGTCTTATTCATTACGATGTTTTTCAAACCTCTGTCTCTTGTCCATTTTAGAATACTGTGGCCTACTACTTAAAACTGTTTGCTGTAAGGGCACAGGGGTCTTAGATGAGACAGTTTCTCCAACCAAGGACCATGTATGGATATGGCCTAGAACCCCCGCTCAGATATGGCCCATGGTAGCTCGGTGTCCAACTGAAGACCCTAGTAAGGGGAACAGGGAGTGTTTCTGTCATGAACTCGATGGCTGGCTCTTTGACCCTCCCCCATACATGCCAGGGAGTAACAGCCTGGCTAGATCCCAGGGGAGGACATTGTAGCCAGCCCTGAGGAAACAAGATGACTTGGAGTGGGCGGGGAGGAGATGAGGGAGGGATGGGGAGAGTGGGAGGGAAAGAGGGAAGGGGCTACTCCTGGGATGCAAAGTATCTAACCCCTAATTGATATAAAAATAAATAAAAAAATAAAATCATAAAATAAAATAAAAAACTGCTGTAATTCTCTGTGTTTACACTCATACATATTTTTATCTTTTATTTGAATCATTAATTTATTGAGCAGGTTTTTATATAATTACATATGTTTCTCTTTAATTATTTTTAATTTAAGTTTAATTTAATTTTAATACTTATTTATTATAATTTATTCACTTTGTATCTCTACTGCAGCCCCCTCCCTCATCTCTTCCCAATCCCACCCTTCTTCCCTCTTCTCCTCCCATGTATCTTCTCCAGTCCACTGATAGGGGAGGACCTCCTCCCCTTCCAACTAACCCTAGCTTATCAGGTTTCATCAGGACTGCCTTTCATAGTCTTCTTCTGTGTCAGGGTAAGGCTGCTTCCCCCTCAGGGGGAGGTGATCAAAGAGCCAGCCAATGAGTTGATGTCAGAGAAAGTCCCTGTTCCCCTTACTAGGGAACCCACCTGGAAACTGAGCAGCCAATGGGTTTCCTTTGAACAGGGGGTCGAGGTCCACTCCACTCATGGTCCTTGTTTGTAGTATGGGTCTCTGCAGGCCCCTTGGACCCAGGTAATTTGTCTCTGTTGTTCTCCTTGTGGAGTTTCTGTCCCCTCTAGGTCTTGCTATCTCCCTCTTCTTCCATATGGATTCCAGTACACTGCTCAAAGTTTGGCTGCAATGAGAGATTGGTGACAAATATCTTTGCCTCACTGTATATTATTAACTTGAGGTCTATATTAAACAAACTGTTTATTCATAATAGACTTATAATGGTGTCTACAGAGTTTAGACACCATTATAAGCCCACTTGCCAGCCTTGATTGTGTCATTGGACACTCCTGTGAACTGCTCTAGATGTTTTCATCTTGCAGCTGTACCCATAGTAATCACCAGCTAGATTTCTAGTTGTGTGATGGTAGAACTATAGGAAATGAAATAATTTTTTCAGTAATTAAAGCTTAGTCATTCATTTCCTCTGTTTCCTTTTGCTCATTCTTAAATTCTTAAATTATTCTAAAAAATATTTTAAAAATTGTGTCTCATTGCTTTTTTTTCTTATTATTATTAGGTGGCACAGGAAGCTAATGGACCTTAGCAGGGAGGGAATCACTCCACCTCAGGCTTTGGTAAAATCCTGTCCTCTTAGGTAGTAATTTCTTCTTTATTGAGAAAACCTTAGTGATTATCTTGTGGTCTTTTCTGCTAGAGTATCAAGAGGATCATTTCTCAGATGGTTAATGTAAACCCTTCCTCAGACCTCCTGAACATTCTGCATATAAAAGACACACAGGAAAGCAGGCTTCAACTGTGATGGTTGGGATATATTTATCTCAAGCTCCTTTTATTTTAAAGCTAAGAGAATATCCATTCTCGTTACAGGGAATTAATTTATATTAATATGTTCATAATTTCATTTAAAATTCATTTTATAGCAAAGAACAAACACTGATATGATATATCAAATGGTTCTCTGTGCTTCAAATTTTCTTTGCAAAAGTTTTCTAAAATATGATTTGATATTCCTTGTTTTATCTTTTTTATTTCCAGTGGAGAATATATAGTAAGATTTATGATCAAACTATCATTTTCTTGTTATATTATAATGGTAACATGAGCTATGTGTTCACAAGAATTATCTTAGATCAGTAAGGAATTCTGTAATTGGGTTTGCTAAAAATTGCAGAGTATGATATGTAAAGGTCCATCTCCAGCAGCACCTTGCAGGAAGTTGAACATCAAGAATTCAGGTGTCACTGTGCTGGTTGACATGACTCCCACAGGATATCTGGTGCCTTGTACCTGACAGGTAACCATCTTTCAAACAGACTCCAACAAGAGTATGTTTTTTGATTTAAACAAAATTTTCAAAAGAATTTGTGATTTTCCAATTCTTGCTATTAACACTCTGCTCTCATAGTTTAACAGGGTTTTAAAGCCCACATATATAGCTAGTTAGTTCATAAAGAAATTTTTTAATTAAATTTTTATTGTTTATATTATTTACAGTTTATTTACTTTGTATCCAAGCTATAGGCCCCTCCTTCATTCCCTCCCAAACCCACCCTATTTCCCTCTTTTCTTCCCTGACCCTCTCTAAGTCCACTGATAGGTGAGGTTCTCCTCCACTTCCATCTGACCCTAGCCTTCATAATTTCCATTAAATAAGTCACTGTTCTGCTCTTTAGACTTTATATTGGACAGCATTACACAAATTAAATAAAGCAATAATTCTATAGCAAAGAGGAAAGAAACATGAAGAAGTGATTCTATACCTAATTTTTTTATTAATCATAGCGTATTCATCTACAATACACCTGTAGCTCTCTCCCTCCTCCTCTCCCCATCCTACCCTTCCTTTCTCTTCTCTGCCCATGCCCCTCCCCCATCCACTGATAGGGGAGGTTCTTCCTCCCCTTCCTACTAATCCTAGTCTATCAGGTCTCATCAGGGGTGGCTGCATTGTCTTCCTCTGTGGCCTGGTAAGGCTGCTCATCTCTCAGGGGGAGATGATCAAAGAGCAGGCCAATCAGTTCATGTCAGACAGCCCCTATTCCCATTACTATGGAACCCACTTGGACACTGACTGCCATGGGCTCCATCTGTGCAGTAGTTCTAGGTTATCTCCATGAATGGTCCTTGGTTGGAGTATCAGTCTCAGAAAAGACCACTGTGCCCAAATTTTTTGGTTCTGTTGCTCTCCTTGTGGAGCTCCTGTCCTCTCCAGATCTTACTATTTCACACTCTTTTCATAAAATTCCCCGCACTCTGCCCAAAGTTTGTCTATAAGTCTCAGCATCTGCTTTGATACCCTGCAGGGTAGTCCTAAATTTTTATGCCAAGGAAAGCTTTTAGTTTTAAATACTGTAGGTGTTGTTTAAGAGCCTTGCTAAAATGTAATAAATATATTATTTAATAACTTAACATAAACTTTATAATTCAGTGGGATTTGGTTGCATTCAGATGGTTTCACATCTATCACACAGTGTAGTTCAAAATCTTATCATTACCCTCCTCAGATTTCCTAAAGAAATCATTACCTAATCTCTTTTATGTTGTTGTTGTTCTTTTTGTTTGTTTGTTTCTTTTTTTATTCAGGTTTCTGCTTCAAGCTCCTTTCTTAAATTTCTTCTTTTTAATTAAATTTTTATTTTTTAATATCAGTTACACTTTATTAACTTTGTATCCCCGCTGTATTCTGCTCCCTTATTCCCTCCCAATCCCACCCTCCCTCCCTCATCTCCTCCCTGCCCCTTTCCAAGTCCAGTGATAGGGTAAGCTAGGGACATTAGCTAATCTCAACTCCTCCTCTCCCACCTTTAGTCCTAGGCAAACACCAACTTAGAGTCTATTTTTTTCCGTTATTAATTTTTCCTAAAAATAAAATCACACAGTGTGCTTACCTTTGTCACTGGCATCTCTTGTTTTAATTTCTGTTCTTAAGAATTATCCAAGCTGCATCCATTTTCTCTTATTGTTGAATGATGTTGTAATGTGTAGGTACAGCATATTTTGAAAACTCATTTATCAGACATTTAGTAATTTTTACTCATTCTTATGAAAACTATATTAAGAGAATATGCCTTATTTTTAATGGTATATTCTTTTATAAGATATTTTAAAGAATTTATATATTATTTTAATGTTTTCTTAAACTTATTCACCATAAGCTTCTTCTCTCAGCCCTTCCATATCAAAATTTAGCTTTGAGGATGAGTACTTAAAACTGTACTTAATCTGTGAGTGCCAAGATATTTATTCAAATAGCAGTTGGATACTATGTTGATTTAGCAAGTAATAGTAGTAAGCTTACCACTTGGGCCTAGCCACTCTTTGCCCATGAGTTTTTGCCCAATTTATAGTACCAGACATTCATTTTCTTCTGTTAAATAAAATCTCCAAGTGTATCAGAAAGTGGTTGTTTAATTCCACATGTCAATATTGCATCAATAGTTGTCAATACTGTGATTACTGTATCTTGCAGGCTTTACAAGTTTGTAAGATTTTTGATGACATGTATTCCCCAGTAGAGAATTGAAGCTAGCCAGCAGAGAAGAACCTTCTACGGTTGTAACAGTTTCATTTGCCATGCCTAATGAACAGGGTGTGTGGTGTCTTCAGCAATGCTGACAAGTTATGTTGATCGACCAAAATCAATGGAAATGTGAGATATTTCTAATCTAGAGGTACCACAATCAACTCGGTGGCCATTCTTTATTGAAACAGTATAATTCAAAATGATTTTACTCCAACTTCAAAAGTGTATTGCCATTCCTGAAGGAAGAAATGGAGGCACACTGAAGAAATTCTGAATCAAACGAAGACTGAAATCCAATAAAGAAAGCATCAAAATCTGTATCTCTGTTTTATATCAAAGGGCTTACATGACTGTAATCTCCAACTTTGTTGCCTATAACATCCGTATTTCTCTTTGTATGGTCATACTTCCTGTATCTACCTCTCATTAGCAGATATACTGCAGTTATGGCATCTCCATATTTTGGTATGCTTATTAAAATCCAGACTTAATTTTCACAGCTTTATTTGATGGCATCTCAGTGCTTTCCAACAGGGATGCCCCTGCTACTGGAAGTACGACTTCAGCAACTCTCTGAAACATCAAGGGAATAATATATGAGCTTTAACTGAAGTGTTGGGTTTTGGTGTTTTGTTTTGTTTTCTTCTTCTTCTGCATAATATGCTACTTGCTCCATTTCAGCATAGAGTTGCACAAGATTTACTAAAATTAACCATGTTGTAGTTAAATATTTCTTGAAGTTGCCAAATGAATTAGCTCATTACTTTTAAATTTTAGCCACAAAGGATCTCTTAGGATAAAGGTAAATGGCAGACAGATTTCTTTTTTTAATTTCTATTTTTTTTTATATTTTGCAAATATCACAGGGACGGCCTCCAGCCCTGCCCAGTTGCTATTAATGCCTTGTTTCCCTCAGGAGCTTCTTGAGTCAGGCCCTCACAGTGTGATTTGATCTCAGCTCTGTTAATGATAACCTACTTACTCTATTGTACTAAGTTCTTTATTATTTAGTTTTCTGTTGCTGTGATACAACACTATGGCCAAAGCAAATTATAAAAGAATGAGTATATGTCGAACTATCGTTCTAGAGGGACAAGGATCTAGAATGGTAGGGAGGCATAACAGAGAATGGCAGTCATGAAAGCAGGACCAGGAAGTGGAAGGTATGGTATACATTTCTCCTTTAAACTGTCACCCATACCAGAGGTTTCGTGCTTCAGCATTCTACCACTGAGCTACAATCCCAGCCTGTCTGTATGTGCATACAGACAACTAGTAATACACAAGAAAGATATCCTGAGTCTTATGACACTCTCACTTTTAACACAAGCTGCTATATACTTTGCCTTACCACATATTTCTTCTGCTGCTTTTTACACTGAATGCATGGTGTTTGTGTTAATTAATTACTTGTTCAACTAGAAACGCTAAGAGCTAAATCTTAGTTTGTGAGATAACGTAATAATAAACTACTTGTTGATTTTAGCTGCCGTGTTAATATACCCGTTATAGAATAAGCACACAATTGTGGATGAAATACCTATAAGGAGAAGAAAAAAAGGAATGAAGTCAGAGGGAGAGGGGGAGAGAGGGAAAGAGAGACACAGAGGGGAGAGTAAGAATGAGAATGAGATGAGGAGAGAAGGAAAGGGAGAGTTGAAACGCCTGTTGAGAGTGAAGTGATATGAGCTTCATATCTAATGCACAGAGTGAGAAACAGATACTCCATTTACAAATCTGTCAAGGATAAAAAGACAAAGTATATTTAGGAGAGGATATAAGATTTTTTAACAGACATATTGTTTGTAGCATAAATTTTAGACAGAAGGAATAGACTGAGAAGGGAATACTTTAAGTCAAGGGATCTACGGGATCAAATCACTGAGGCAGAAAACAACCTGTGAGGAAATCCAGAACTGAGTCCAGGAACCAAAATTTGAAGAAAGTTTTAAAGGAACTCATTAGAGTTCCCAAGAGTTTATGTTCATTCTTCATTCACTTATAGAAACGGTGAATTTTAAAGTAGGGAAACTCAAAAGAAATCAAAATTGAGTTTATGAAAAATCTCTTTGAAACCAAGCATGACACATATACTATTGGATAAAAAAGGAAAACAAAAACAAAACATGTTTTATTTCTTGACATATTATTGTAGGCAATGAAAACAGTAACAGAATTAAGACTGTAATACACGAGGTATTCCAAACAAAAATGACAGCACTCAGAATGCTCTAATACATACACACGTGCATGTACACACAAAGACACACACTCACACACTCAAACCCACATGCAAGCGTGCATGCACATGAGTGTGCACATACACCTACAAATGCACATACGTGTATACACACAGTCTTAATACTAAGGCATAATTATTATTTATTATTTCAGAATAATTTGATTTTAAAATTATTGCGTTTTTACCTTGTTAGACATATTTTTAAATGAGTATTATAATTTGTGATAATAATAATTTTATAAGAATATTTATTTGTTTACTAGTGATAGTTTGATGATCCAAACTATAGTGATAATGATAGTTTGGATCATCAAACTATTACTAGTTGAGATAGCTAGCAGATATATGGGTGGTTTAGTTAATATTGATCTAATGAAAATATTAACTGAAATGAAAAAATATGGTATGAATCCAAACCTTAAGTTCTTTAAAGTCACAAGGATGGATTATACAGCTATTGTTCATTTATAGCAGGGTAAAATGGAAACAGAACCTATATTTAGACAGAGGCAATATTGTAGAAATGTTGACTTTAATATATTCTCATTTATGTAATGAATCCATTCTTTTTGACATAAATGGATTTGCTACACAGCTACAATATGAATAAGGCCAAAATCTGGACTTGAGTCATGGTTCAAATTTGATATTATGTGTCTAAGTGTCTTTATGAAAAATTAAGGTAACTTACATGATGAATGAATTTCAGAGAGCATTTTCCTAGATGGCGTCACATTTTTAAAATTTTGTTTCTTACACTTGTCTTATAAGATATTAGAGTCAAGAATATAAAACACAAGTATTGCCCAAAATATACTTTTTCAGGTGTTCACATTTTAACATGACACTCCAGTCTGCTGTCAAGAGTGTCATGTTAAAATGTGTAAGAAACACAGACAATTAGAAATAGTGCTTCCTCAAGATCCAGCTATACCACTCCTAGGCATATATCCAAAATATGCTAAGTACACAATAAGGACATTTGTTCAATCATGTTCATAGCAGCTTTATTTGTAAAGCCAGACCATGGAAACAAGCCAGATGTCTCTCAGTGGAGGAATGGATACAGAATTTTGGTATATTTTTTAAATGCCATCAATTACTAAGTACTTTCATCTCGATGCATAAATAATCTTCTTGATGTTTTCATTCCCATCTCTTTTATCCCTTTTCTTCTATTTTTAGTTTTTCACATAGTTCAAATCGATTTTTTGTGAATAGCCCTAAATGCAGATTTTTTAATAGCCAAAATTGATCAGTTTGACCTCTTTTTTAAAACTCCCTACAGATTTACATTGCTCATTGACTAGGAAGTTTAATCTCTGTTCACACAAAAGAAGGAAATTGTCATTCTAAAAAAGGAAAAGAAAAACCCATCTATTACCTAGTCTGTATGTACAGAGCCCCAGTCCCATAGTCAGGATTTAATTGTGGAATTGCTTCTCATTCTCATCTTTTGCAACTCTATCATTTTATAATGCAGCAACATTTAAACTGCATATTCTTTTGTGCGTTATCAGTACATTATGTGTGCTTTTCTCACCTTGTGGCATCCCATTAGAATCTTCGCTCCTCTCTTTCCCATTGAAAATGCTTGCTTTCAAATATATAGAGAGAAAGAAAGGTCATGGAGTTAGGTGGTTGGGGAAGTGGGAGGAATCAGAGAGGAACTGGAGGAGCAGAATCATCAGATAATATTGTATGAAAAAAATCATCAATAAGAAATAGCCCATGGTAGCTCAGTATCCAAGTGGATGTCCTAAGAAGGGGAATAGGGCCTATTTCTGACATGAACTCAATGGCTGGCTCTTTGACCTCTCCCCCCCCCCCCCTCAACCTCACCCCGACACACACACACCCCAAGGGGGGATTAGCCCTGCTAGGCCACAGAGGAGAACTTTGCAGCCAGGCCTGAAGACACCTGATCAGTGGACTTGGAAAGGGGCAGGGAGGAGATAAAAGAGGGAGGGTGGGAGTGGGAGGGAATGAGGGGGCAGGCTACAGCTGGGATACAAAGTTAGTAAACTGTAACTAGTATTTAAAAAATAAAAAAAAAAGAAATGAACAAACAACAACAAAAGAAAATAGTACTCTCTCCTCTCTGTATCTCTGCTTAAAGTTTTAGGGTAACTCTTTTGGTTTCCAAAACATTTAACACATTAGATTATGGTAACTTTTTGATGTAATTCACAAATATATGCTTAGCACACACAAATATAACTGTTTCTATCATCACACAGGGATGGCATTATATATGTGCTGGTGTCTCTGTCTAAGTATGCATTCCTCTAATCTTAAATTAAAAATTCTGTACACAATAAGTCACAAAACTAATTGTTGAATGAATAAATAAATAAAATGTTCAAAGTGGTTTGGCTTAAAGACATGCAGACAGATGTATATCACTATGCATTCATTTCAAAAAACAGCAGAGAAGCACAATTAATATCTCAGTAGTACATTATAGGTGTACAGTAAGTCTCTGTTGAAATAACAAGCTAGAATATGTATTTTTTATCTGCTAAGTGTTTGAGTGTTCATTAGTCATTACATGCTTCATTTTACTCATTTGTAAATTGGAACTGATTACCATGAAAACTGTGGCCAGACTCAAATAAAATAATGTTCATACAAATATTGGAAAAGCAATGCAATTCTTGATATCTTTAAAGTTTTACTGTGATTTATATCTACGATGAAAATAACTGGACCAGAAGAGTCTCAGAGTGGTTGTTTGCCAGACCCCTGCCGTGTTTCCAGACAGATCACATCCCTTTGATGTCATATACAGGTACTTACAATAACTCCAACAAGAAAAATCCCTCCTGTTACAATTTAAAATTTCCTTTATTAAGATCTCAACTTGCAACATCAGGAAGAGCAGAGTCCAACTAAAATGTTACCCAAGACTGCATTTTTAAAATTAAAGCCTCAGAATAAAACTTCTCTAAAATAATTAATTTCATAGTAAACCTAAGATACTACATATTTATTGATATACCATTCAACCTGTTATTCATTGTGTTAATTCTATAATAAATTTATATGGCAATATTATTAAGTTGTTTAAATCATTTTAAATTCTGATTTTTGTTGAATAGTAGTGTTTTGTTGTCTAAGTGGAAGCTGGGTTTTAAAGATTCAGAAGATTGTATATCCAATTAGTAGACAAAATTCAAATTCAAGTTTCCAACTCTTCCAATGTGCATAAAGACCTCTGAATTCTTTTTGAAGATTTGTGTCTTCAAAATAAGATTATCTCCAGGTCTTTGTCTAATTAGAAATGGCAGTTATTTAAAAACACTCTATAAAGTGCTGCCAACTAGCAACAT
>CM053743.1:29882666-29899343 GCA_028658305.1 Pachyuromys duprasi
AGAATACTACTCGGCATTAAAAAAGATATCATGAAATTTTCAGGCAAATTGTGGGAACTAGAAAAGATTATCTTGAGTGAGGTGATGTAGAACCTGAAAGACACAGGCAGTTTATGCTCAAGCATAAGTGGATATTAGCCACATGTAATACAAAATAAACATACTAAAATTTATACTCCTAAGGGAGCTAAACAACAAGGAATATCCTAGGGAAGATGCTCAACCCTCATTCAGAAGGACAGATGCTGTAGACATTAGAAGCAGAAGACAGGGAACAGGACAGGAACCTACCACAGATGGCCTCCATTGAAAATTTTTAGAATCATACCTTTCAAAGTCATCTTATGTGTTTGAAATAGAAAATATGGCATATATGAAATTTTAGATGCATTAATTAACGTATAGACATAATTTTATTCCATTTTAAATAATAGACTTTGTTTTTGTAATAATTATTTATATTATAAAGTGAAGGAATATA
Source organism: Pachyuromys duprasi (assembly GCA_028658305.1). Taxonomy (NCBI): domain Eukaryota; kingdom Metazoa; phylum Chordata; class Mammalia; order Rodentia; family Muridae; genus Pachyuromys; species Pachyuromys duprasi. The sequence continues at coordinate 29,883,148 of CM053743.1, forward strand.
ACCTTTTTATTTTATATTTATTACAATTGATTCACTTTGTGTCTGAGCTGTAGCCCCTCTCTTGATCCTCCCAGTCCTCTCCTCCCCCTAGTATGTGTGTGTGTGTCAGGGGGACGGAGCAGCCTTAACAAGCTAAGGAGGAAGACAATTCAGTAAACCCTTGATGAGACCTGATAGGCTAAGCTCAGATAGAAGGGGAGGAGGACCTCCCTTATCAACGAACTTGGGGAGGGACATAGGGGGGAGACTATAACCTTTTTTAAGTGAAATGAAGAGAGAGGGTAATGGGGTAAGTAAGGATGAGTGGAGGGAGATTAAGTCTGTGACATGTGAAATTATGGGGAAGAATTATTTGTCAAACTGTTAACAGAAATCAGATACTGGCATGGGGGCCACCACTCAACTTAATATAAAACCTAGTTGTAAGTCTTGCAAGAGAGAAAATTAGAATTCACCCATGGTTATGCTTTAGCAAACAGGAAGCAGGAAATAGGTAAATAATTAAAATGTTTTTACTTTGAGCCAATGAAATAAATTGTCTCACTATCAATAATGCCAGGTCACAGAGGAGGACAATGCAGCCAGTCCTGATGAGACCTCATAGGCTAGGGTCAGATGGAAGGGGAGGAGGACCTCCCCTATCACTGGACTGGCTGGAGGGGTATGGGAGGAAAAGAGGGAGAAGGGTAGGATTGAGAGGTAATGAGGGAGGGAGCTACATCTGGGATACAAAGTGAATAAACTGTAATTAATATAAAAATAAATATTTAATTGAGAAAATTATAATCTACATGTGTATTGAGCTTCTCCTAATGACAAAACACCATTGATAATCAGTAGGTAAGAACAAAGATAGTTACTTAGAAATAACAGCTGAGGTTGACTTTTGACCTTTACACATGTACACACACATGTATGCACAGGTACTTGCACACACATGTGCCTGCATCAATGTACACATACACACACAAGGGAGAGGAGAGAAAAAGACTTAAGCTTAAAAATTAGGTACTCCTCACTTGGAAAGACAAATGGGATGGACATTGGATGTAGGAGAAAACAAGTACCAGGACAAGAGTCTACCACAGAGGGCTTCGGAAAGACTCTACCTAGCAGTGTATCAAAGTAAATATTAAGACACATAACCAACCCTTTGGCAGAGCGCAGGGAATTATATGAAAGAAGGGGGAGTTAGTATGACCTGGAGAGGACAGGAGCTCCACAGGACCAAATAGATCAGTTCACAGGGGTCTTCTATGAGACTGTTTCTCCAACCAAGGATCATGTGTGGATATAACCTAGAGCCCTTGCTTGAATGTAGCAAATGGTAGCTCAATATCCAAGTGGGTACCCTAGTAAGGGGAACAGGAACTATTTCAGACATGAACTCAATGGCTGGCTCCTCCCCTGAAGGAGGATCAGCCTTGCTAAGCCACAGAAGAGGACATTGCAGCCAGTCCTGAAGAGACCTGATAAGCTAGAGTTAGATGGAAGGGGAGGAGGTCCTACCCTATCAGTGGACTTGGAAAGGAACAGGAAGGATGTGGGTGGTAGGGAGGGAATGCAGGAGGGGGATATGGCTGGGATACAAAGTACATAACCTGTGATTAATATAAAATAAAATAAAAATGTTAAAAAAAAGAAATTAGGTACTCTACAAACACACACACACAATCTTGCTAAGAGAAAGGAAGAAAAAGGGAAGAAACTAATTAATTAAAAGTAAATGGGCAATTTAATATTTATATAATAAAGCAAAATTTATACAAATAGGATATTAATTATACTTACATATGACAGAGTTGAAATCCATTTATAGGCAGAATTTTATTATTTGAATAATAAAAATATTATATAAAACGGAAAGACCATAAAAGATGTATTGGTAAATTGAACCGTGATAGTTTCCTTTAGAGAAGTTTCTAGAGTGTGGCAAATCTACCATAAAGCAAACGAAGCTCCTCCCAAGCTTGAATGTGAGGTGGTATTCTGCTCTCAGGTGCTCATTTGTTTGTAGCCTTGGTCTTGGTAACTAGCACTGTTAGGGAGACTTGAAGCATGTTTAGGCAGATGTGAATAAACAGAATTACTCAGATGTTTAAGTGGAAATGTAAATGTTAATTGCCCGATTAACCACTTGAATCTGTCTCTGAAAGTTGAAGCTACACTTAAACAGAAAAGGCTTACACATGACTGTGTAACCCAGAAAGGCAGGAGACCATGTGCCAGGACTGATGTGTGATAGCATTTTCTGAGAGCACATGTCAAGAAGATGCTTAGAAATATTGATAAATGGCTGAAAGTTGGATGTGCAAAACATGCATGATGAAATTCTAAGATTTTAGAACTACTAAACTTCTGGACAGTGTCTATAAGAAACTAAGAGTGGGAAATTCAGATGCAGTTACACTGATTTCAGTGATTCAAGGAAAGGAGAGAATGGAGTGCTAGGTAGAAGGTGAGAAACACTGATTATAAGACACCTTTGGCAGTTTCATCATCCTTCTTGTCTGGTGATTAGTAATTAGAGTCTTCAGTGTTTTTGGAAACTTACTTGTGATATATTCTGGAAAAAAAAAAAAAACAAAACCCAGGCAGTACTTCCTATGATTTCCAAATACAAAATTTAACAATAGTAAATTAGAGTTTCGGTGCAGTGAAAGAATGTTAAGGTGGGGATTATTTTACACCTGATTGCTTTGAAAGGATGTTAATTACAAAGAAGTATCTCAGACTGTACTCCCAGTCATCATTTAGAGTGCTTCTACATTGAAAATGACATCGTCATAAAGATCAGCAAGGTGGATGTTGAGCATTGCATTTAGCAAGTCGTCCATGGACTTATCATGTAGAAGGAGAAAGCACAAACCGTTACTTGAACACTTCTTACTTTTAAAATAAGAGGCATTATTCAGTTTTTATTTTTACGTATAGAATTTTACTTTCTCAAGTGATCAGAGTATAGTTCTCAACAAAAATAGTGCAATGTGTATGTGTGCACACACATGTGTGGGGACCAAGGGGGACAAAACTCTATTTTGACAGCTTCAGAACATCTATCATATCGTAACTTTCATCCATGTCAACATAAATACATCATAAATTTCTTTTTGAGTCAGTGAAATCTTTAGAAAAATTCCCAGACTCCTTTCCATGACTTGTTGTGTCAACTCATATTCATCAAGGGAAGAGGCTCAGTGGAAAGGAATGTCACTGTGAGTTGTACAAATGGAACGAGGCTGTCTCATGTGCCTCGCGTCACCCTAATTTTACTGCTATCCCAGTTGAGACATCTATTGAAGGTAGCAATGGAAAGTTTATGAGACTAAACTGTTCTTAAGACTTTATTAAATAATGATGAAATATCTAGTAAATAATGTAGAGTTTATTATTTGAAATAAAGAACAAAAATAGCATTTAGATATTACAATAGTACAAAAGAGGCAGAAATAGTAGTGCTAGAAACACAATAACAAACACAATTATATATATATATATTTTTTTTTTATGATGACTAATTTGGTTCCAAATCTTTGTAATATTTATTTTTCCTTATTTAGGTTATATTTCTTTATACTGATGTACAAACCAGTTATAATTCAAAACAAAACTAAGACATATTAAGTAAAAACAAGTTTATTTCTCCCCTCTCTCAACACACCTTGGTTAATAACGGACCAAACTGTAAACATTTTCTTTTTTCTTTCTCTGTGCATAATTGAAAATACTTGATGATTAATATGTGTATCTCCAAATGTCAAATCTTAAATTTTAATGTCAGGATCCAACCTCAAATTTATTGTATAGACTTTAATTTTATTTACTGTGGCTGTCAATACAGTCTTATTACTCTATTTCATTTTTGGTCTTTAATGAAGTACCTGTGAGTTATGATGTGGAAAAATGTCAGGATGAGAAAATGATGCTTGCCATTTTTTTCCCAGCTGTGACATTTCAGTATTATGAGCTATACTTCACAAGGTCAGTGATATTTGACCTCTCCTGATGCACTCATTATGCATCAATCCCCAAAAGGAAGCCAGGGGAAAGAGTATCTACTGAAAGCATGGCTGGACATTGTTTGGAGGTATGTTGCCTGCAAGATCCTGCACTGGATATAATTTGCTGGATTTGGGAGGTAACAACCCTCCTGTTATGTTATAGAGACATTAGGTCATGTATCAAATTAAAAACATTGGTAACAAATTTACCTTCCTAACTCCTTTTATGATGAAGACGACAGGAGAATCATCTCAAAACAGAATCATGGATTTTATAGACTACAGTGTGGTGAAAGATAATATTAATAGCATTTCTAAGGTCTGCCATTGGTTTGTTTTCTCTTAGAAATGAGCCTGACACATCATAACTGTCTTTACCAGATATCCGTTTTGTTAAGTTTCAAAACACTGGGTAGAAAGCAATTTCCTTTTGAGAAGTTACATTTCCTTTTAGTTTAAGGAAAACTGAACCTTTTCTTTACTTCAATATTATCATCTTAAATATAATCATTATGTTTACCTTTGATGAAAGTCCACACTATATTGCTCCAAAATAAAACTCTGACCAAAACAAACAGATAAACAAGATAAACAACTCACAGATGAGCCCATAATTAAACAAGGTGTTCTAGGTAAGTCTATCTCAAATTAATAAAATTTCAGCAAACTTCAACATAATCAAACATATTATAACCAGTCTTTCAAAATATTGCCCAATGAAATTTGGGATATTTTTCTATGCATGTGCATCTTTGAGGCATTTTTAGAGAGGTTTAATTGAAAAAAGAGTCTGCCTGAATACTGTCTGCAGTACCCTCACCGTGAATTTGTAATCTGAATAAAAATGGAAGAAGCCCGATGAACCCTAACATTCATTGATTTCTGCTTCCTAACTTGGATGCTACATGGCCAGCCACATCATGCTCTTGCTTCCAAAACCTTCCATCCATAATGAACCTTATCGTATCACCTAAAACTGTGAACCAAAGGGCACCCTTCTATTCAAAAGGAAAGCTGAAAGAAAAGGTGATAGGTACCTTATGAATTATTTAATAAAATGTAAAAATCTTTAATCACGTGTGTAAGATGAAGAAATACTGAAATTGAGAAATAAAAAATGTGTTTGGTGAACACTTTTTAATTAGTATGTTCTGGGGTGGGTTATTGAATGATTATAAAAGTTTGGGTACTGTAAAAGTGAGCAAGAAGATAAGACTTACCGGTTGGAAAGAAAATGGAGTCTGTGTTTGATACCATGACATTTTAAAAGATCATTAATAAGAAAGTCTAAGACGTGAATGAAACAATTAACGTAGCAAATCCCAGAATGGGTAGAAAATATTTGCCAGCTCTTTATCCGGCAGCTGATTTATATATGCATCACATACAACACAAAAATGTAAACACTGAAAAAACACAATATCCAAGAATTAAACATACTCTTCAAATATATATTTCGTATTCAACATATGGACACTTGTAAGAGAAAAATAAATAAATCGATGACAAGCATGGAAAAAGGTGTTTAACATGTTTCATCTTCAGAAAATGTAAATCAAAAATGTATTGTGAATCTATCTTTCACAGTTAAAATGATTATCATACAATATTCTTAAGTCCTCATTTACATACAAAGAACTGAAGACAACTAAGGAATGCTGAGAAGGGGAGAAACAGTATTATTCCTCAGGAAAGAACACACCAACTGCTTATCTAATACCAAACAACTCTGCGATATATATATCAGACTGAACAAGTTACATTTAAGAATATACATGTATGTATGCATATACATGTAACAAAACTTAATAACAAAAGAGGCCAGGTGTTATAAAAAAGCAAGGAGGAATATATGGCGGGTTTGAAGTGAGGAAAGGCTAGAGGGAAATGATAAAACTGTATTGTAATATTAAAAACAAAAGAAATTATATGCAAAAAGTGATAAAATATTGGCAAGAATCTGGTTAAAACAGGAGTCTAAAATACATAGACAGGACAACCATGATGAAACTCAATATGGACTTTTCTCAAATAAAAAAAAAGGGAACAGTTTTAACAATCTGCAACATTCATGGTTTTATACTTGAAGGAATCAAACTAGCACACAGTACAGAAACACCCACACCTATTGCAGTACTGTTCAGAAAATCAAATCACAGAATCAGCTTAACTATTCATATATGGATGACAGGCTGTAGAAAATGCCACATATACAAAAAAATGGTATATCCTGGTGCTGGTAAGAAGAGAAAAAAATCATTCTCATGGAAATTCATGGAATATAAGATAACAAATGCTTTCTCAAATGGGAAATGCTAAATTTTAAATGTGTAATTACAATGTGCACTATTAAATATAAAACAGTCATTGCAATTGTACTATTAAAAACAGGAAGTTGACAAGTGGTAGTAGAAATTCTTCCATATGGATAAAATAGGTATAAAATAGCACACCTATGTATAAAAATGCCATAATGAAACCCCCAATTTTGAACAAAAATGTGCATAAATTAAAAAAATATTTTAAAGATGGTCACAGTGATTAAATATCTTTGTGCACCAAAAGCTATATAACAAGGTACTGGAAAATTAGGAAATTGAAGGATAATACAGGACAAAGATGCAAATGCCTGTGTTAAGAGTCAAGGATTTAGTTTCAGGGCTCAGAGAGCTCCAACAGAGAGACATTGTTGTCTTGAGTGCAATCTGTAATACTGCAAAAATAAATAAGATGTAAACAGATAAACAAACAAATTAATTATTTAATTAATAAGAATGGAAGGAATAATATTAGTCCACACTAATAACTTATAGTAACCCAAAGTATATGGCCGAGACTCTTTCCTGGTTTGTACTTCATACGGACACCGACATTTCATTTCTGATGGCTGGGATCTGTTTGTTTTGATAGATAGTTTTGACTTGATAAAGACAAGTGGGATACCTGTCCAGACCATATGCAGGTTTAATGCAAATTGTTCATTCGGTCCATTTTCAGTGTTGTGCTTCTGCTCATTTTTAGAATTAGTGCAGATTTGCACATTAAGAGCAGCTCCTCTTAAGATTTTTTAAATAAATTTATTAATTTTTATATCAATCACAGGTTAGGTACTTTGCATTTCAGATACTATGTACAGCTTTGGAGTTTCTCTGGCTATTTACACTTATCATAAATGGCAATATATTTCATTTTTCCTCATCCCCTCATGCTCATTAGCTCATTTTTAACTTTAATTTTTTTAATATTAATTACAGTTTATTTACTTTGTATCCCAGATGTAGCCCCCTCCCTCTCTCTCTCCCAATCCCACTCTCCTTCTCTCATTTCCTCCCACACCCCTCTCCAAGTACACTGATAGAGGAGGACCTCCTCCCCTTCCATCTCACCCTAGCTTATCAGGTCTCATCAGGACTGGCTGCATTGTCTTCCTCTGTGGCCTGGCAAGGCTGCTCCCCCGTCAGGTGGAGGTGATCAAAGATCCAGCCAGTGAGTTCACGTCAGAGATAGTCCCTGTTCCCATTACCAGGGAACCCACTTGGGCACTGAGCTGCCATGGGCTACCTCTGTGCAGGGGTTCTAGGTTATCTCCATTCATGGTCCTTGGTTGGAATATCAGTCTCAGAAACTTGCCTATGTTACTCTCTGTTACTGAAATGCAAACCAGGAACCATTTCCAAGAAGGGAAAGCTGAACCGTAGTGCTCAGTGTCCTCACATAAGGTTTTTTTTTTTTCTTCTTCCACTATGAATTAGATAAGGGTGGATTATATCACTCTCCTTAAACACCAGTCACACAAGCTCAGTTGGCCTCTGATGTGCACAAATCTTGGGTTTTCATTATATGGGTATGGCTGAGATGAGTCACTGGGCACAGACTAGAACTCAATCTCCAACTTGTTCTTATCCTCAGAGATTGGAACGGTATTAACTGGTTCAAAGCTTTGCCCCTCTAATTACATACTCATTTCCTCTGGCCATAACCCATAAAAATGATCTATGGTCCTGTCATGAGACATCTTGCTGAAACACAATGAGAAATTGTATCGAGGCCCAAAATGAATAATTGAATTCTCGTGTCATTTGTGCAAAGTCTAAATCTGCCGTCATTCCCAGGGCATCCCCCGAGAAGACAGCAATGCCTGTCAGTGAAGGGCGCAGAGATGAGCCACACCTGAGATGGTTTTCAGAGAACAGCTTTATTGCACATGCGCAACTACACGAGGTGGAATCCTATCAACTGTGATTGTTTAGCACATTAGCTCGCACTGGATATTCATACTTCCGTGGTCTCTATGCAGAAGAAGCACATTAACAGAGACAGGGAGTGGAGACTCCTCAGCAGGCCAGGCTACTCAGCTACTTCAAAATTCAGCGTTCTGACTTCTGGGAATACTCAGGAGCATGGTGCGCCATGCTTCGTATTTAGGAGCACAGTGTGCCATGTTGGTTGGCTGCCAGATCATACCTGCATTTTCTCCTACGTAAATTCTCTGTCCCTCAAGTTGAACACAAAAAGAACAGTCTTTCTGTACTAACATTAAGTGTGGAGCTATGTCTTATGGAAAAGATTCTGACTTCTTTTGCAGAGAGAATGTAAAGGGTCTTGGATCAGCAGAGTGTTGCTAGCTAAGCACCGGCAGAAGATGCTACGGAAAAACTACAGGAAACAGGGTATGCAATACTAGATAATGGACAGCTTAAAAAGCCTTTTGGGGATTTAGCTGCGAGATATGTAGAGATAGTAAAAAGAACTTTTTTTTAATGAAAAGAACAGATTTAATGCTAATGGTATTAAAGGAGAACTGAAGTATAGATTCTGTACACATTAATGAATAGCAAAAAGGTCTTCGATGTCCTTTCAGCCAAAGTTAAAGATGATAGTGTAGAAAAGGTTCAAAGACAATGGTTTGTGGCCTCTGAAAAACAAAATATTACTACACTTTAATTAATCACTGATTTCTCCTAGCTTATGTTTCATATACAGAAATCATATATTCTATGTTTACTTGTGACTGCCTCTTTTACTGAAATAAGTATGTTAATCATTTTAGGGAAATCATCATTACTTCATTATTTATAGTTTGTATGATTCTTTATTATATAGCTAAGCATTGTTTTAACAATAGAAACTATATTCTGAGAATTGTGTAGCACCATTGTCAGATATCATAGTGGGCAAATATACATCTATGTTTAAAATGTCACTAGGCCAAACACTCTCAGAAGTATAGCACTTCATTGATCTTCCACTTATCAAATGATTGCTTTGTGATGTACAACTGTACATTATTTGTTTTAGAGAAAGTTAGCTTGTTGTGACCACCTTTGATAATAGACTGGTATCTGGCTGACAGCAGCAATGAGCAGTAAATGATAATGCTTTCATTTAAACACATACTTTTCTAGTTTGGAATTTCTCCTCTCTTTCCACTTAGTCATTAATGAAAAACTTACTTCACATGCAGTTTTACATTCACAGCCCACTTAGAGCATTATAAATATTTTAAACCTACTCAGCTGTGTCTGAGTAAGGAAATGAAGTGCTTAGATGAACTAGTTCTTTGGGATGCCCTCACTACCAGTTTTCCTTTGATTCACATCTATCCTTGATATATTGTTTATGTGAGCATCACTGTGCCACAGGAACCCAAAAGACAGCTGAGGCATCTCACTGTTAAGATCTATTTTGAAACAAAGGTTACAATACTTCCTGCTTTTCAATTTAGGTTTCAAGTGTTAAACTCTGAAGGATACTGCCCTTATGCTTTAGTTCAGAAACACTCACAAGACTCCTTCCCAAAAGGCTGGCAGATTAAGGATGACTTAAAGTCACCCAATTAAATATAGGCACAGAGCTCAGTGCCAATTCATCATGCTAACATATTAGAAATAGTGTCAGGATTTTTTTGTGTGTTTGTTTCCAGAAATTTATGAGTTTTTAAATTTTATTTTTTTATAAATTACAAATTATTCAATTTGTATCCCAGCTGTAGCCTCCTCCCTTATCTCCTCCCAAACCCTCCCTCCCTTCATCTCCTCCCATGCCCCTCCCCAAGTTCACTGATAGGGGAGGTCCCATTTCCTCTGACCCTAGCCTATCAGGTCTCATCAGGACTGGCTGCATTGTCCTCCTCTGTGGCCTGGTAAGGCTGCTCCCCTCTCAGGTGGAGGTGATCAAAGAGCCAGCCACTGAGTTCATGTCAGAGATAGTCCCTCTTCCCATTACTAGGGAACCCACTTGGAGACTGAGCTGCTATAGCCTACAGATGATTTTAAATAAACAAGCCTAAATTTTGGTACACATTTTAGTGCAAAAGTTATCTTAATTTTTAAGTATCGGATTTATTCAATATTTCTCATGTTTTCAGCAGTCAAAATTACTTGAAAAATAACACAGATAATAGTCATAAGTCATAAAGAAAGGAGTGATGCACTAACATTATGATGTGCCATTAGAGACCTACTTCTAACTTGAAAGGGTTAGGTATGTCATGTCTGATGATCAAAAATTACCTTCTCAACTTGCTAATGTGATTTTGCTCTGTTTTTTGTTTCCCATCTCAAATAAAAATGAAGAGGGGAAGATACTATAAAAATTGACAAATGACTGAATCACTGTCATTTTATTATATATAAAATTAATAGGGAATAACTTGGTATTATTTGTATGTCTACGTCTTTCTCTCCATGACTGCACTATGGTATTAATCCTTATAGACTTCTTTTGAGCTATAGATGGTCCATAATAACTAAAGAATCTTTGGAAACAAATCACACCAGAACCCACTAATGAAGTCTTTCAAGCTATATCTCTAGGTATATCTCAGCTCTGGTCCTTATGACCCTTCAAAATGTCTTTCCAAAGAGTTAATAGAGAACAGATGTTTCCTGAGGCAACAGCTGCTACAATTAAACAAATGGGAAAAATTGGCAAATGAAGACCCAGATACTCTTTTAATATACTATTCAATGCTTTGAAAATCAGCTAGAAATTCTGAAAAGGTCAAAGAGATACACAAGCATGTCTGTTGCACATATGAATCCATTAAAAGCTACTTGCAGAGAACAACTTTTGCTCAGACAAAAATTCTCAAGTGTCCATTCAACAACAGAAGTGTGTCTGTAGTCCAGTGATTCTAAATATGGGAAGCAAGATTTTTCTGTACTGCAAAAATAAAGCCTAGTTTATAGAGGTTTCAAATTCGATGTTTTTTAGCCAGCAACAGTGTTTTTCTGTTGGCTTCTTATATCCTAAATCTAATGATGAGTATAATATATATTTTTTCTCTGTAACTTCACTTTGTATCAGTAGTGAAGATGTAAAATAATGGCTATCATAAAAACAAATGTAGAAATTGAACTCCTTAGCAAGTGAATGAAATATTATGAAAAGGCGATAATTGTTTTGGTTTTGAAAGGCAGGAATAAAATGTAAACCAGATGAAAATAAGAGCAACCATGTGGGAGGGAAACATGAACATACACAGACTTGTTTTGGAACAGGGAAGTACAAAGGAAGAAGTAAAGGGAATCCACATCACACTACCACAGTGCATCAGAGTCATCTCGCGTTCTTATTAAGACAACTTAATCCAGCACCATTTTGGATACTAGGATAAAGAAATTTAAAGATGGTATCTACCATCTTCAGTTTGTTAACCACTTCTTGGAACTCTGATGAAGCCTGTAAGTAGAATGTATATTGAGACTTATTTTTATTTTACTGCATTTTTTAATTTCTAAAATTTTTATATGTTTATTTATTACAATTTATTCACTTTGTATTCCAGCTGCAGCCCTCTCCCTTGTCTCCTCCCAGTCCCAACCTCCCTCCCTCTTCTCCCCCTATCCCCTTTCCCTAACCCCTGATAGGGGAGGATCTCCTCCCCTTCTATCTCACCCTCACTTATGAGGTCTCATCAAGGCTGGCTGCATTATCTTCTCTCTCCTGGCAAGGCTGTACCTACCAGGGGGAGGTGATCAAAGAGTAGGCCACTGAGTTCATGTCAGAGACAGCCCTTTCACCCCTTACTAGGAAACCCATTTGGAAACTGAGCAGCCAATGTGCTTCTTTTGAACAAGGGGTATAGGTCCTATCCATGCATGGTCCTTGGTTGGAGTATGGGTCTCTTGTCAGGATTTTTGGCTCTGTTTTCTCTTTGTGTAGTTCCTGTTCCCTCCAGATCTTTCTGTCTCCCTCTTCTTCCTTAAGGTACTCTGCCCAAAGATTGGCTATGAGTCTCAGTATCTCCTTCAATACCCTGGAGGACAGGGTCTTTCAGAGGTCCTCTGTGGAAGGCACCTGTTCTTTAAGATCATCCTGAATGAAGTAACCCAGAAGCAGAAAGACACATATGATATATACTCCCTTGTAAGTGGATATTAGCCATACAATATAGGATAAACATACTGTAATCTATAGTCCTAAAGAAGCTTAAGCAAGGAGGACCCTAGAGAAGATGCTTTTCTTGTTTGTTTGTTTAATTTTCTAATTTTATTTTACAGTTAGTTTTTTAAATGTAATTTACTTATTTTTTATATTAATCACAGGTTAGGTACTTTGTATCCCAATTGTAGCCCCCTTCCTTCATTCGCTCCCACTCTCCCCATTCCTCCCTCTCATCTCCTCCCTGCCCCCCTCCAAGTCCACTGATGGGGGAGGACCTACTCCCCTTCCATCTGATCCTAGTTTATCTTGTCTCTTCAGGGCTGGCTGCAATGTTCTCTTCTGAGATCTAGCTAGGCTGTTACTCCTGGGTGTGTGTGTGGGAGGGTTGAAGAGCCAGCCATTGAGTTCATGACAGAAATAGTCCCTGTTCCCCTTACTAGGGTACCCAGTTGGATACTGAGCTACCATGGGCCACATTTGAGCAGGGATTCTAGGTTATATCCATACATGGTCCTTGGTTGGAGAAACAGTATCATAAAAGACCCCTGTGCCCTAATCTATTTGGTCTTTATGGAGCTCTTGTTCTCCCAAAGTCTTACTAACTCCCCCTATTTTCATATGATTCCCTGCCCTTTGTTGAAGGCTTGGTTGTGAGTCTTAATATCTGTTTTGATACATTGCTCTATATAGTCTTCCAGAGGCCCTCTTTGGTAGGCTCCTGTCCTGTTACTCGTTTTCTCCTACATTCAAGGTCCATCCCATTTGACCATATAAGTGAGAATTGATCATCCCAACCTGGGTCCTCCTTCTTGTTTATCTTCCTTAGGTATATAGCTTTCATCATGACCTCCCTATCCTATAGGTCTATATAAGTGAGTATATATCATATGTTTCTTTCTGCTTTTGGGATACCTCACTCAGGATGATCATTTCCAGGTCCCACTATTTGCCTGCGAATTTCATGATTTCCTCCTTTTTAATTGCTGAGTAGTATTCTATTGTGTAAAAGTACCATAATTTTTGTATCCATTCCTCAACTGAGGGACATCTGGGTTGTTTCCAGGTTCTGGCTATTACAAATAAAGCAGCCATGAACATAGTTGAGCAAATGACCTTGTTGTGTACTTGAGCATCCTTTGGGTATATGCCTAAGAGTGGTATAGTTGGGTCTTGAGGAATCACTATTCCTAATTGTCTAAGAAAGTGCCAAATTGATTTCCAGAGTGGTTGTACAAGTTTGCATTTCCACCAGCTATGGAAGAGGTTTCCTCTGTCTCCACAACCTCTCCAGCATGTGTTGTCACTTGAGCCATTAGAGAAGATGCTTAATTTCCATTCAGAAGGGCAAACAGGATAGAAATAGGAAGTAGGAGAGACTCATTTTTAAACAAGTGTTTTCTGAAGTCTGTTTGTAGACCAATGTCACCATATCTGTACTTGGCAAATTGTTATAAATATCAAGCTGGTGTTGCCATGTGTGCAATAACCTTTGAGGTAGAGTTAAGCTTCTTGTGTTTTAACTAACCAGTAAGAGGACATTAAATCATGGTGAAGTTTAAAAATCTTTGCTTTGAATTGTGAAGATCACAGAGGACTCTGTTTCAAGTAACCTCACTTATTGTAATGTCAAAGAGGGTTATATGTAGAACTCCCCACATAGTAACTATTACAAAACTCATACTTTATTATTTAGATTTTACTTATTATTCAGAAGTATAAATACAATCACTAGCACAACGAAGCACAAACCATAACTTATAGCTGACTTAATTGGATGAGTCTCATTCTGGCTTCAGTATGGAATGAAAGTTTGAATTCAGACCTAGTTTGAGCTAGTATAAATGATCACACCAAAATACTTCCTGAATTACAATTCTCTATCTGGAAAACTTGATTTTTCTTCCTTGATTTAGCCAACTATATTGGCAGAATTTTCATATTGTTTGTGGACTCTCTTGCAAGGAGTCATTATGTGAAGTTATAGAAACATAAATGATGAGGAAACCCTCATTCAAAGACATGGTTTTCTTCCTTACAATACCACTAACATTTGCTATAATTTGTTTTCTTGTTGATAACCACTGAGATGAGATGGAATCTCAAAATGCTTTTAATTGTGTTTTTATGGTTGTTAAATATATTAAATATTTTACTATATGCATTTATAGGTTCTACAGGTTTTTGCATATTCATAATTGTGAGTGAACATTTTTAAAGATATAAATGTTTATTAATGTAACAATGTACTCTGTATTTCAATAATCACTTTGATAAGTAATAAAATTCACATTATATTTCTTCTCAAGACTGTCTGCATCCAAGGAACAGATTGTAAGCCATGAGACAATCATAAAACCATTCCATTTACTCTACATTATGTCAAATTTATTTTATCTGACAAAGTCCACATAACATAAAAAGAATCCCTGTCATAAAAATTTAAGGAGGAAGAATGAATTTTACCTCAATCTGAGCAGAGCATTTTTATGGATAGTATCTTTATTAGTTGTCAGCATAAAACTCTCAAGTAATCTACTATTGCTTTTATCCTCACATTTAAAGAGACATTGGGTTTTAAAGACTGCATGCTAATTAGTAAGAACCAAAGAAGTAGATAGTAAACAAAATTAGTTTTCAAGTATAAAGATTAATTCATTTATCCACTTACAGGAACTATATTGAATCCTGCATAACATTTTGAGTAGATTCAGATCCCTCTTTCAACAATTTAAGTTGAACAAAAATTACAGAAAATAGCCATTGATTTAAATGATGCCCACATACATGACTATGATCATAACAAAAGCTGGGTGTGATTTATGGCCTATGCTTGTTTTATCTTTTGACCCTCTACCTTGAAAGTGATCAAAAACGCCAATGCTTCCCACCCACAAACTGACATCCGAAGACATAAATGCAGGCAGTCATTTCCTTTAAGAAGTTGTGATTTTGAAGTGTCTGTATGAGCTACCTCTGCCATGTTACTCAAGAAAGGTACATTCTACGATGTGTCACACAGACAAATATTTTCTAGCTTCCTTCTTGATCTTTTTCTACAAGATGTAGTGTTATGTAGCTACTGGGGTGTCATAGAACTTTGGCTTCTTTAAAAATTCAGTTATGTTATGTAAATCTGTTTTTTGTTTTAATCCCAAGTGTGAGATTTTAGTTGGGCTATAGTTTGTCCACAGCTGTTAATTGTCTCATGGGGAACATGGCTTTTGTCAGCCTGTAAAGGCCTACCCTGTGCCTCATGGCTCATGTGGCATGGAGAGGAATGTGGTCCAGGACTCTGAGGATATTAACTTGAGAACCCAGAAAGAGAAAATATGGTGGGCGATGTTGGTGTTTGGTGTGACCCGCGTAGTCGTCTTGCCAGCAAGAACACACACGGACACCAGGATTCTTCTGCAGCAAGCGTTTATTTCAGCAGTGAATGGAGGAAGACCCCAAACCCCAAAATGGCACGGTTTTTATACCCTACTAGGTGGCATGTTGGTTCCTGATTAGCAGAGGCCAGTCAGGCCATATGACGTACCCGAATGGCGTGACTCTGGGGCTCATTTCCAGCCCAGGCACATGTGCAATGACAGTTGTTTACCAGTCAGCCAGCTGGATGCCTGCGCCATCTTGTAATGGCGTTTGCAGGCTCTCTACATCTCCCCCTTTTTGTTTTATTAAGACACAACGGCCAAAGGTAGAGGTCTGATCCCTGGTGCAGATGGCACATGTACTGGTACGGTCTTTGAACCTTCATTCATTGACCGTCCTGACCCGGCCAGTGTCCTTTTTCCCAGAGGAGTGCAA
>CM053743.1:29899843-29952202 GCA_028658305.1 Pachyuromys duprasi
AAAAAAAAGACTGAGGTGCCAGTCAGCCACATGTGAGCAGGGATTGGTATGCTAGTCTTTAAAGGACCCCCTGGGCTGAGATTCTTTATATTTGTTGGTCTCTTTGTGGGGCTCTTGTCCCCTCCATGTCCCTCTTTTCCCACCCCTCTCTTTTTCAATAATACTCTGTCCAAAGTTTGGCTGTGAGTCCCAGCATCTGTTTCAATCCCCTGTTGGGTGGATCCTTTCAGAGGACCCTCTAGTGTAGGCTCCCATCCTGTTTCCTCTCTTCTATTGCTTCTGGTGTCCATCCTGTTTGATATTCTGAATGAGACTGAAGCATCCTCCCCAGGACCCTCCTTAGTGTTTAGCTTCTTTGGGACTGTAGATGGCTATCTTATATTATACAGTTAATATCCACTTACAAGTGAGTGTATACCATGCTTGTCTTTCTGTTCCAGGATAACCTCACTCAGGATGATCTCTTCTAATTCCATCCATTTGCCTGTGAATTTCATGATTGCCTTGTTTTTAATAGTTAAGTGGTATTTCATTGTGTAGCTGTACGACAATTTCTGTATTCATTCTCCTGTTGAGAGACATCTAAGTTAGTTATAGATTTGGGCTATTACAAATAAAGCTGCTATGAACATAGCTGAACCAATGTCCTTATTGAACGGTGGGACATCTTTTGGGAATATGATCAGGAGTGGTAAAGGTAGATCGTGAGGTAGTGCTATTTCAAATGGTCTGAGAAAGCTCCAGATTGATTTCCAAATTGGTTGTACAAGTTTGCATTTCCACCAGCAATGGAGAAGTGTTCCCTTTTCTCCACATCCTCTCCAGGATGTTTTGTAACTTGAGTTTTTTATTTTACCCATTCTGATGGCTCTGGGGATCTTTCCATCTTCTGATATCTTCTTCAATTTTTTTTATCAGAGACTTGAAGTTTTTTTTCAAACAGATCTTTGACTTGCTTGGTCAGAGTCACGGCAAGGTACTTTATGTTATTAGTGGCTATTGTGAAGGGTGTTGTTTCCATAATTTCTTTCTAGGCCCTTTCGTCTTTAGTGTACAGGAGGGCTTCTGATTTTTTTGAGTTGATTTTGTATCCAGCCACTTTGCTGAAGGTGTTTATCAGCTGAAGTAGTTCTCTGGTTGACTTTTTGGGGTCAGTCAAGTATACTATAATATCATCTGCAAAAACTGATACTTTGACTTCTTTCAGAATTGTATCCGTTGATCTCCTTTAGTTGTCTTATTGCTCTAGCTAGGACTCCCAGAACTATGTGGAAGAGATGTGGAAAGAGTGGGCAGGCTTGTCCTTGATCTCAGTGCAATTGTTTTAAGTTTGTCTCTACTTTGTTTGGTCTTGGCTATAGGCTTGCTGTATATTGTCTTTACTATGTTTAGGTATGTGCCTTGTTTCCCTGATCTCTCCATTACTTTAAACATGAATGAATGTTGGGTTTTATCAAATGCCTTTTCAGCATCTAAGTAGATGATCATGTGGTTTTTCTCCTTCTGTTTGTTTATACCTTGGATTACATTAATGGTATACCATATACTGAACCACCCCTGCATACCTGGGATGAAGCCTGTTTGGTCATAGTGAATGACATCTTTGATGTGTCCTTGCATTTGGTTTGTGAGTATTTTGTTGAGTATTTTTGCTTCAATATTCATAAGGGAGACTGGACTGAAATTATCTTTCTTTGTTGGGTCCTTGTGAGGTTTAGGTATCAAGGTGACTGTGGTTTTATAGAATGAGTTTGGTAATGTTCTTTCTGTTTCTCTAGTGTGAAATAGGTGCAGGTGACGAAGCGCCTACAGTAATCTGAGAACTTTTCAGGGTAGGGGTTAGGGTCATCTGAGTGCCCTGATGTCAGACCTGATATTTCCTTCACTTAAGGGTTTCCTCCCAACAGGGAATCCTAATCTCTGATGTTCTGGGGGCCAACAGTTCTGTCCATGATGATGAGTTGTGCAAGCAAGTATGTCTCTCTGCTGGTGACTGAGTGCTTGTTGCAGCCTGGGACCTTTACCAGAGATTGTCTGCATGACCTGAGGTTGGTAGGACCAGATTGCTTCCTTCACCATGGGGTTTTGTCTGGACTGGAAAACCCAATATCTGGTATTGTGGGGCCCACAATTCAGTCTGGATGGCGATTGGGTGTGTGAATGAGTGCTGGTGGGATCCAGGAACTCTTCCAGGGTTTAGCTGGGTGACCTGAGATGGGACCCAGTTGCTTTCCAAACTATGGGGTTTCGTCCTCTCACCTAAGAAACACAATCACTGGTGTTTTAGGGCCCACAGTTCAGTCTGTTGGTCGCTGTGCAGCCACTGCTCTCCTGTTCTTCAGACACAATGTGCTCTTGTTGCCACCATCTTGGATTCCCCTCCCAGAATTCATGTGTCTTAAATTACCAATTAGAAGACTGACAGTGTGTGCAGATGAGAATAGGAATTACCAGAAATAAAAGAAAAGAAATAAATTTGCAGAAGGAGGACAGATTCCAAGTCACAGCTACACACACACACACACACACACACACACACAAAGATACTACAAAACGCTATTGAATGGAATTAAGACTCAACTACTTATTAACCTCTGTGTGATAGTTTAACATCCAACCCATTGAATACAAAGCTGTGATGTTAGAGTCTGCTTTAGCATGATTGTGTGACAAACACCATTTAAATGTTCTATATTTAAAATGAGAGAATAAAATATGTTATAACTTTCTATGTTTTCTGAAAAATAGAAATTATCAAGTTAACTATGATCGGACAAAACCACAACAAATTATGCCAGGTACCTGGTTTCTTATAAAGAATATTATTTTATTCTGAGAGTCATGAAATAGACTGTATCACTAGATGTAAATAATTTTCCTCTTTCATACCTCTCTCTGCCAAATTCCTTGCCATTGCAATATAACTTGCATATTGATGTTTCAAACCCCACTGTGATCATAATGGGACTGGGATCATTGGGAAATAATTGTATTCAAGTTAAGTCAGTGACTGGAGCTTTGAGAAAAGCACAGTTATCCTTTAAATTTCAGGGCAAACACAGTTTACTCTTTCAGCCCTCTTTCAGACAATGCTAGAATATACCTTCTAAAAAAAAACAGTAATTAAGCCTTATTTATTACCTCTTCTGGCACTTTATAGTTGATTCCCAACTCTTAAGGGATATTTGATTACACTGTGAACCCCAAGAATGTGTTTTTTTACTGGAAAAAATATAACTTGTTTTTAATTGTGGTGTGGCTCAGCTCTAGCACATACATTTAATCAAGTTTTTTTTTTCTTTAACACTGTAAACAGGATTAAATAAAATCAGCCATAGGATAAGAGGTGAAGCAAGCAAGCAGTTGACAGGAAGGGGCCATAGGGAAAAACATAAAAGAAGTCAGGAGGACAGAGAAAGAGAGAAATTCAGGGAGTAAAAGGGAGGGACATTGAGTTTGAGGGTTTTTTTGAGATGGCATGAGGAAAGAAAGGTTTTCTCTCGTTTTCTCTTTGGGGGCATTGGCAGAGGAGGAAGATAAGTTGGATGCTTTTTCTGATCATCTGAGCTAGCAAGCTTTCACCTCATCATCTGTTCCTGGGTCTTTTTTTTTTTCTCAAGTATTTTTTTTGTTCTTTTGTAATTTTATTTATTTATTCATTTTATATCCTGAACTCAGCTCTTTCCTTCCTGTCTTCCAGTCCCATCTTCCTCTTCTGCCTCTCTTACCTCCCTTTCTTTTAAGAATAGGGGAGCCTCCTCCCCACAAATCTGATGCAACTTGAAGTGCTGGCTCCTGAGTCTTCCTTGGCAAAATCCAGCGATTGGGATTTTGTTAAAAAGAGCACCCAACCTTCAGAATCATGAGACATACATGCTTATTGTTCAAAACACTTAGTGTTCTTGTAATAGTATCACCAATTAACTAGGCGATGTGACATCAACAAAAATACGATGCTTAGTAAGTACTAATTTTTATATTTTCTATCCAGAGTCCTAATACAACTCCAATTTCTGATTAATAGCTCAGTCATCAGTGGTCTGTATTTTACGCAATCAACTTTCCATGTTGACTAGAGAAATACCATCTTGGTTTCGTTTTTTTCTTTAAGGCTGTCCCATCCAAACTCTTTCCAATATTTTGATATTTAGAGCCCACAGCAATTGAATGGCTCAAGTAAGAAAGCTAAATTTCTAATAAGATTCTGTGACTTTCTTCAACAGTAATATACAAAAGCTCCTCATCATGCTTCTCCACATTAAATTCAAAATGTAACTATTCCGTATTAGCTCACAATATTCTCTATCACCTAAAACACTGTTTTGATTCATAAGTTGTCACTTTGCCACTACTACTAAAATGTATTTAATAGCTGTAGTAATGCATTCTACTAATACTTAATTATATGTCTCAGCCATTGGCTTCTTTTCTATATATTCGTCATATTATCTAGATGTTTTACAAAGCTGTAACAGCTTCAAACAACCTTTGTCACCTAATTCTCAGTTCCCATTGTACCTTTCTTTTTTAAAAATTGTTTATTAATTACACTTTATTCACTTTGTAGTCTCCCTGTACCGTCCTCCCTCTTCCCCTCCCACACCTCTTCTTCCTCCCCATTTTCCATGCATGCCCCTCCCAAAGTCCACTGATAGGGAAGGTCTTCTTTTCCTTCCTTCTGATCCTAGTCTATCAGCTCTCATCAGGAGTGGCTGCATTGTCTTCCTCTGTGGCCTGGTAAGGCTGACTCCCCCTTCAGGGGGAGATGATCAAAGAGCAGGCCAATCAGTTCATGTCAGAAGCAGTCCCTGTTTCCATTAATATGGAACCCACTTTTATACTGAACTGCCAAGGGCTACATCTGTGCAGGAGTTCTAGGTTATCGCCATGCATGCTACTTGGTTGGAGTATGAGTCTCAGGAAAGACCCCTGTGCTCAGATATTTCTGTTCTGTTCCTCTCCTTGTGGAGCTCCTGTCTTCTCCAGATCTTACTATTTCCTACTTCTTTCATAAGATTCCCTGCACTCTGCTCAAAGGTTGGCAATAAGTCTCAGCATCTGCTTTGATAGTCTGCCGGGCAGAGCCTTTCAGAAGCCTTCTGTGGCAGGCTCCTAACTTGTTTCCTGTTTTCTCCTTTTTCTGATGTCCATGGTCTTTGCTTTTCTGGATGGGTTATTGAGCACTTTAGCCAGAGTCCTCCCTCTTGATTAGTTTCTTTAGGTGTACAGATTTTAGTAGGTTTATCCTACTTTATATGTCCATATGAGTGAGCATATACCATGTGTGTGTCTTTCTGCTTCTGAGATAGCTCACTCAGGATGATCTTTTCCAGTTCCCATCATTTACCTGCAAATTTTATGATATCCTTGTTTTTTATTGCTGAGTAATATTAGATTGTGTAGCTTATACCACAATTTCTGTATCCACTCCTCAGTTAAGGGGCATCTGGGTTGTTTCCAGGTTCTGGCTATTACAAATAAAGCTGCTACAAACATGACTGAGCAAATGTCCTTATTGTGTACTTGAGTCTCTTTTGGATATATGCCTAGAAGTGGTACAGCTGGGTCTTGAGGAAGTGTTATTCCAAGTTGTCTGAGAAAGCACCAGATTGATTTCCAGATTGGTTGTACAAGTTTACATTCCCATTAGCAGTGGAGAAGGATTCCCTTTTCTCCACAACCTCTCCAGCATGTGTTGTCACTTGAGTTTTTGATCTTGGCCATGCTGATGAGTGTAAGGTGAAATCTCAGGGTTGTTTTGATTTGTATTTCCCTGATAGCTAATGACTTTGAGCATTTCTTTAAGTATTTCTCTGCAATTCGATATTCCTCTGTTCTTTGTTTAGTTCTGTTCCCCATTTTTTAATTGGATTACTTGATTTGTTGCTTTTCAACTTTTTTAGTTCTTTATATATATTGTATATTAGCCCTCTGTCAGATATAGGAGTGGTGAAGATCTTTTCCCAGGCTGTAGGCTGTTGTTTTGTCCATTGTATCTTCCTACGTAGTAGAGTGAATTTCAAACAGATGCAGTTTTGGTTTTTGTTGCTGTTGCTGTTATTTATTATTTGTTTATTTTGTTGTGTTTTAGAATAGAGTTTTTACAGAAAATAAAGCTTTTTAAAAATTGTAAGTTTTTACATGTTAGAAGACTGGAATGCCAAGATGATTCAGCAGACATATATATTTGCCGCAATGTCTCACTACTGACTATTAAAGTTGGATCTTACTCTGGAAGGAGAAAAGCAAATCCTAAAAATCATATCTTACACACATGTCCTGGAATGTGTGCACCATCTCAACATTCACACACACAACAAAATTTTTAAAATTATACAATAAAATTTATAGAACTGTGACCTCTAAAATATATCATTTAGACTAAACCATATATGGGATTTATAATATATAGTACCTTATATATGAAAAATATATTAGAGTAAATATATATATATATATATACCTATAAATAGACAAGTCATGAATGATAAACCAAAGACCAAAAATAGTCAAAAATAATAACTTTGAGTTTATAATGATTTTAATTATATCACTTAAATGTATGTTATTTTATGCATATTATTTTAGAATTGGTTATGTTTGCACACAAAATATAAAGAAAAATAGCGATGCTCTTAGTCTATTCTAATATAGTAAAATATCTGAAAGTGAGATGTCTACAAACGATAAAAATTTATTTTACAGAGCACTGGTTAAGGAATACTATGATTAAACTGTTAATAGATTCAGCATCTAGAAAATACTCTCTGATTCTTAAAAGTTCTGTGTTATGATCCAGCAGCCATTTTGTTGGGTCCCTAGTACATAGATACCTTCACACACACTCTTACTAATTTGATGTATGAACACAAATGAACCTGGAAGTGCTCTACAAGTTTCAGATCCTTCCAATTTGAAACTGGTGAGTCAAAGTGCATGACAAACTCTTTGACATGGGATATAGCTTCTGCAGGATTAATGTCAAGAAGTTAGTGAAAATCAAGACTGAGATAACTTTCAATGTCACTGATTATGACAAATGACTATACTAGTCATACCTCATATTCCATTCTTTCTTGTCTTATTTCCTTATATTTTGTTTGATTTTACTTCTGAAAGTTTCCATTTTGTTAGTCCCCAGGTTCCACAACAAACTAAAATTAGCCACCCCTAAAACTGATTTACTTGTGATGTCCTGACTAGACAAATGGAAAACACATCCAATCAATAAATTAATCTAAAACTCAATCTTAATGACTTTTTATGACTTACCATGACCTCACATCATTGGTGGCTGAACCTTATTGATTCTCCCTCAAGACAACTGTCAAGTCCTCTGTTTACACTTAGGCCCTGACAAAGTCTGAAGAATTGGCATCTGTCACTGATCACAAGATTAATTTTAAGTTCAACTATATATGGCCAATCTTGATTGATTGGCTCTGTATTTTTCAAGGCTTTTCAGGAGACTGCAAATAGATGATAGATGAATGAGTTGATAGAAAGCAGATAATTAGTAAGATAGATGGGTAGACAAACAGACAATAGATAGACTGATGAATAAAATAGATACAGAAATATTAAAGGAGATTTTATTATTGGAATTTCCTTATACAGGTCCAGAAACTGAAATATTGAACTATATTCTATTTGCCATCCAGAAACCAGGAAAGTCAGAAGCAGAATTTAGTTAGCAATCAAAGTATGCAAAACCAGGGGAGGTAAGAGAGTGACTCTCTGTCCCAGGCCATAGAACAGAGATCTGGGGTGTGGAGTCTACTTAGAAAAGGCCTAGCCCAAAAACAAGGGAAGAGATGAGGAAAGGAGAGAGGGACAGAGGGAGGAAGGGGAAGAGAGAGAGATAGAGAAAGATGGGGCCATAGACAGAGACAGAAAAAGAGAGAGAGACCATTTCACTCGTTGAGTTTCAGCTGATAAAAAAAAAAAATGTCTGCCTTCCTTGTATGGCAGTCACAGATCCAGGGCACTGGGCCCATCACACTCATTTCCCTAATTCAAGTGCCAGTTTCTTCAGCAAATGTGCTGACAAGACCACATGCAATACTACCAGCTACTTGTGTATTCTTAAACGTGTCCTGTTAGAAGCTGAGCAGAGGTTGGAAACACAAGTTCCTATATGTCATAGAAGTCAATCGTTTTCTTAAGCAATTCCAGTGATGATATAACCTAGAGATGTAGTCAAATGAATCAGCAGCTCCCACTCTGGCTTACTTCCCAGGCAATGCACAAGGAGAAGGAAGGTCATTGAATATGTACTGTATAAAATACTCAAACTGAAACACCTGGCATTTGATGAACCCATGAGCAAAGTAATACAGGAATAGCAAGAGACAGGATCAAGACAGAGAACACTTTACTATTATATAAAATATAAAGTTTTATGCAATGTAGTGGATATTTGTTGCTAAAAGCATCTCACCATATAACTAAACAAGCAAACAAACAAAACTGTAAACATTTGACATGGTTGAAGTTTGAACTTGATTGTGATAACTTGGTAAAAAAAATTATATGTATTCAAGTAGCACTGTACATGGTTAAGACACATACAGTTTCGTTTTTCAACTACTTACCTGTACATCTAAGGAAATAAAAAAAAAACATGGGATACTGAATCCCCAATAATAAAAGTTTCTTCAGCTTCCTCCCTGCCCTAATAAAAGGGGATGAAAAAGGCCTCTGACAAAATCTCAACTCAATCCCATTCCCTAGCCCTGAAATAGAGGAATCAGTCTAAGAGCAATGAATTGTTTAAAGGCTTGGTCAGCCAAAGACCTGAGACCTTCACTGCCATTCATTCAACTGTAAAGAAGGCAGTTTTCCCCATGAGGCCTGCCAGGTAAGTCCATTTCAATTGCCTCTGGTTGTGTCTGAAAACTCGCAGGTGTGTAGTTTTTTTCCCTGTGATCAAGACACCTCCCTCCTGGGCATTACTCTCACATAGTGTAGTTCTTCCACTGCTGTGAACACCCACAGTTCTTTATGGATTTATGCTCTCAAGTTATTCTTCCTGCTTTTCCCTTACATAGCTTGGTCCCTTGATCATTTTTGGTATATTTATCCTCTCATTATATTTCAAATTATGCTTTAGATAATAATCTATCCAGGGCTTTTCAATAACCTGCCAATTGTATTTGACTTTGGCATTTGAAGCTTTGTAAAGCTCCCTGATATATCTCCCAAATTCCTCATAAACCTTTCTATCCAAAAATTATTCTTAAGGTTATATATATTTTTATGTTTTGTGCCTTATAATTTTTCTATTACAGATGGAAAATGTAAGTAAAAAATCATTTTTAAAATATGTTATTGAATTTTTCTAAGTGAAGGGTGATTATAATAAACAAATGTTTTCTATTCTGATTAAAGCTTCCTAAGATACAAGGATTAATTTTGTAGTAATTAAGATCATTAAAAAATGTTTGTCATTTTGAATAGATTTCTGCTGTACTTTCAACTGTTTGTATTGTTTAAAACTCTTAATGTCTTTCTTTCCCTTCTTTATTGTTTTTATACAAGGATTATATTTAACTTGTAGAAAGGAGATATCAGTGAAACTGGTAAGAATTCTATCTGTAACTGTTCTTAAGCACGAATGACTTTCATATTTTGCACTTCAAACATTATCATTTTGATTTGTATCAATCTCTAAAGTTTTCCATAAAATGAACATAATCCCATGAGTGGAAAACTGACATCATCTCGTAGTGGCACACCAGAGCCAGAGTATCTCCTATGACCCCGTTAGCGAGATTCCCATTCTGATTTATTACGTAATTTTATAAGTTGCATTTCAAATACTTCAATAACTCAGACATGTGTTAATAGCTTCTTTCCCTTTAACACCGGAGATAAGTAAGCCTTTAAAATATGTGTGTATAATAAAGATAGGAGCGAATTTTTTTTCTTTATCACTCTTGGCAAATATCTCCTTTACTATATTTCCCTACTGTAACTGACTCTTTATCTCAGATATAACTTGATGATATGTCAGTCAAGGAAATCCTGCGTGGAGAACACACTGACTGGTTCCAAGCTTTGCCTCAACCCAACACAGCCAGAAGGAAAAGAAAGTACATAATAAGAGCTCAAACCCCTGATAATCAAATTTCAAAGGATGTTAACACAGAGTTACCTGTTATGATAAATATTGTTGAAACTTACTTTCAAGAGCTTATGTTTTATATCAATCTATAATTCTTTTACAAACTGAATTTTCTATTGACTCTTTGATCAAATGTCATATACAGAAAATAATAACTATAACATTCTGCCTACTGTCAGTGTATAAAATGGTGCTCATACAAAAATCAATCTGATTATGCCCAAGTAACTATTTAATAATCTAACATGCTAAAATGTCTTGATAATTCAAATTAAAGATCTTTTCTAATGAAATTTTATATGAACTAGAAAAAACACATGTTAGTAAAATAAGACTTTTCCTTTTCCAGTTGGTCTCTTTAAAAAGATTAAAAGGAATTTCATATCTCAATTGCATAGCGTAATATCTGGCACCAAAAGTAACTGAAATTCTATTACTTACTTTGTGAGTTTTATGTTGTAATTTGTATTATTAAAATTTTGTGATCCCTAAACTAATTTTTAAAAATATATAAAATGCAGTTCTTATAGATAGGTTTTTAAGAATAGGTCTTACTATGCAGAAGGTATTTCCTTTGTACTGCATGAAGCTTCTAGGAATATTCTGAGTTGCAAGCTCAGATGTAGTACTAAGCTGACTCCTTCAATGTTCCACATTGGAATCCACAGGTTCTGCATGGCATGATCTGAGACATTAAAATTAGAGCTATAGTTTTTACTCCATAAGTCTGAAGTTCTTGGTTAACTACAAGAAAACTTCAGCCAGATCTGGCAGGACTGTTAATTTATGGGATTCTAGCACTGATGAGATACACTACAAAAATGAATTTTGCAACAAGTCCCAGCATGAGTATTGTAAGATGCCATGATAAAGGTGTCTCATAATAAATTCTGAACTGTATCTTTCTCCTCTGCAAACAAAAACATGACCAGCAGCAGAAGCCCAGCCATTATTGTATTCAGACATGAAAAAGAATTGGAGAACTAAAGAAAGAATTGATTTTGAAGAAAATGTTATTAGACGGATTATTAGCACAGAGACTTGGGAAAAGGCATCAAGTTAGTAAGCTATTTTAATGAGAAATTAGAGGTGAAAGTGGTGATGATTTTCACACTACTGTTGCTCTGCTGGACAAGTCAAGATTGTGTCCTACAGGGTCCACAGCTAGGAAAAGATGCATCTGACTTGTCCCACCCTGGTGGGAATGAAGTATCCAGGGCTGAACCAACTTGTTTTGTTTTTGTTTTTTGTTTTTTTGGTTTTTCCAAGTACAATGACTTCAATATGTTGCTCCTTCAGAAATAGTCTTATATTCCAGCTCTGGAGGGTAAAAGCCAAGAATGTTTGGAAATAATTGGGACATCACTGGCTAACAAATGCAAAGTAGGTAATCCATTCCGAGCACTGATTTGTTTATTTGTTTAACTTGTTAGACTGATTTCTAGTGGGGCCATGTCACACTACTATAGGGAAACTATTATACACACTATTATAGGGTAAGTGTGTGTGTATGTGTGTATAAAAAAATAATAGGTTATCAGATTAGTTTTTCAAAAGCATTATTTATCCCTCTGTATATTCATTTCTTTACCCTTCCCTCCTACCTACCACCCAAATTTAAGACTTTTGATCAACTCTTCTCAGTCACACTGTTCTATTTCCCTGCCTTGGACACTTCTCTTTATGATGCCTTCCTAATTTCCACATTTTAAGAAGTATTATAAATTAAACACTGAAAGCCATTTATGGCACCTTTAATCAAAGTAAGAGATGTGACTATAGTCTCTTACTTTGATTAAAGGCCTAGACAAGTCATAGACCAAAGGTTACAAAATAATACTGTTATCCTGCTAAATAGATGTAGTATTAAGCTGACTCCTAATTACTTATCATTATGCTCATGCACTCATGATTCTCTGAACCCTCATTACAGCTGTTATTATTTTCAAGAGACAATGAACAACAGGTTGTCACAGTGACCAAGTTTCAGAGAATTAGACTCTGGAATGCTCAACCTTAATTGGAACTTCATAAAACACCCTCTTCTCTCAAGTCCAGGAATCACTACAAAGGATACAGCAGAATAGAATAACCAAAGATATTGGATGATTGCAAAGAAACCGTGACTTCTGAAAGCAACAGGGCTACTTCAATATGAACATCATGTGGTTACAATGACATGCACAAGATATGTGCAATTACAACTAAGGCCAAATCCCTCATGAAGAAGGAAAGTGGGAAAAAGTCACAGTCTTAGTAGATGAAATATTGGTAATCGATAGTGCTGATAAAGAAAAAGTCAGTTTTCTTTAAGAAAGTAGTCTTGAAGTGCTGTCACCCACAGGTCTCTTTTATGCCACACCCAACCTCTCCACCCAGCAAGATCTCCCACATCTTTCTCCACCTTCTTGCCCCATGAGTCTCCCTGACCATTGCTATCCATGCACCATTCCCAGCCCTCCAGATCCAGCCTTGTTCCCACATCAAGGGTTCTGGCCTAATATAGTATGCCCTGCCTGCTCCATAAGCAATCATTAGGATTCTTCTAGGAAGTACTCTATAACTCCCCCCACCTCAATAAAAACTTTCTCAGACCACCTCTATCTTTCCACCAAACAATATTGAATTGCTCACTTCAGACTTGTCCAGGAGGCGCATCCTGGATACACAGGATGCACAGTCTGCTGTATCTACTTAGTTTTATTACTTTGAAGTCATTTCCAGCCTCTGGGTCCAACACAGCTACACATCCACTCCTCTCCACCAACCTCTCTATTCATATCAGACTTATAACTAACAAAAAAGAATTCCACATGGCCAGTGCCCTCTGGCCTGGAATAGATGATAACAAAAAATGATATGCAAATTTACAAATAAAAGAAGCAACCAACAATCTGATGCTATGATATCTATGAACCACATCAATGACCAGCATGACAAGATAACACTGAGGGCACAACAATGGTGGCACACATACTCGGTGGTAATCAGCATATCTCTAACTGAACATGAGTTCCACTCAAGAGGAAGATTACAACCAGCACTGGAAACCTAGCCATCTCTAGAGGGCAAGTGAGGTCATGTATCTTGGAAAAGAACCTGCAGCCACCACTTTCCTGAACTGCATCATCTCTAGATGCACTGTCCTTATGCCCAAGAAACTCCCAAACAGCAATCTGTAAACACCCAGTTTTACATCCACAGAATAATATGGTCTTCATACCTCATCCAAGAAACTTCTCGTTGCAACAGACAGAGACCATTTCAGAAAAACCATAACCAACCTTAGTTCAGAATTGTGGAGCCTAGTCCCAGGGGATATATCCATAAAACATTCTCTCTCCTGAGGCTCAGGTAATATTGTGAAGAGGGGACAGAAAGATTGTAAGAGCCATATGAGCAGGAGTTTGCTGTATGATCATATCTCCTAGTAACATCAGCAACTACGCCCATAAAATCCTCACCAGCATAACTGCAGAAATGTGAACTGAACAAGGCTCACATGCCAAGCTGGACTGGGAAAAGCCAACGAGGCCTCAAGTGCTACACCAAGAATTATAGACAGCTGAGAAAAGCTGGGGACAAGAATGGCCTCCCCCAGGGAAAGCACAATTAGCTTTCCAGTGCCAATGAGTCAATATTGGAATAAGAATTACAAGGAACATTGAATGTACCGAATAGGTCATATTTATTAATACATATGCCGTGTATGTATGTGTCAGAAAAACTAGTGACAAAAGGTACCAGGTATGAAGAAGAGAGGGAGGAATATATGGGAAAATTTGGATGGAGAAAAAGGAAAGGAGTAATAAATAAATTATGATTCAAAAATAAAACTTAAAAAAAATAGAAAGCAGAAGAGTTCAGAGGTGAGTTCCTATGTGGGACTGAATTTTCCTTTAGTGGAAGGAAGGAAACAAAGGCTCTGGAGGAAAATCTCCAACATCCGTAAATAAAACACATACTGGTTTTCTTTGTTCTTAATAGAGAGTATTGTTCTATTCTGAGGTAAGTGTCTCTAGAATAGTGTTTCAAGTATAACTAAAATTACTTTTTTGCTTTCAAAACGTTTTTAAAAAATGAGAAATATTCTCTCATAAACCTAAACTAATTAGTCTGGTTTAATATGCTTTTAAACTTTTCAGGTATCAGGATACAAACTTTTCAAGCAATTCAGAGTGATTAAGGTACTGCACATATTATTGCTCTAAAGAAGCCTGAGGGCACTGCCAGATAAAATAGATCTACCCAAACATTTCCTGAGGTATAGGCTGGAGGTTATGCCTAGGGTAACACAAGTTTTCCAACTTATCCTTGTCAGATTCTCTCAGGCTACTTGTCCTATGTGTCTCATCATCTCTTCATGCTCAGTCTTGTAATTACATCTCTGGCTTTTGATATACGTTCATTATTCATTTATTATTTTATACATTTATTTTTCTTTCTTTGACTTTGCTAATGGGCAGCAGCTATGTATTACTTCTTATCAGACTTTTAAATTGTGCTCCACGGGTGGAAACACTGTTTAATAAAGTGAATGAAGAAAAACAAAGCAATAAAGCAACATACCTATCTGAAAAAAATGTAAAATTAAACAAGGAAATCCAAACTCAGGAGCAAAACACACACAAACCACTATATTCTCCTTATGCAGAAGTTTGCATATAATGTATATTTAATCGAGTCATTTTAGATGTGAATAAAACCTAAACATTTGAAAGGAGACCAACAGGGCATCTCGACAGGTGATGAAGAGCTGTCAAAAGGAAACATGCAACATGATAAAGTATGAGAGTCTGTTGGGGAATGATCACTACTACATGCGGAAAACTGGTCTAGGACAGAATGAAGGACAGGTAAGAAAGGATAATCACAAAAATGTCATAGTGATGACTAACAGATCATGTGTTTATTTTAAAAGAACATAACAATTTAAAAAAATTAATCTTATCCCTGTAATTACCTGGTAGCACTGATTAGGGCTTTACCACATAATTTATGTGAAATAAAATTTTTAAACTGTTTTAAGGAAGGACTGTTTTAGGTAGAGCTTCTGTTATTTTGATAAAACATCATTAAAAAATAAAAAGTGATGTGAGGAAAGAAGACTTTATTTCGTGTTGCAAGCCTCAAGTCACATACCATCATCCAGTGATGTCAAGGCAAGAACTCATGTCAGGAACCTGTAGGCAGGAACCAGTGCAAAGGGATTGAGGGGTGAAGCTTACTGGCTTCCACCCCATACCTTGCTCAGCCTGTTTCCTTAATAGCACCCAGGACCACCAGCAAGAGGGTCACATCTTTCACAGTGACCTGGGCCCTTGCACAATAATCGTTCATTAAGAAAATACAACACAATCTCTCCAGCATGTATTGTCACTTGAGTTTTTGATCTTAGCCATTCTGATAGGTGTACAGTGAAATCCCAGGGTCATTTTGATTTGCATCTTCCTGATGACTAAGGATGTTGAGCATTTCTTTCAGTGTGTCTCTGCCATTCTATATTCCTCTATAGAGAATTCTCTATTTAGCTCCGTACACCACTTTTTAGTTAGATTACTTGATTTGTTGCTTTTCAACTTCTGTAGTTCTTTATGTATTCTGGATATTAGCCCTCTGTCAGATATAGGGTTGGTGAAGATCCTTTCCCAGACTGTAGGCTGCCCTTTTGTTCTGAAGACAGTCTTTTGCTTTACAGAAGCTTTTCAGTTTCATGAGGTCCCATTTATTGATTGCTGAGCTTGTGCTGTTGATGTTCTGTTCAGGAAGTTGTCTCCTGAGCCAATGAGTTCTAGGCTCTTCAGATGTCTCTCAGTGGAGGAATGAATACAGAAATTGTGGCATTTTTACACAATGGAACACTACTCAGCAATTAAAAACAAGGAAATCATAAAATTTGTAGGCAAACGGTAGGATCTAGAAAAGATCATGCTTAGTGAGCTATCCCAGAAGCAGAAAGACACACACAGTATATACTCACTTATAAGTGGATACTAGACCTATAATATAGGATAAACATACTAAAATCTGTATACCTAAAGAAGGCAAACAAGAAGGAGGACCTGGGGTAAGATGATCAATCCTCACTTAGAAAGACACATGAGATGGACATTGGAAGTAGGAGAAAACAAGAAACAGGACAGGAGCCTACCATAGTAGGCCTCTGAATGACTCTACCTAGCAGTGTATCAAAGCAGATGCTGAAACCCATAACCAAACCTTGGGCAGAGGGCAGGAAATCAAATGAATGAAGGAGGAGTTGGTAAGACCTGGAGAGGATAGGAGCTTCCCAAGGACCAAATACATCAGGGCACAGGGATCCTTTCTGAGACTGATTCTCCAACAAAGGACCATGCATGGATGTCACCTAGAACCTCTGCTCAGATGTAGCACATGGCAGCTCAGTATCCAAGTGGTATTCCCTAGTAAGGGGAACAGACACTGTCTCTGACATGAACTCAATGGCTGACTCTTTGACCTTCTTCCCCCATGAGGGAGGAACAAACTTGCCAGGCCACAGAGAAGGACATTGCAGCCAGTCCTGAAGACACCTGATAAGCTGGGGTCAGGTGGAAGTAGAGGAGGATTTCCCCTATCAGTGGCCTTAGAGAGGGGCATGGAAGGAGATGAGGGAGGGAGGGTGGTTTGGGAGAGAAGGATGTAGGGGGCTACAGCTAGGATACAAAGTAAATAAACTGTAATTAATATAAAATTAATTTAAAAAAATAAAATAGAACACAAGTTTGCCCAGAGAACAGCCAGGTGGGACATTTTCCTTTTAGTTGTGGTTCCTTCTTCCAAAAATAACTTTCAAATTCACATAAAACTAGTCAGCAGGAGGACAAGCTTTGAGTGAATTCATGTGTCATCTCACCGGACGCTTCCCAGTCAGTAAACTGAGATCTGGAAGATGATGAGATAAAATGCTAGGTCCCCATTGAGGCCTTAGCTAGTGCAGTGTACAGTTGCCTTAGAAATTCTCTTAGAATTTGGAAGTGTGTGTGTGTGTGTGCATGCGTCCGCGTTTAATTTAAAAGTCACCTGTAACAAAATAGAAGAAAAAGAGTATGTGTAGTAGAAGTTGGACTTTCAGAAGGTAGAACTAGGAGCCCACAGACACAGACAAATAACTTTGAATCTCAACACTTTGCATGGCTACCCTTAGCTACTAGAGAAGAAGAAGAAAAAAAAAATTGGGAGAACTCATCATGCTGTTCCTGCTGAATCACGGGCTGTTGCTGTGGCTGGACCTTGTTTCTGCTCTTGCTGTTGCTGGATTGCTAGTTTGCTGTTTGACTGCACTGCTGGTATCCTGAGGAAAAGGAGTGGACTCACCTCAGGAAGGACTTCTAGAAAGGTCCATATTCCCTGTCCCTATTAACCTGCTTTTTCTCCCTACCTGGTTTTGGGGTGTTGAAAGAAATTGGAGTAGAGACGGCAGAAAGAAATATAAGGAACCCCAAATAAAATAGATTTTAAAAGTCAAAGCCTACAAATATATCCTATCTTTTATCTTGTCCTGAAATTTTTTATATTATGAATATTATGGATATACTCATTGTGGTTTCCCCCCTTGTTATTATTTATCTTACACCTCAGACACATACACAGGGGCTACAGTTATTTCTAATGTAACAGACCACGAGCATGCTAGCAGGGGTGAAACTGAGGAACTCTTGTCTTTCTCCTGAAATTTTGTGTGGTGGATTTCAAATCTTTCACTATGCCTTACTCTTCTTTACATTCTACCTTGATAGCACCAGGTGAAACACACACACAAATATTTATGTAATTTGATAATTTCTTATTGCTTAATAGCAAAGAATTTTATTTTTGGCAAATAGGTTTTAGAACAGATGCCAAGACATATGCATACATTTTTTTATCCTTAATATCGGAATATAAATATGTATCCTCACAGATAAGCACTGAATGTTAACATGATTACTCAGGTTGCAAACATTTTATTTTCTTTTTGTCCTTAACCTGATTTTACTTCAATTCTTAAAATACCAAGAAGATGCGATTGAAATATAATAAATTTTACATGGTACTAATGTCTTGTTTATTTGTTAGTTTATTTTTGGTGTTTCTAGGCAGGGTTTCTCTGTGTAACCCTGGTTGCCTGGAACTCACTCTGTAGATCATACTGGCCTTGAGCACAGAACCCCTCATGCCTCTGTTTCCTGAGTGGGAGCAAATATGGTAGAAAATTGAGATGGAGGTAGTTGAGAGGGTGGAGGGATGGAAAACTGTGGTCAGGGTATATTGTATGAGAGAAGAATCTATTTTCAATATTTTTTTGAATTTCAAGAAATGTCTGAATATGTATAAAATTTTTAAAAATCTTTATTAGCTTGAAAATACATGTCAAAATCTCACTGTGCAGTTCTTAAATGTTAAACTGAACCATCATAAACAACAATAATAAAAATATGCATCCATATATATCTATTTTGTATATATAATCCCAATGTGGCTCTGAATGTATTCCTGAATAAGAAATCCATTCCTGTAGGGAATAAGATCCCTTAACCAGACCATGTATGGATATATCCTAGAACCTCTGCTTGCCTGTAGCTCATGGTAGCTCAGTCTCTAAGTCGGTACCCTAGTAAGGGGAATAGGTACTGTTTCTGACATGAACTCAATGGTGGGCTCTTTGACCTCCCCACCCTGCAAGGGAAGAACAGCCCTCCTAGGCCACAGAGGAGGACTTTGCATCCAGTCCTGAAGAGACCTGATAAATCAGGGTCAGAGGAAAGGGGAGGAGGTCCTCCCCTATCAGTGGGCTTGGAAAGGGGCAGGGAGTAGACAAGGGAAGGAGGGTGGAATTGGGAGAAAATGAGGGAGCGGGATTCACCTGGGATACAGAGTTAATAAAATGTAACTAATACTAAAAATAAAATTAAAAATGAGAAAAAAACAGAAGTTGACAAAAAAAGACCCTTTAACCAGTCTGCCCCATCTTTTCAGTTAGGT
Source organism: Pachyuromys duprasi (assembly GCA_028658305.1). Classification (NCBI taxonomy): domain Eukaryota; kingdom Metazoa; phylum Chordata; class Mammalia; order Rodentia; family Muridae; genus Pachyuromys; species Pachyuromys duprasi. The sequence goes on from CM053743.1 coordinate 29,918,952, forward strand.
ATCAATAATGAGGTATTGTCTATGTTAGTTTTAACATTTTTATTTTGAAAATTTTTTGAAGTAGGCAGTTTTAAAGTGGCAATTAGAATTAAATACACTACGTTAGAGCCACCACTGGTTAGCCATCAAATCCTTTATAGAAAATTGAAATACTGTGGGTTTTTTTTTTTCTGTATCCTGTGGGAACGTCAATCATTGTCTTTATAGGATAACATTTCATGATTTTTCATATGGGTAAATGTCTAGAAAGTGGACTTGAGTGGGTTGGTAAAATTATGTTTACTCTTCCCTAAGTATCAAAGATTTTATAATTATCCAATCTTGAACTTCTCCTAAGTATTCCCTGAAATTTATCATCTTACTAACTTAAAATCTACAATTTTATAATTAGTAACACTTCTTAGCTCTTGCCTAACTTTTCTTGCTAGCATATTTTATGAGGTTGAATTTGTAAGAGAACATAGCAATTACTAAAATTATTTCCTTTTTCTTTATAGATAAAGGAAAGATCCTCTTGTTTGAGTTTTGAGAGAAGGTAAAGATCTGGGGCTGGAGAGATAACTTTGAGCACTTGATCATCTCACAGGAACCTGGGCTTTGGTTCCCAATACCCACCTGGTGAACAACAAGATCTGTCACATTATGTCCAGAAGATCTGATGCCCTATTCTGGCCTCGATAGACATCAGATACACACATGGTGCGCATATACACATTCAGGCAAAATGTGCGTACACATAAAATAAAAATTAAATACTTTTAAGTAAGGGTATATGATAACCTTTTTATTAAAATATTGATACATGGAATATGGAAGTTAATATCAATCTAAATTTTGTAATTAAAATTTAAGTAAACAGAATTTACCTTATTCTTCTTAGGTATTTAACCATTTATAGTGTTTACCATAGTTCAGAAAAGAAGAAATAAGTTTTCTGTTTGGTTTTGCAATGTTCATTTTTGGCCAAAGGATGAAATAAAATCAATTCTTCAGTTAGGAAAGTTAGAAAACAAAACAAAGGTAGGAAAAGAGACTCTAGGATCACAGAAATTCTCTGTAAATCAAAGGACAACGATTTAATTGCTAATGTCAGAATAAAAAACATTTTGACAATGGAAGATTCACCTATATATTATTTTGCATTAAACTTGTGAATTAGGCTTATTAACACTTGTATTTGATTCTTTTAAACATATTCATGCCCTTTACTTGATAAACTGGACAATGCTTGCTTAGAAATCAGTATTACATAGAAAAGGGCTAATATTTTCTATATAGTAAAATACTAAGTACAGAATGACCAATATCAAAATAGTAGAGAACAAACATTCTTCTAAAATAATCACACAAAAAATAATTTCACTGCACTTGAGAAAATTATACAGACAAGTGGTTCTTCTATAAAAATAAATAAAACTGCATGGGGATGTTTATCTGAAAACGTACAAGTAACAGGCATGTTAAAGCATAGAAGAGCATGTGAAAGCCAAAATGGTATCTTAGGATAGATTTCCAAAAATCAAATAATAAGATATTAGTCTTGCACAGGTGAGCCGGGAAATCCCTTCTATATAAAAAGATGCCTAATAACCCGTGCCTAATTACAGCATCTACAGACAGAGAAACAATGCAAGTGTGTCTGGGAGGAGGAATTAGGTGAAATAATAGAAATTGTCATGGCATTTCAAATCCAGGCTCTGGGTCAATAGCTCATTTACACACTTTGTATGGATACCCCAATGAAGACAGAACAGAGAAGTGATGAAAATAAAAGAAGAAAAAAAAATTAAAACCATTCACAATCAAATTGTCTTTATGAGTAAGAAGAGCTAATATCACTTGCATCAGGTATTTTCAGTTCCTTCTAGACATTTTAGGAAACACTGAAAATATATACCTATCTTAAATTATTCAAGAGCGTAGGAAAGGAGACACACTTCTGAACTCTATTGATGAGGCCAGTAATACACAACAGAATAACTGCATTATATAATTATTTTATTATACTGTGACACACATGCAACTGCAATTCTTAATCTGTATAATTATAATCACATTATAGATAAGACATATAACAATTATTATATAATAAGTAATTCAGTTCATTCATTTATGCTCTTTGCATAAACAAGAAAATGATTTGTGATCTTAGAAGAAGAAATGGGTATTATGTAGAAGTTGGCTTGAGAGAAGGCCTGTGCTGGTCTAGAGGCTGAGGTTTCTTGCTTTGGTATTATTGACTATTTACTTTACTATTACTCACAGATTCACATACTTATAACTATTATAAAACTCTCAGGCATACTTTCTTTAAAAGCAGTTTGGCTCAGATTTCAGATCCAACAATAAATGGTAGTAATGGCGTTTCTCAGCTTCCTCCTGAGTATCCCATAGACAGAAAAAAGGTGTAATAATGAGTGTAATCATCTTTCTCCTCTTCTTTCTGCCTTCCTCCGCCTCTTTTTTTCTTCTTCTCCTTTCATCTCATCCTTGCCTCTACTCCTTCCTCCCCCTGTTTCTTGTTCTCTTCCTCTTCCTTCCCTCTTCATCCTTTTTCCTTCTTTCCATTTTCCCCTCCTCTAGCTTCCCTTCTTCTTTTTCATCCCCCTCCAATTTATCTTCTCTCCTCTCTTTGTCTCTATCTCTGTCTCATCCATCTCTCTCTGTCTCGATCTGTCTTTCTGACTCTTCTTTCTCTATCTCTCTCTGTCTCTTTCTGTCCCTTCCTTCTTATAAATGTGTGCTTGAACTTGGGTTTAATTGGAATAATTCCACCCCTGGGGTTACATCTAATCTTAATCCCCACCCAGATACCCTGACCTCCGGAACATTATAGTCAGACTACATTTTTAGACTTTTATAAATATTATATTACTCATCATATATGACACCCGATTCTTTTATAAACAATGTAATATACCTGAGTTTAGTTACGTCACTGTTGAATAATGTTCACATAATTAAATGCCAATTCTTTTGTGTTCATATTATTTCAACTTAAAAATTCAGATGTACGGAGATAGAGAAGATCAAGGGAGAACTGGGAGCAGAAAAAACTCATCAAAATGTGTTTAAGAAAAATTATTAAAAAATGGAATAAAAATAAAACTAAATCTCAGAGAGAAGACTTACATAAATTTGATGAGAGAGAGAGATTGGTTCTAAGGCAGTATGTCATGATATTTCCATGTTTTTGAAAATTCCTCCATTTTTAGTTAATAGTCCATATATCTTCTTTATGTTTTCCAAAAATATTCCTCTGTGAGATATCTTTCATTATCTTCCACAGGATATAATGAGATATATTTTTACCAGTCCTATCATACTGTGATGTGAGATCTTGTCTGCTAACACAGCAAACTAACACATAGGCTCTTAGTGTTCTAGTTTCATTATAGCAAATGGTGTCTGTCAGATTGAGCTTTATGACCTAGTGCAGTTGGTAAACCCTTTGAAGTCATCTGTAATTTTAGATAACAGATGATCTGTCAAACATTTCATCATTAGATATTATAGTTCATTTATAATGGAAACACTTTCTAAATGTAAATGAATGATTTTCATGGAAAGTAATACAAAAGCTTAGGAAGTTTTCTTCCTGAAAGATAATGAGTTCTGATTGTAATTTAGAACATGATAAGAAGTCTATTCCCATTTATACATCATTCTTAATTTCACTTAATAAGCAGTTAAATTACAATGATACTTTGAAAGAAAATTGTTCCTGCAGTTTTCAATATGAGCAGGAGTAATTCCTTAATACTTTATATATGTAATAAGTGGAATACAATTATAAGGCTATTTGTTATAAATTGTCACTAATTTAAAACAAACTCCTATTTTCATTTAATTTGCATACATAATTTCCTGGCTTCAAAAAATTTAAATTTGTTTACCTGTAAAGTAGGGAGCTGCTGATATCAAGAGACCTTAATGCAGAAGCAGCAGCCACTGAAGACAGGGGACCTTTGGTAATACAAATCAGAGAGCAGCATTTCTATTTGGTGTTTACTAAAGATGCCTCATATGTTTATGAGTCAGCAAAGCTAACATAAACAATTTTACCCCTATTCATTTCTGAAATAGAAGAAACTGTAAATTAGAACTGGAAACAGAAAGAAGGAAAGCTAAATTATAGAGAAAAGGAGGTAGCACATTAAAATTTTAAAAATGAGAAAATGTGATATAGACACAGTAATATGAAATGCAGTATGCCTCTCCAAACATTTCTGCACAGGATAAACCACAGATGAGATGTCTTCCTTGAGTGGCTTATTTTGCGTACCGTGATGAGCTCCAGTTCCATCCACTTTGCAAACAGAATAACTTTGTGCTTTGGCTGAATAGTATTGTGCATCTGCATCACGTTTTCCTCACCTAGCCTCTTACAGCTGGGCATGTAGAGTGATTTAATGACCTGTTTATCATGAATAGTGCCATAGAACATAGCTATACAGATATAAGATATGCAGTTAGTTGAGAAATGAGATTATTGGGGAAGAAGCGGGGGCTAAAAGGAGTTGATAAACTTATTAATATGCAATGTTTGATAAACCTGTTCATACACGTGGGTAAAATCTTGTAGTGAAATCCACTTTTTGCAATTAAAATACACTAATAAAAACTTTCTTAGCAAAAACAAACAAATGAAAAGAGAAGAGAAAGGTCTACTGGACAAAAAAAATTAAAACATATTTCAGTCAGTAAAGGCCAACTGAAATTAACATATAAATAACAAGGAAACTTTAAGCTGAGAGGAGGAAGAGGTTATTGTCTTTCATATCTGAAATATTTACTGTCAGAACACCTTGGACAAAAGACATTTAACCATGCTCTTAAAATATCCTCCTATGGCAACACAATCACTGTGGAACAGTGGGGAGAAAATTATAAGAGCTGGAGATTGTGAAGTACTACAGTGTGTTTTCTGAACACAGCAAGATCATTTTATACATGAACTCAACTTACTGTGGCTGCCTACACAAGACATGGGTGTGAGGAGTGCAGTAAGGGTGTGTGTGGTCTCAGGCCTTGATCTGGAGATACTGGTTACTGACAGAGGCTGGGAGAGGGAGAGGGAGGGGTTTGCTTGTTTTGTTTTGTTTTGTTTTGTTTTGTTTTGTTTTGAGAGCATGCCCCCTGGTTGGTCAATGACATTCTAATAGATGGGATGGCCACACATCTAATATACAGTACACAGAAATTGGACTTTATGGTGGAAAATATTTCTGCACTAAAGTGCTAAAGAAGAAAGACGGTAAGAACCAGAAGATAAGGACATTTGCTTTTAGATTGGGTCTCCTCGTAGTATCAGAAGGGATACCCACAAATGTGTGCTACAAAATGAGTTTGGCCAATAAACATGCCAAACTGGACATGAGGCCTCATCGTTTCATAAAGAGCTGTAGGCAACTGAAGAATGGAAGAGGTAGCCTTCCCCGGAGAAGAATACACCAACTGGTTGTCCATTTCCAAACACCAAGCCCTGCAATCATACATACAGATCATATTATACCTACTGAGCAAGTTAAATTGAGGAGCATAAACATATACATATATGCCTACAATAACAGTTAAAAATGAATACAAATTTGGAGAATGAAAATGTAATTGAAGGATTTGTAAGGAAAGAAGGGAAGAGAAAATATAATTAAATTATATGAGAGAAAAACAGAGGTAGAGACAGAGAAGACCTTGCTGGAGAGTGAGAAGAAATAGGGTAACAGGGACAATGAAGATGGCTTTCGTAATAGGTTCACTTCTTTTCCTACAATCTGCCTGAGTCAAACCATTTAGGGAAGACAATGAGGTCCAAACACTGCTCTGTATTCAGATATTTCTGCTTGCTCAGTAAAACTCTTTTTTTCACATTCACTATCTCCACATTTTTAAAAATCTGGGTAAGCATTAATTTTTTATTTTATTTTATTTTTATATTAATCACAGGTTATGTACTTTGTATCCCAGCCAAAGCGCCCTTCCCCTTCCCTCCCACTCTTCCCATCCCTCCCTCATCTCCTCCCTGCCCCTTTCCAAGGCCACTAATATAGGAGGACCTCCCTACCCCCTTCCATCTAACTCTAGCTTATCAGGACTCTTCAGGACTGGCTGCAATGTCCTCTTCTGAGGTCTAGCAGGGCTGCCCCCCTGGGTGGGGGGTCAAGGCACCAGCCATTGAATTCATGTCAGAAAGAGTCCCTGTTCCCCTTACTAGGGTACCCACTTGGATACTGAGCTACCATGGGCTATAGCTGAGCAGGGGTTCTAGGTTATATCCATATATGGTCCTTGGTTGGAGAAACAGTCTCATAAAAGACGCCTGTGCCCTGATCTATTTTGTCTTTGTGGAGCTCCTGTCCTCTCCAGGTCTTACTTACTCTCCCTTCTTTCATATGATTCCCTGCACTCTGCCCAAGGTTTTATTATGAGTCTTAATATCTGCTTTGATACACTGTTAGGTAGAGTCTTTCAGAGGCCCTCTGTGGTAGGCTCCTGTCCTGTTGCTTGTTTTCTCCTACAATCAATGTCCATCCCATTTGTCTATCTAAGTGAGGATTGATCATCTTACCCTGGGTCCTCTTTCTTGTTTATCTTCTTTAGTGTATAGATTTCAGTATGTTTATCCCATCTTATAGGTCTATACAAGTGAGTATATACCATGTGTTTCTTTCTGCTTTTGGGATACCTCACTCAGGATGATCATTTCCAGGTCCCACCATTTGCCTGCAAATTTCATGATTTCCTCGTTTTTAATTGCTGAGTAGTATTCCACTGTGTAAAATTACCATAATTTCTGTATCCATTCCTCAACTGAGGGACATCCTTGACATAGGAACAGAATAGTGGATCAGTGGAACTGAATAGAAGGCCCAAAAATAAATCCACACACCTATGGAAACTTGATTTTTGGTAAAGAAGCCAAAACTATTCAATGGAAAAAAGACAGCATCTTCAACAAATGGTGTTGGTCAACTGGATGTCTATATGCAGAAATGTGAAAATAGATCCATATATTTCACCCTGCACAAAATTAAAGTCCAAGTGGATCAAAGACCTCAACATAAAACCAGACACACTAAGGGTAGGAGGGACTGAGGGAGGGGGCTACGCCTGGGATTCAAAGTACCTAACCTGTGATTGAGATAAAAATAAATAAATTAAAAAAAAACCAGACACACTAAATGGGTAGGAAGAAAAAGTGGGGAAGATCCTAGAACTATCTCCACATTTTAATCATTTGTCTTTCCCAAATTCTGGCATTTTATTTTTTTTCCTAGACTGTCAATTTTTTTGCCTAAGAGAATGGACTCAGTATTAACTGACTCTATCAGCCTCCTATTCTTTATTACAGCACACAATTGAGTGAATTTCAAAGTGATTAGGTTAGGGAGAAGTTGGAGGATGGAGGTGAGTATGATCAGAAGAGAGTGTATATTCTCAAAGGATTAAAATATTTTAAAAATGTATTCTCCTATTCAGCATTCTTTGTAAACTTTATTTCTTACATCATGGTCAGTGTAGTTATTTTTTAATCAGGACTAATATTCAAGAGCTAAAAACAAACCAAAAACCAAAAACTAACATCAAAAAACTTAATAGAAAGAGAACATTTTTGTTTTGATGGGAAAGCTGGTCCTGATATGTCACTAGCAAATCTGAGACAGTATCAGTTTGTGGTCAAAGAAACACGATAAATTGCTGAGTAGCCACAGAGATTGGTATCTGGAACTAAGTTTCATAATCCAAAAATAAGTGAAAAAGGGAACATTTGAATTATATTATTTGATTATGTGGCTCCCAACATTGGTGACTCATCCTAGAAGGAAGGAATTTATATATTCTGGAATTGGTGTTTTGGTCAAAGAGAGTAGTATATGCAATAAAATTAAAACAGAAACAGAAAAAGGAAATAAAATGGAAGAGATAAATGAATGAAAATGAAGTAAAGCAAAGGCAAACCAAATGTAAAGATAATTTTAAACTGTGACAAACATGTTTATACACATAATCACATATGTGAGTACATATACACATTTATATAAAAGGCAGGAACTGAAAAACACAGGTATGAAAATCCAGATAGTAACGTTTTTATATAAAATAGTGCAGAATTTACATATTATCTATGTATAAACTGTTATGTAAAATAGTGTCTAGATGAGGTAACTATCATGCAAATTCTATTGAATTGTACTGTTGAGTTTAGAAACTGATGCCCTGCCCCCCCTCCCATCTCTACATCTTAAGTATATTTGCTCTTTTTTCTGAATGTTTTTCAGTTCGTGCTTGGTTGATATGTATACTATGGAACATAGAAGTACAGATGGCATACAGTCTATACCTCGCATAGGCGTACATACACATGTGAAATACATACATGTGCGTACTCCACACACTGATGGCCTGATCATATTCATGCATGTTTATACACAAACATGGTGGCTTATGTGTGATCATGGATAGGGATATACAAAAAGATATTCTTCTGACTGAATAGTAAATTTAGCATGTAATTAACATTGGGAAGTAGTAATTGGAGAATTGTAATGTAACAGGCATTTCCTAAAATTCCATTTCCTTTTCCGAGTGTGTTAGTTTGATTAGATGTTTCTATAAGCAAAACACTAGCTTTCTTTCTGCTCTCAAACATTTGCTTGTTTTCTTAAGTAAGAAATAATACTTTATTTCTCAAATAGGCATGCATAAAAATCAGGTCCAGTTATCTCCAAATTCCTGAATTTGGCCTTAACTAATTCCAAGTTAGAAGACAGTAGTGCTAACAAACACAATAGAACTGTGCATGGCTGCACATGGGTGTTGTTTTCATTATAAGTAAAACACTAAAAACCTTTTTGAAGTGGATGAGGGCTAAAGGTTGAGTGGTTGTAATGAAGCAAAATTGCAGGTTCCCAAGGGCAAGGTGTAAAAGCAAGTGAACTGTGTTTTCGGTTCCTTAGAAATTACTTTGGCAATTAAGAGGTGCTCATATGTGTGGTTTTCCTGAAATCAGGGCACCCAGTAGAATTCCCAAACATTTCTTAGTGCATGCTGGCCATTATTTCAGCAATTATAAAGCAGATATAAATGCTAACATGCCCATTTCCAGTAATACTGCTTTCAGTCCCCATGCCAACATTATAGAAGAATATTATGTGGCTTCTTTAAACTCAGCTTGCTCTGCAAGGTCAGTGCAACCAGCAATTCATCCCTTGCAGAGTAACCATTTTATTAGGTAGCATGGAAGTCAGAGCTCCCTATTTCATTAAATGGCAATTAAGTAATTTAAAAATAATACTAAGCTTCTTAATCAGCGTGTTTTGCCATATATACCACCAGGGACTTTGGCATTCTCTAGCAATTAATAAGAAAAATGCTTCGCAAATACAACCAATGATTTTAAGCTTTGAATTTGCCTGCCAAAATCAGAGCTTTTAAACATTCCACTTATGAAAAGGGGTGTATTTTTAAAGGTTCTTTCCCTCAATAACAGAAATGCTTTTAATGAATTAACGATTATCCATTGTTAGGTGTATTTTAATTTGCAGATGTTTATGAATAAAAGCTATCCAACCGAGATAAGTTATTATAAATTTGGGTAAATAAAAACTATGAGAAATATCCATCAAAAGCAGTATTTTTCATGAAACCTGCTTTATTTAGGGTTTTAAAAGCTTCTACTTCCCTTCTACCCACTGACCATAGTAGGGGAGAAAGAAGGTTATCAGGTTTATGGGGTTGTAGACCTTTTTAGAACTAGTTCTTTGGGATGAGCCCACTCTTTGTTGTTCAGACACCAGCAGTCCAGTACAAAGGGCAACACCAAACAGCAAGATGAATCAGCACAATTCAGAAGAGAAGATCAGAACAAATCAGTAAAAGCAGGAAGACTCAGTTTGGTTTGCCTTAAGTAGTTTTATGGAAAGTTTCTCTGGGAAGTAAAGTATCGAGGTGTGAAGCTCAGTGCAGCAGTGTCAATCCAAAAAACCATGTCTCACTGTCCATTGGCTTCTATATATCTCCTCTCCTTAGAGTCCACCCATGGATGTTCTCAGCTGGCCAAAGTCATATCCCTCACATAAGACAGCTCACGGCAAAACATCACATGCCCTCTTACAAGCCCACCTCTAGTAAAACATCATATGACTCAACTGAGTCTTCAAAGAAACCAGAAACTTCCACTTCAGCACTCTGCCATTTTACACAAATTATATGGAAAGTTGTACCTTCAAAAATGGAATTATCTATTGCTGCATTACAAAAACCCCAAAGCTTTGAATCTTAAATAACTTACTTTGTTGCTAAAAACATCAGTTTTACCTGTATACTTTGATTGAACTTAGATATTTTGATGTTTTTAAGAGTGGTGGCTCATTCAGAAGAAACTGAAATTCAGATTTTGGTCTTTTTCAGTTGATGATTTGCCATACAGTAGGCCTTAGCAGTTCTTGGCAATTGCTTCAATAAGCCCAATCTTTCAGGAAAGAAGCATCAATATCAATCTAGACACATCTACCTCAGTTAATATCCCACCACCTACATTGATTTTGTGTGTGTGAATGTACACACTCATACATTACAGATGATGGAGTTTGTATTATATTTTCCTGCTTAGCTGTAACACTTCCAGAATAAAGCACTGAACACATCCTCAGGCCTTCCCAACTATTCTGGATCATAATCAGCAAAAATAATAGCAATGATTATCGTAATGGTTTACAGGTAATGAGGCAACTCTTTAAAGATGATATAAATGTACTAGATTGTTTTAGTAGACTAAACTGTTAATATCTGTTTTCTTCTAAAACTGGATCTAAGTTGATTTTTTCCTAGTCTAGTCAGTGGTCTATATTACTTGCAAAGACAGTAGAATATGCCAGCTGGACACTAAAGTCAGAACAAAAGGGAAAAAAATTAAGAAAAAGAAAAAAAAAACAAGATGAAATGAACTTCCAGGGAAGAAAGTGGTTTGAAATTTGAGAGACCTATGTTGATGAGAGAAAGCACAGATGTACACACAAGAGAGGAACCAGAAATCTCCTAAAATCCCTGGAAGGTAGACTTAGAGCATGGTACAGCACTACTAAGGCATGCTAAGGCCAGAATTACTTTTTTTTTTTAATTTATTTATTTTACTGTATAGGTAAGTATGCACCACTTGTAATTTTTTTTGTTTTGTTTTGCTTTCTTTTTGCCTCTGGAGGCAAGAATAGGACTTCAGATCCCTTCTGAAGTTAAAGATAGTTTTGAACTAACATGTGGGTGCTTGGAAATGAACCCAGATCCTGGGCAAGAGCAGTAAGTGCTTTTAACTGTTGAACCATCCCTCCATACCCCATAAACCCAGAATATGAACTTAAAATAAGAATCACTTACTTTAAGAGTTCCCTACTGTTTGATTATAGTACATTGGTTGTATGTATTTAATGTGTCCGAGTTTATTACATTTATGTCAAACCCTGAGTATCCATGGCTTCACCAATACAGATTCAACCAAAAAATCAACTGAAAATATATTTTAAATTATAATTATTTTTCCTCTTATCATTTTCTAAACTATACACTAAAACATCTATTTCCACGGCATTTACATTTTATTATGTAAAAGTAACCTCAGATGCTTTTTTAGGAACATATATATATATGTTGTGTATGCAAATAAATAGCAATTATATATTTAAAGATATTTGTATCTGAAGGATATCCAGGGACCAAATCCCCAATTACCCAGAAAATTATTTTCTTCTAATTTATAAATTAAAGAGGACAGAGAGCCAGTGGTGATTCACAACTCTGATCCCAACAACTCTAACCCCATCACTCCAGGAGGCAGAGGCAGGCAAATATCTGTGAGTTTGAGGCCAGCTGTTCTACAAATCAAGTCCTGCACAGCTAAGGATACAAGAAGAAACGCTGTCTCAAAAAACCAAACCAAACCAAACCCCAAACAAAACCAACCAAACAAAAATAAACTAAAGAGGACAAATAACATTCCTGAAATTTCAGATTATCAAAATCAGATTTAATTATGAATAGTACATGGTCAGTCTTTTCTCATTTATTTACTTTATTTACTTTATATCCTTGTAGTCCCTTCCCTCCTCCCCTCCTAGCCATTCCCCCTCCCCTTTTCCTCCCAATCCCCAGATCATCAAGTTGCATCAAGAATGAACCTGTCTTCTTTCCCTCTGGCCTGTCAAGGTAGTCCAGGCAGGGGAAAGTGATCTAAAACTTAGCAAGTGAATCTCTTTCTAATGCAGCCCCCACTTCCTTTACTAGAGGACCCACTTGAAGCCTAAGTTGCTCATCTGCTACATCTTTGTAGGGGGGCTAGGTCCAGTTCCTGCATGGTCCTTGGTTGATGGCTTCAGTCTCCCTTTGAGCCTTGGTTAGTTGGTTCTGCTGTTTCTCTTTTGGAGCGCCTGTCACTTCACAGTTCTTTTCTATTTCCTCCTAATATTCCTCAAGACTCCCTATGCATAGTCCAATGTTTGACTGTGAGTCTCACCATCGTTTTGGAGGAGCTGCTGGGTAAAGCTTTTCAGAGGACGACTCTGACAGGCTTCTATTTGTAAGCTGAAGGTGGGTTTTGGTTGGGCCTGGCATCAGTTGGGCATTCCTGCAGTCTCTGCTCTATCTGCTCTATCTTTATTGCTGTACATCTCCTGGACAGGGTAAATTTTGGATTGAAGTTTTTGTGGGTGGATTAGTGTGATCTGTCAGTCTTTTTAAGGATAAGCATTGGTATACTTTTCGTCTGGTATGTATACTCACATATAAACACAAATATGCATATGTGTTATACATATACATATAAATATATGAATTATCTGTAGTCACAAGCACAAATAAAGACATAGGTAATTTCAGATTGAAAATATATAAATATGAAATCTAACCGGGAAAAATTAGCAAGAGAATATAAAATCTGTAAAAATAATTGTAATGTGATTGATTAAAGCTACCTTAGTTGCTTTAAAAGAGACAAATTTATATAAAACAGTGGGGCATGATTAACAAAAGTATTTTGAAATTTAATGATGTAATGACTGAACAAATGGAACGAGCATGCAAACTAGAGAAAAATGCTTTCGAAGTTGGAGGAACAAAAGCAATACAACTAATTTATCAGGCTATGTACTGAAATAAATACAAACTCAATATTATTTATTTCAATTCCTGAATATGAGAATTTAAGCAAACAAACTAAAATATTGAAAAATCTTGGGACCTTTTTTCTTTTTGCTTGGTTCCCTCAACCAGCCCTGATTTGAAAGTTTGTGCCTCCTCTTTATTATGCCAGGTTTGGTTGATGTCTCTGGGGGGAGGGGTGCCTTTTTTCTAAAGGGAAATGAAGGAGGAGTGAATCTAGAGGAGAGGAAAGGTGAGGGGGGACAGATTGAGAGGAGTGGAGGGAGAGGAAACTATGCATTGTATGAACGATGAATGACTAACTAAGTAAATAAATCCAATTAGACAAAAATCTACCTAAACAAAAGAAAAGAAAATTAAACACACACACACATACACACACACACACAAACCACAAACAAGAAATTTACTAAAATATGAAGTACATTTTGTGTTGGCTAACTAGTCCTGGACTTAATGCCTGTTCGTTATTGTGGTTAATGGACATTGTGTCACTCCATTCAATAAATCTCATTTTCCATCTTTCAACAGGTATCAATGACATAGAACTACTTTGTTAGGGATGGGGCTGTGTGTACATTTTCCCCTCTCAGAGTTGAAATTTTGTTGTGTTTGGGCCTGTGTAAGCCTTGCACATGCTTTCATAGTCTGTACAAGTCCACACATGCATCCATTCTCCTGCAGAGGGAAGGCATTTTTCCATTGAGATCCTCAGTCACTTCTTGCTCTTGCAAGTTTTCTGTCCCCTCTTCCATATAGATCCTTGAACCTTAAGGGAAATGGTTCTATGAAGGCATCCCATTTAGGTCTGCATTCTCCAAAGCCACCACTATCTCAGCACTGCCAGGTTGTAGATCTCTGTGTTGAGCACAATCTGCTGTCAAGATTCCCTGATCAGGGGGAGTAGCCTTAGCAGTCCACAGAGGAAGACAAAGAAGCCAGTCCTGATGAGACCGGATAGACTAGGGTCAGATGATGGGATTGGGAGGGGTTAGGGGAGGGGGCTACAGCTGGGATACAAAGTGAATAAACCCTAATTAATAAAAAAAAATATTTCCCTGATTAGGGCTGAGTGATACTCTGATCTATGGGTAGAGCAATACGTCATTAGAAGTTACCCTATTACTATGTTCCCTTAACAAAATAAAAGCAGTAGGCTTTCCCATAGGCCCATGACTTATCTAATCTCATGTTCTTGCCTGCTCTTGCAGTGCCAGGTATCAGTTACATCTCATGTAGCGGTCCATTACTTCCATGGCATTTATGTCTCTGTTGTATCAATGTATCTTGCAGACAAGTCTCTGTTGTAGGTAGTGGAGTTTGCTACTGTGTGATAATGCTGCAGAGTACCTTTCAGAATCATAAACTTTAGTCAGTAGTGTTGAAGAGTCAAACTAGGCACCAGCTCAGTTTCTAAATAAGGAAGATGTACCTTCAGACATCAGGCCTTGCCGTCAGAATTTAGAGAATAATAAGTAGCATTATCTTTGACATGGTCTATGGATCCTTTGGCCAATGACTCAAAATAACGTAACCCTTTCCTGGTATTGGACTTTTAATAGGTAACATAAAATATCCAGTGAGGGAATTATTCATTCCAGTATTTGGTGATTGTACATAACTTCCCCTCACACGGGCATGTAGTTTAGGAAGCTTCAACAGTAGCATGTTCATTATGATTTTATAGAATTTCTTTAGTGTTACTTGTCCCACCTCATGTTCTGCACCTTACCCTGCTCTCCCATCCTCCTTCCCATTTAATTGTACTATTCTGTTTTTTTCTGTTAACTCTTAACACTACACACTATTTCACCTTCCTGGGAAATCCCTCTTCTGGCCTGTTCATTTCCTATGTGCCTAATTTCTGTTGTTATTAGATGGACTCGCACACATCTACAACTTAAAAGCTAACCTACACATAGAAGAGAAAGTATGAAATGTATTTTCATTTATAGAATGGTTTATAAAGAGGTATCATTGTACATTTGATTTGTGTACCTCTTGTATTCCTACCTTTGGCCTCTTTGCTATCACTCTCTGCCGCAAATCATTGATACTACACGTTCATGGATGTAATTCACGCTTCTGCTCCCCACTTTAGTATTTCTCCCTTAATTTTCATGGCAAGTCAATAATCTTTGAATTTTCTTTTCTAAGCTACAAAATAAAATACTGTCAAAATGCTATTCTCCCTGTTTGTCAGTAATTTAAGCATTCATTGATATTTACAGGTTTACGTGTTCCTAAAGGATATATACAACATTATTTCCTATTTTAAAAATGTTTTTTCATATGCGTTCATTACAGTTCATAATATTATGTACAAATATGTACTTTATATAAATGTAGAAATAGTTCGTTTATAAATAATTGTCAGTGCTACTTCCCATAGAGTGAAAAGTCTCAAGAAATTAAAAATACTTAAAATTTACAAAGACTATAAAATATAAAAATATGTTAAAGTAAAACTAAGAAAATAACATTTATAAGAAAAATAAATATTTAATTTAACATCTAAAGATAAGTATTTACTATTTATCATATAACTATTAAAATACTAATATAAACAACCAGATCTGTAGCAGAACTTTTATCTTCAACAGTTCATACTGTTCCAAGTGTTAATCATAAAAATTCACATAAGCTATATGTAATTTTCTAGCGTAAATGTGGGAATTTACTGTCATTTTATATTTTTATGAAGTAATTTGCTCTCTTCTTTTCCTTTTCCGTTCCTCCTGAAGTCAATAAGTCTCTCATTTCTCCTCTCTCTCTCTGTCTCATTCTGTCTCTCTCTGTGATAAACCCATTTTAAATACCACTTTCCCTAAGAGTAGCAACTCACCAAAGGGCTTTCTGTTTCCTCTGATCTTGTACTCTTCTTTTCAGCACCTATCATCACTACAAAGTGATAGAATAATTACAGTTTATTCAGGGGCAGACACTGTAGCCTGTGGAGATGGTAAAGAAATGCTAAGTTCCTAGAGAGATGAATACAAAGCCATAGTCACTTGCTCCTATCAACAAAACAGTGAATTCATACTAAATTTTGTTTTATTAATTTCAAAATGTTCAAATATACTTTAAAATAAATAATGTCTTGTAGGAACTATTTTATACATGAAAATTTGAATTACGAGTTATTTCATAAATTATTTTCTACCTGAACAAAGAATGATCAAAATTATTAAAAATATATCATTTCTTATCTGTATAATTAGAGTTGAAATAATTTTTGTTCCTTACAACAATCTCTAATCAAATATTAATTTTATTCTATTACATTATTTTATTTTTAACTTATACATGTGACCAAAAAATAGAGATTCAATGGTAATTATTCTTAAATCAAAATCATTACTTTTGATAGGTAGACCTGTAAGATCAGCAGGTATCTGTGAAATTGCTTTGAACAGCAAGTCAATTTATCCACCTATCAAGAGGAATAGTTTGCACATAATGAATCCTGGCAGGTGTACTAAGAAACCAAGTTGCTTAAAATCAGATAATCCATAAGGGGGATATTGATTTTTTTTTTCCTAGTGCTGTAAAAATTGCAGAAAATTTCTAAACCAACATTTCACTGCCAACATTTCTGGTGTAATGTCTCTTGTTATTCCACACATAAGGTGCACATGCAGATAATAATTTTATAATAATTTTATATGAGTGCAGCCTGTGTTTCTCTGTGTAACTCAGAGTCTACATAATATTCAGAAATAACACACACGCAGATGCTATACACACATATTATATATAATATATATATATGCTATATATATATATTATATATATACATGGTGTGCTTTATAGTGTTGTACATAAATATATATTTGTGAGTAGATGCTGTATACTCTGAATATCTCTGAATACTGTGTGTGAGACATATATATATGTATATATATATATATATACATATATATACATACTCAGAATTTTATGTTTTAGAATATGGTGTGCTATTTCAGAATATGTATACACATATCATACATACATATTTATGTATATGTATTCAGAAATAGCATACCATACCAAATATATATACTATATAATATATATAATATGTTATATATAATATATATATAGATAGATAAATTCAGGGCTGGCCTGAAGCTAAGAAGGGTTCAAAGCATGCCTAAAACTCTGGATTATAATACTATAATATAATATATATTATATTGCATATATAATATATAATGCATATTTAATTGTAATGAATAGGACCTACATTTATGTAATCTTTTGGATTATTTGAATAATTTTTTTGTCTGTGAGCACTTGTAAAGTTTTAAACCTTTTCATATGACCGTTTTTTTTATTACAATTTATTCAGTTCATATCCCAGCTGTAACCCCCTTCCTCATCCCCTCCCAATCACATACTCACTCCCTCTTCTCCTTCCTTGCCCCTCTCCCAGTCCGCTGATAGAGTAGGTCTTCCTCATCTTCATCTTCTGTCTGACTTTAGCCTACCAGGTCTCCTCAGGACTGGCTGCATTGTCTTCCTCTGTGGCCTGGTACAGCTGCACCCCCTCCATGAAGAGAAAAGGAAGATGTCTTATGTTTAACCAATGTTTTAGGGTTAAAACAATGCTAAAATAGTTTTTTCCAGATCAAAAAAATATATTATACTTTTGTTCCTATCCAAAAATGTAGTGGAAATGAGTAAAATTAATTATTAGCATGAACAGGTTACTAGAATGGGTTTGCTCTCACTATTTATCAGATTATCTCTAAACTTAGCATGAAAACCAGCTACTTGTATGTCTGAATTTTGGCAATGTTTTCCTGGGTATCTCTGACTCTGAGAAGCTAATGACTCTTTTGCAAAGATACTGGCTGATATTATAGCCATCTGAAGACTTATTCTGGGAGACAAGTGCCCCTTCCAAGATGAATTGCAGCCAGGGGCCCCCAGTTTCTATGCCACATGGATCTCTCCACGGGGTTGCCAGAGCATCCTTATGACATAACAGCTGGTTTATCTCAGAGCAAATGATCCAAGAAACAGAGAGCATAGAAAAAGTCACAGTGCCTTTTATATCTCTGCTCAGAAGCCAGACACCACCACACCTACCATTTCTTCTTGGCGATACAAACCAAAATTAACACCACATATGATAGACATACACGGTGTTGTAAATACCAAGTGTACAGAAATGAAGGACGTTATAGTGAAATAGTTCTATCCCACAATTTAGCATATATTGCCTCACTTCATTTCTATAAACTCTACTCGTGTCAAAGTAAAAATAGGTGTTTATGTTGTTTAGCCACATTCATTTATCTATTCAAAGTATTTTAATTGACTTATGTATAACTGACTATCATTTTTCTTTGGATTTTAACTTTTTCCTCAGATTGAAAGAGATTTAATACAACAGAAAAATTAAGTTTCATTGTCAGAACTGTGAGGATATTATGCATTTTGCCATTTTCTTATGTGTTCTTAAGAAATATTATATGTAACTTAATATAAGAATGATAATATAAACACTCTTGATGATTGTAGAATACAAGCTAACTTATTTAAACCCAGTGCTGACTTATTATATATCATTATATGGATATTTGCAATATATTTATAAAAATATATGTATACTCCTATATAAAGTTTTATAATGCCTAGATTCGCACAAGAAGAATGGTGGATGTAGGAGTAATAACTACTTTGGAGTTTAAAATATCTTTTAGTAATCCTAATTATCTGAGGCAACTGGCAGTTGAATCCTCATGAATAGCCTCTAGGGCACATAAATCTCTTTCTTGAGGTCTTGAGAGAACCATCATTTAAACATAATCAAATATATTTCTTATAACAATGGCAAATCATCTCAGAAGAGTCAATCTAAAGTAATAAATATGATATATTTCCAACTTCAATGCAATTTTTCTCTGGAAATGTGAGGACAATTTAATTGTCACTCTTGTAGAAGTTTTGTACACTTATTCCTTTATCAGCTACACAAGCACTCTTTCCCAAATCAAGCAACAAGATAAACAGTGTCTTGGAAGCTTTGGGTACATCAGTGAATACAACCGCCAAATTAACAACATGGATTAATGTTGACTGAAGGAGCTGTAGGGATTATCCAGAACCCATAAGAGAAAAAAAAAGTCCTTAAAACACTGATTTTGAGATACCTATTTCCAGATCTTTTACCTTTTAAAATTAATTTGAGAGTGTATCTGAGATCTTATTTCTTTTCTATTGCAGCAGCACAAATTCCCTTCTTGTATATTCTTAAATGAAATATCCGCAACACAATCCCTAATTTCAGTCATACCCTTGATTTATAGTATTCACTCAGAAGTGTCAACATAGTTATATTTTGTAATATTAGCAACAATTGTGTGGGAGTAAATGACTTTAATGAGTAAGTAACAAATCACTTTACAAAGCCAGGAGTTCTTAATGCTTGCTTTTAAGAAAATTGAAGGGGAATATCAGATTGTCATATAATAAATCATTAAAATAATTTTAATGATAGTACACAGTGTGTTTCTTTTCCATATAAATTAATTTGTAACAAAAGTAATTGACCTACATTGCTGTAAGAAACCCTTTTTTTTTTACTTTTTGGGGTATGGAGACCCTTTCTTAGGATTTATGTCTGTAATTTGTGTTAGATGCTTTCCATGAACTTTTACTCTAGTATTATACATACAATAACAAACAAAATATTTCTGGTTTTAGCTCCCCTTGGGTTGTTAAAGCAATCAACGGTTCTTACACATATAGTTACTTTAAAAAAAGGTATGTGACATATACACATTGACTAGTTTCTTTTCAAGGTTGGAGTAATTTACCATTAGCACCCACTTCAATTACATAGTTTAAAGATTACTGGTAATTTTAGTGTCTGATATAGTTTTGAATCGAAAATACTAAGAAATATTAAAGGCTTGTTTTGTATTGTGGTAAGCATACAATAGAAGTGATAGAAATGTTAAATGTTAAGACCAGAAGAAGCTCTTAAGCAACTGGACAGGTTCTACTAATGAAGGAAATAGAACTCTGTCTCTTCCTCATCCCTCTTTTTATTTATCATTCATGCTGTGCTGTGTCAAATTCATCAAGCAAGCACAGTCCACCTTGGTGTGCTGCCCCAACATAAATACAGAGTCAATGGGATCAAATAACAATGTAATGAAATGTCCAATGCTATGAAAGAAAATAAACCTTTTCTAATTTAAAGTGAACATCTTAAATACTTTCTTAGAAAAGAAAAAAATTGCAAGTACCAGAGAAATATATTCTTTTTTAACATTTTTATTTTATATTAATCACAGGTTATATACTTTGAATCCCAGCCATAGCCCCCTCCCGCATTCCCTCCCTATCCTGCCATTCCCTCCCTCATCTCCTCCCTGCCCCTTTCCAAGTCCACTGATAGGGGAGGACCTCCTCCCCTTCCATCTAACTCTAGCTTATCAGGTCTCTTCAGGAATGGCTGCAATGTCCTCTTCTGTGGCCTAGCAAGGCTGTTCTTCCTGGGGAGAGGGAGCGGAGGGAGGAGTCGAAAAGCCAGCCATTGAGTTCATGTCCAAAATAGTCCCTGCTCCCCTTACTAGTGTACCCACTTGGGTATTGAGCTACCATTTGCTACATACAAGCAAGGGTTCTAGGTTATAACTGTACATGGTATGTAGGCCACATTCCAGGCATGTAACTGGCTGCCTTTTATCTGACTCATCACATGGATAGGAAAAGAGATTTATCTTTTCTTTTTTCTCTTCTTATAAAGCCAATCATTCCTTTATGAGGACCATAAAGAAATGACTAACTATCCTATTGTCCCTAAAAACCTTTCAAGTATGTCTTCTGCTGTTAATATATCCCTGGTAGGGGTTCAATTTCATATTTTAGGGGAAACAATTCAGTCCTTGGTACCAAATGAATCTATGGTGTCTGGGAAATAATGAAACAATATATAGGAAATTTAAAAATCAAACTACAACCATCTAGATAATTATAAGTGTTACATAAATATAAAATATGCACATTATCAGATAGTTTTTTTAATAAAAATAAACTTAAAGTTAAATGTTGTTCCTTTATGGAATCTCAATCGACTTTTTATAAAAATGTGAAAATAGTATGTTTTTCTACCAGGCATAATGTCAGAAGCCTGTAATCAGGCCCACTGAATGTTGAATTAAGATGATCACAAGGACAAGATCAGCTTGCAGTTTTAAAACATCCAAGCAATCAAGGGCTACATAGCAATATGATATGTCAAAGCAAAATATCAACCTCTATAGAGGAATTTTAATGGAGCAACATCAGTACTCTGGCATGGGATTACATCCAAAACTTTCTAGGTCTAAGTGATCCAGTTGGAATGCAGACATGCTCCCGATTATAGTATTTATCTAGCTAGAATGCTGACACACCCTTAGTACACACCTTTAATCCCAAACAATGAAGGTAAGATTAGTTTATAGAAGGAAACAGTCATGTTTGAAAGTGATGTGTAATTGAGGGTCAGATAAAGTGATGGATGAGAGAAATGTTTGACAGAATGAGTTAGGCAGAAGATACACCCAGCTCTCTCACTAGAACAGGAGAGGTAATAAGAGCAGTGCAAGGAAAGAGAACAGTTTTACATAGAGTGCCTACCCCCCAACAGTTTTACAGAGACAGGTTTCAGAGAGAATAAGCTAGACATAGATGAAGACAGAGTGAGTCAGAGAGTGAGAAGATCCAGAAGATTAAAGCATATTGCCAGAATTAGTTTGAGGCCAAGCAGAGCAAGTCAGTCAAAATTCAAAAGAAACCAGGTTGAATGAGTTAGCTTAGAGAGGCATTTAGGCCAGAACAGCTGAGCTGAACCAGCCAGGTGAGAAAGAGCTAGAAAGACAGGGGAACCGGAAATGACTCCCATCTGAGGAAATAAAGACCATTTACAAACTTCAGTAATATAAACATTTTCAGTTGCTAATTAATACTTAACTTTTTGTTAATTAATATACTATGGGGTTGAATAGGTCATTAGTTTATCCAGTGACATATTTACACATTAATATCATCTTTTATTAGAATGCTATTTTAATTAAGTTTATCCATTAAGTGGCTGGCTCTTTGACCTCCCCACCCCCTGTGGGAGGAACAGTCTCTCTAGGCCACAGAGGAGGACATTGCATCCAGTCCTGATAAACCTGATAAGCTAGGGTCAGGTGGAAGGGGATGAGGACCTCCCCTATCAGTGGACTTAGAGAGTGGCAAGGAGGAGATGAGGGAGGGAGAGTGGATTAGAAGGGAATGAGAGAGGGGACTACATCTGGGATACAAAGTAAATAAACTGTAATTTAAATAAAAATAAATAATAATAAAAAATAAACTAGAAAAAGACTATAGACATAATTTTTAAATGCAGTACCAAAGTGATTACAAGATTACCTAGAATATTTTTCCATTGTGACAGAACACCTAGGGCATAGTTATTTATGAAATACGACTCTTATTGAAAAAAAATGGTTAAATTCTACCTATATGTGCTATATAATACTTAAAAACTTACGTTTTCAGTGTTGGTTATGAAGCATTTCCCCACAAGTATTTTATTTTTGCCTTTAGAGCTGTCCAACAACATACAGCAAAATTATACAATGTTAATTTGCAAAATATATGAAATATGAAATATATGAAATAACTAAAATATTGCATTATATTTTCTATTTTCCATTGTCATTCATATAATTTCATTTCTAAATGCATTTATCTTTATTATTACTGTTTATTCACATTCATAACATTTATATGTGTGTGTGTGTATACGTGAATGCTACAAACTGCAAGAGAAAGTAAAATAACAACTTTGGAGAACATGATGAGAGAATTTGTCAGGGTTCAAAGATACCCATTATAAGTGATCTTATTTTTAATTATTTTATTTATGAAATTAAAATATAGCTACATGATTTTCCCTTTTCCCTTTCTCCATTTAAGTACTGTTATACCATATTTATACACTCACATACATATGTATACTGTATAGTCTAGGTATATATAATGTATGTATATATACAATGCACATATATAAATTCCTAAACACATAAAATTAACTGCAGAGTACGTATAAGATTACTGTAGATGTTATTTTTAAGAACACTATTCCAATACTGAAAGTTAATAGATGACTCCTTAAATTCTAGAAATTGAAATACCCTGGGAAATGAATTTGCATTCTCTTTTGTTGTCTGAGTTATGAGAGTCAAAATAATATATAAAGTAGACATATCCATTTGACTTACAAGCACAGGGTTTAGGGTCTCAAAAAATGAGTGATCATGACAAACTGGAGAGAAATATCATTCACTTCCTAAAGTTCCTGTCTTCAAACACGATTTATGCAAGCAAAGGGATAAGTATAGATTGGGTAAATCATGCCCTACAGAATAGTTCCTGAATTGAAAGCATATGCCTGTGACAGCAGTGTTCAGGTGCTCTTGGGATGTGATTGTCTAAACAGTGATCTGTATTCATCAATGGATTAATGATTAATTAAAAAAATGAATACACTGCAATTTATCCTTACTGGGGATAAAATGTAGCTAGTTGGGTCTAGCTGGGGCTAGCATTCCACCAAGGTACTGTCTTTGAAATAATTTTGCTTTCATTTACCCTTCATGTTCCTTTCAATGTACCTTGTCTTGCATGAGTTAGGCAACTTTGCAGCGACACATGATTTTCTCAGGGATATTATGCCCAGATCACAAGATGAGAATTAATGAAGTGAAATGACCACAGATTGAAAGCTTTTGAAAGCATTAGCCAAAAAACATCCTTCCCACTTCTACGTCATTTTATTGGGTATTTGTTACAGAAAAAATATGGCTAACACTGATACGATTTGGGGAATGCATTGAAACGTTCTGTATGTTCCTCATAAATTCTAATTATTTTCAGAATCAGCAACACACAAGGACACCCCACATTAATTTTTTAAATTATTTTTATATTAATTACAGTTTATTCACTTTGAATCTCAGCTGTAGTCCCCTCCCTCATCCCTGCCCAATCCCACCCTCGCTCCCTCATCTCCTTCCTGTCCCTCTCCAAGTCCACTGATAAGAGAGGTCCTCCTCCTCTTCCATCTGACCCTAGTTTACCAGGTCTCATCAGGACTGGCTGTAATTTTCTCCTCTGTGGCCTGGCAAGGCTGCTCCCCACTCAGGTGTGGGGGTTGTCAAAGAGCCAGCCACTAAGTTCATGTCAGAGACAATCTCTGTTCCCTTTACTAGGGAACCCACTTGGAGACTGAGCTGCCTTGGGCTACATCTGAGCAGGGGTTATAGGTTATATCCATGAAGTGTACTTGGTACACTCTTTTTTACCTCTCTGTCCTGCCTAAAGGGAAGAGTACAAGGGTTTGTGCTCTACTAGTTTTCTCATATCCCTCCTGCCATGACTTTGCTGGATACATCTGGATTTTTACCTGTTGTATTCAGTTAGTTGCTAATTTGACCTTGCTCAAAATGCAGACAGTAGCTCTATAGTTCTGGAACCTTGATGAAGATTTTGCTTCTATGGTTTCACTAATAGTTCCCTGGTTGAGCCTCTCTCATAATATCAAGTTACATTGTGTACCCTCAGCCTATTTTTTATATAATTTAATATATACACAGAGACAATTATACAGCCATTCTCATGTATTATCTGAACTTATAAAAGTATCAGGAATAAATATTGCTGAAGTTTATGATCTGCACCATCAAGCCTGAGCTTTACCTAAACTACAATGGCCTACCAATAGGGAAAGCATGTTGTTCTATGTTGAAATATGGGGAACAGAAACCGTGGGGAGTATAAGATACAATCAACTGAATGCTAAATTTATGGTAGGAGTCAAAATCTGAAGACTTCTGAAAAACATTTTGCATTAATCATGGTTCACTAGAGAATCAGAGTTAATAGAATAAATATAATGTTTTATTACCCATCCCATACCATGAATTCCAATCAAATAAAACCAATTCTATTGGTTCCTTTAAAGAACCTTGAATGCATGCCATAGTATTAGAAAAGAATTCTGTCCTTTGATAAGGTTAATATCTAACAATTACTGCTTCCTTGAACCTAATTGGTCTGTAACGTTAACCCTGCTGAGATTTCTCTGCTTGGCACATGCACATTTTTAATATCTTTCATTCTGAGTTTTTTGTTCTCTTTAACTGTAGCCCTGGAGGAAATGAGGGAGCAGTAGCCATGACAAAGACCAAAAGCTATTCTGTCTTAAAATTTCCTGTGCAAAACACATCAGCGCATTATTTAAAAATTCAATCTTACCAAAGTCCTCGGTGTATAGATAGAATACAAACACATGCTTTGTAGATAAGCTGAACGGTTTTTAGTATAGGTCCTTCTCACTCTCTGAAAGCACACACACCCAGTCTCTTCTGCCCCCATTCCTGTCTATCTTCTAGCTTTTAAAATATCCAACAAAATGGCCATTTATCTATGCTTACAGTTATGTAAGACTTCTCTGATCTAAAGTTCAAAGCTCTTTCATATTCCTCCTACAAAAAATCTCCAAAGGCCTACGAATCACATAGTCAGGATGATCACAGCTGTGTCTCCATTTCTTGGTACAATTTACCTAACTTTGTAGTTACTATGAGACAATGCCTGACAAAAGCAACATAAGAAAGGAAGGGCATGTTTTGGATTGAGATTGAGGAGTTATAATTTCTCAACATGGGGAGGAATGGTGGCAAGGCTTGGATCCGTTGTCATATTGTTTCCATAGAAAAGAAGCACCAAATGATGAACCTTCTTGTCCAGCATGTTCTTTCCTTTTCATTCTATTGGGACCCTAATCCATTCAGTATGTTCAACACTTAAAGTGTATTTTCTTTCAGTCAAACTATTTTAGAAAATCATTCACAGATACACTCAAAGCCTTTTTTTCATAATAATTATAAGTTCTATCGGTAATTATCTGTATTGTAAATAGTCAATTATGAACTCCAAATAATAAAGATTAGTGACCATATCATTTCACAGTTATTCTCTTGTCATTTGTTTGTAGTTCAGTACATCAATGCAACATTTAATAATCATATTATGGAAATTATAATATTATTCTCAATAATTATTTTGTTATTAATTAAATCTGTTTTGACAGTTTCAAGCATATATATGTGTGCAGATAGATAGATAGATAGATACGTAGATACATAGATAGATACATAGATACATAGATACATAGACAGACAGATAGATAAAATATGTAATGGCAATCCTCAGTTCTGCTCTCTACCACTTCTAGTCTTAGTTTATTCTCTTCCCATACAAATAACATTTTCGCACCTGTGTCTTTTTTTTTTTTTTTTTTGGCTCACTGATTTTAAACAGAAGCATCTATGTGATTTGTGTCCGTGGCAAATTTTTTGGAACCTGTGTGGGTTAAGCACCGGGGACACAACTTAAACTCCCCCTTTTCCAGTGGTTTGCCGGGACTGAAGCATCAACCAAAGACCATGCATGAACTGGACCTAGGCCCCCTACAAAGATGAAGCAAATGGGCAGCTTAGGCATCGTGTGGGCCCTCCAGTAAGGGAAGTGGGTAGTATGTCGAACATGGACTCACTTGCCAGCTTTTTGATCACCTTTCCCTGGTGAGGCTACCCTGCCAGGCCACAGGGGAAGAGGACATGCTCAATCCTGATACAACTTGATGAGCTGGGATAGATGGGAAAGGGAGCCCCTCTTTTCTAAGAAAAGGGGGAGGGAAAGAGAAAAAGGGCAGGATTAGAAGAAAGGATGTGGTTACAAGAAAGATATAAAGTGAAATTTTTAAAAAGTGTTAAAAATTTTAAAATAAATATAAACATAAAAAGGCTATTGGTGATACTGGAAGAAGTAAAGGGGGGATAAATGGTGATAACTGAATTGTAATAAAAATGTATTGATTTTTAAAATTAAGTTGTTTACCAACATTACTTTCTTGTTTTCAACCTCTCAGATACAATATTTATTTCATGTGCTCTAGGTGCACAATAAACATCACATATCACAAGATTAACCTTCTATACTCTAGACATAGAATACATATCACATATGCTCCTAATATTTAAGAACTCTCTTGTAAGAAAACTTTAAACATGACAAAGAAGAAAATAAAGGTGAGTTAAGGTACCCATGATAAGATAGCATTTTATTTGGATAATTAAAATTTAAATATGAGGGAACATCATGGTCATATCTAGGCAATAGAAGTCCTGGTATTTGGAGGTGGCAATAATGCAAAATGGTACTATTGTATCTGAGCAAATCAGAAAAAGCAAGATGACAGGTAAAGCTTAAATACAGTGAGAGACAGAGATGTTAATAAATCATATTGATTGTAAGTCATGCTGCTTCCCGAAACAACTCTCTCTCCCTCTTTTGTAAAGTTGTTTTGCAATTAAGCTTTAACCAATATAGCAAATCAAAACGATACATGCTTCCCACCTGACCCTAAATACTTCCACTTATCAACATGTAAAACTTCTAATACGATCTAGGTGGTCTTACAATTTGAGAAGCTACAGTCTTCCTGAAGGGAGCTGTCAATATGGCATGTCATAAGTCATCAAATCAGTGTCCCTCAGCATTCCTAAAGCTGGAACACTTTAATATGCTTTCTCATGTTGTGGTGAACCCAACCACAAAATTACTCTAATTCCTAATTTATAGATGTCATTTTTGCAATTGTTATAATAATAATGTAAATATCTGATATGTCCAATATCTGATATACAAACACTGTGGAGGTCATGACCAAGAAGTTGAGACCTGCTGTAATAAATAGTCATTTGTCGCAGCTTTTTTTTTTTAACTGTAAGAGCAGTAACTCATTGCTATTCAGATATGAAAACTTGAGCAGCAGCAGCAGTAGCTGTAGATTTTGTTCTTATCAGAACATCTGTGGTTATCAAAAAATAGTACAGAGAAGACTAATATTGATGAATGGGCCTTCATTTTGTTTAGGAAATCTGACCTTCCCCATTCATAATCTCCCTATTCTGCATCTTTATTTTTCGTTATTTCCTTATCATTTTTTCACCATATGAAATTGTAGGTTTTTATAATATTTCCCCTAACCATATTAAAGCTATATAAAAACTTAGATCACAGAGCTTTTTGTTTGTTTTCATTGTTGTTGCTGTTTGTTTTGTTTTGTTTTGTTTTTGTTTTGGCTTCTACTGCTTCTCAATTTTCAGAATCAATTCCTACTCAGAAATTTTAACATAAATTGAGTTTCATAAAACTCCAAAATGGAGTTATTATTTTGCTAAAAATAAAGATGTATTTGAAAAACCAAACCCAAAATGAAAGAAAGAAAGAAAGAAAAACCGACAATATATTATTCCGCAGTGTAAACTGCTTTACTTCAATGTTTTTCACAAATGTGGTTTTAAAAAATATGATTAACTAAATGAATCCTGTAAAATATTGTCCCATAATTTGTTTAGGTGAATTCATTTTAATGATTAGCATAGATCTCAAAAGCAAGACATTTTCTACTTTGAAATGTCTGAGATTAGTTCATGAAGAGCTTATGCTTTTTTTCTTGGGGAGAAAAGGACTCTGGCATTATTGATTTATGCTATTAAAAGAATCTGAGGGAGAAAAAGAAAATCTGTTAATTCCTCTGTTCAAAAGAATCATACTCAATATTAGTCCAATTTAAGGAACATATTAAAGAATTACCACAATTTGTAATTTTATAATGTACAAGAATTTAAGATGTTGAGTGTATTATATCTTTATAATTTTTTTACATTAATTACAGTTTATCCACTTTGTATCCCAGCTGTAGTCCCCTCCATTATTCCCTCCTAATACCACTCTCCCTCCCTTATCTCCTACCATGCCCTCTCCAAGTCCACTGGTAGGGGAGGTCCTCCTCCCCTTCCATCTGATGCTAACCTATCTTTGAAAAAAAAAAACAAAACAATTTCTAGTAAATGTAAGACAAGAAAATATGTTGTTTTTAAAAGATTTTCTTTACTTCAGAGAAATGCACTGGATGAATGGGGGTAGTTCCTGATGCCTCCAATGTTTATGACTCACAGTAGTTACTATAAATGCTAACTTGAAAAATATGTTTCTCCTATGTCTTTTTCAAAGGACTTATTGTTAGTTATCTCTTCCTACCCTCTTTCTCAACCCTGTTCTCTAGCCCTTCACCCTCTGTAATCCTTTTTGGGTTCATTATTCTGAATGTTCCCTTCATAATCCTGTGTCTTTCTTTTTTTCTGTTCCTTTTAATAAACCAATGGCCACTTTAATTTCTTAATTTCTACAGTTACACCAACTATAATATACATAGATAAAAACTCAAATCTAGTACCCATATCTACATATGAGAAAGAACATGAAGCCCTTCTATTTTTAGATCATTCAGAATGATTATTTTCAAATCCATCCATTTCAGGTCAAATTTTGTAAGTGCATTTATAGCTGAATTAAATTTTATTTTGTGTATGTATTATATATTGTTTGTCCATTCATTAGTAGATGCATATCTGAGTTGCTTCAATTCTTGGTCTATTCAAAAGAGAGCTGCAATAAATATATGTGTTCAGGATTGAGTCATCGGGATTATATGATATTTCTTGCTTTTTGAGGAAGCCCATACTTTCATCCATAGTGGCAATATGAGCTAGCACTCCAACAGTATGGTTTCCTCAATTGCATAAAAATAAATATATAATGAGAGTTTAAATGTAGTTGCTTTATACTGGGGAAAAATTCTCTCACAGAGACCATAGTTGAAAAGCCCATTGACAGGAATGTTTTTACTGTCTTCAGGCTGTGGGTCAGACAGCTTCCACAATACCTCCAAAAATGATGGGCTATTATCCATTACTCTTAAATTTCTCCAGATCATAGGGGCAAGATTCTATTTTAAAAGATATCTCATAGTTGTGTCAAAGGATAAGGAGAAATAAAGCTTATACTGATTTGGAAACTCCACCCCACTGGCTAGCTTTCGTGTGACTTAAAGGTGCTATGCACATTTCTAGGGCAAAGTTAGTCAACAGTTTTTCCAGTTGTAAACTCTGCAAGCTACAGTGTTGACTTTCATGGAAAGATATGCCACTGTAAATTAATGTTCACAAAGGATATGGGAAAGTCCAACCAGTTTCAGCTGTATCAAAAGTCCATTACATGAGATAGATTTCATAACTGGGCCAAAGTTCATGAATGGGTAGGTCTCCAAGAGTTCAGGAAAAAAATCTACTTCTATTATTTTGCTAAAAGGACACCAAATTATATTATCCATATATATGAACAACATTCAAAACATGTTATATATATACACATATATGTATGAAGTTCTCAAACAATAAATTAAGAAACAGCTGCCTCTGTCTTTTTCTTTCTCTTGTGCTTTCTGCTTTCCCTTTTTGTTTGAGCAATGGGTATTTAGGTAACCTGGTATTGCATGCATACAAACCAAGAACCCCTTTTACTTTATCATTAAAAAACCTTCTCAGACAAGAAAAGTATATACAGTTCTATAATTTTACAAACGCTGTACTTCATTTTCGTTGAACTTACATAATTCTCTCTTTACCATTCTGCAATAAGAAAGGGTAAGCTGCAATTTTTATAAGGAAATGAGGAAGTTTGATCGAAATAGCAAAAATAAGGTATATACTCACTTATTAGTGAATATTAGACCTAAAAGATAGGATAAACATACTAAAATCTGTAAACCTAAAGAAGATAAGCAAGAAGAGAGACTGAGGATAGGATGATCAATCCTCACTTAGAAAAACAAATGGGATGGACATTCGAAGTAGAAAAAACAAGAAACAGGACAGGAGCCTACCATAGAGGGCCTCTTAAAGACTCTACCTAGCAGTGTATCAAGCAGATGCTGAGACTCATAACCAAACTTTGGGCAAGAGTGCAGGGAATCATATGAAAGAATGGAGAATTAGTAAGACCTGGAGAGGACAGGGTATCCACAAAGACCAAATATATCTGAGCACAGGGGTCTTTCTGAGACTGATTCTCAAACCAAGGACCATACACAGATATAACCTAGAACCTCTGCTTGGATGTAGCCCATGGCAGCTCAGCAACCAAGTGGGTTTTTTCCCTAGTAAAGGGAACAGGCACTATCTCTGACATGAACTCAGTGGCTGACTTTTTGATCTCCACCCCCTGCCCAGAGGGAGGAGCAGCTTTGCTAGGCCACAGAGGAGGACATTGCAGCCAGTCCTGATGAGACCTGATAAGCTAGGGTCAGATGGAAGGGGAAGAGGACCTCTCCTATCAGTGGATTTAGAGAAGGAAAGGGAGGAGATGAGGGAGGGTGGGATTGGGAGGGAATGTGGGAGGGGGCTACAGCTGTGATACAAAGTAAATAAACTGTAATTAATATAAAAAATAAAAATTTAATTGAAAAAATAACGAAACAAATCTGCTTAACATGTTTAAGGAAAGATTAGAGCATAGATCTTTAACTTTCCAGACAGATGTTTTCTCTGTTTCACCATGATTTTCTGCTGGAATTTAGTGGGCACTGTGTACAAAAAGGCCAACAAAATTATACAGGTTCACAAAACTATAAATAACTAAAAGTAATGAAAAATAAATCATAACAAAGAAACTAGAGGTGAACATAGCTGTTAAATACTTGATCAATCCATGTTTTTAATTTTCACATGTAACCACAATATCTGAAATAATATAGAAGCTTGTGAATGAGCTGGGAAATATTATAGATTCCTGGTAAAAATAATGTAGCTGATATTAGTTGTCATGTAGGAAAGGTTTTGTATATTTTAATGCTGTTTAGGATCCATTGAATTATAATTGAATACTTTTTTTTTACTTTTTTGTTATTTAATTAAAAATGTTTTGACTTACAAAAGATAAGAAAACATCAAAGTTTTACTAGTTGAGATATTTAAGAAATCACTTTTTCTGTATCACCTAACAGAAATGTTTAATTTTGGAGTGCACTTGGAATTTGGGAAGGAATAAAATCTACTTTACCATCTAACTGGACAAAGACGGCGGCCTTTCCCTTCAGCTGGTCACTTAAATGCCTCAGCTCTGGTTTCTGCAGTACTTGAAGTAAATAAGTGTTAATTACTTTATGAGATTCTAAAACCTCTATAAGATGATGGACAAGTATGAAATTAATAGATTTTAGTTTGTATAAGCCATGATTAATTGAAGTAAACCTGAGGTCTCAGGCTTAATTTGTTGGTTACAAGGTAATTATTGTCACACAAAATAAACATGGAAATATGGCTTCAGGTAAATGGATTGGATGGATTGATCTGAAAGTTCTAGTAAGTACTTGTATATATTACTTGAAATTGTAGGAAAAACATATTTGTTATAAGAGAAAGAAAAGGAAAGAACATGGAGTTGAATGATTAGGCAAGTGCATAGAATCTGCGGAGAGTTGGCAAAAGAGCAAAGGTTCATCAAATTATATTTTAGGAAAAAAAACTTTCCATAATAAATGTTTGATTAGGAATCATTGGATCTTAGTGAATGACAAACGTTACTGATAATCTAGTTTTAGATTTGATTCCTGAAAGTCAAAAATTTATTTTATCAATTATTTTTGTACATTGTCTATCATTTTATTTATCTTATTTTTTGAAATGTGTATGTATGCATTATTAACTATTTTTATCCACTATTCTAATTGCCTGTTAACAATGAGTAATTTTATTTTAATAATGTTTTTATTAAATCTTTGAGAATTTCATAAAACACATTTTGACCACAATTACCGCCATCCCCAGCCTCTCTTACATTTTTCCTTCGCATATATTGGAACTCTGCTCCTCATGATAGCACAGTAAGTACCCATGGCTGCTGAGGCGTCCCTACAGCCCCACTTTATATCTATCATACTTCAGCTTTTTAAGATCAAAGATAACTAAATATATTTCCTGCTCTTCTTCTTTCTCTTCCTAATACATGCTTTTTGTTTAAATACTTGAGAAGGCTTTTTTGTTTTGTTTTGTTTTGTTTTGTTTTGTTTTTTGTATGCTAGCCTAGAACTTTTTTATCTCTACCCAAAATACCCAGGTCTTTTGAAAGTTCTTTTCCAGCAGAGATACATAAACCAT
>CM053743.1:29968783-30019968 GCA_028658305.1 Pachyuromys duprasi
ACAGGGGAGGACCTCCTTCCCTTCCATCCAACCCCAGCTCATCCTGTCTCCTCAGGGCTGGCTGCAATGTCCTCCCCTGGGATCTAGCCAGTCTGTCAATCCCCAGCTTGTATGGGGGAGTGTCAAAGAGTCAGCCATCAAGATCATGACTGAAACAGTCCCTGTTTCCCTCTCTAGGGTCTTCAGTCCTACACCGAGCTATCATGGGCCCCATCTGAGCGGGGGTTCCAGGCCACATCCACACATGTTCCTTGATTGTAGAAACCGTCTCATACAAGACCCCTGTGCCCTACTCAGTTTGGTCTTTGTGGAGCTCTTGTTCTCCCCAAGTCTCACCAACCTCCCCCAGATCTATCATTACTTCTCGCCCTCTTAATATCTGCTCTGATACATCGCTACATTGACCCCTCCCCCCCAAGAGGTCCTCCTTGGCATGCTCCTGTCCTGTTGCTTGTTTTCCTATGAAGACTTTAATTTCTTTGTTTCTTCCCTGACCCAGCTGTCATTTAGTAGCAAGTTGTTCAGTTTCCATGTGTGAGTAGGCTTTTTGCTATTTCTGTTCTTGAGGTCCAGCTTTATTCCATGGTAATGAGATAGGATACAAGAGATTATTTCAATCTTCTTGTATCTGTTGAGATTTGCTTTTTGCCCAAGTATATGGTCTATTTTGGAAAAGGTTCCATAAGGTGCTGAGAAGAAGATAAATTCTTTTGTGTATCAGTGAAAGGTTCTGTAGATGTCTGTTAGGACCATTTGATTCATGACCTCTGTTAGAGACATTGTATCTTTGTTTAATGTTTGTTTTGTTGAGAGTCTTATGTTGAAGTCTCCCACTATTAATGTGTGGGGATCTATGTGTGGTTTCAGTTTTATTAATGTTTCTTTTACAAAAGTGGGTGCCCTTGTATTGGGGGCATACATGTTCAGGATGGTGATATCTTCCTGGTGGAATTTTCCATTGATGAGTATGAAGTGTCCTTCTCCATCCCTTTTCATTAATTTTGGTTGAAAGTCTATTTTATTAGATATTAGAATGGCTACTCCTGCTTGCTTCTTGGGTCCATTTGCTTGGAGTACCATCTTCCAGCACTTTACTCTCAGGCAATGTCTATCTTTGTGACTTAGGTGTGTTTCTTGTATGCAACAGATTGTTGGATCTTTTTTATGCATCCATTCTGTTAGTCTGTGTCTTTTTATTGGAGATTTGAGTCTATTGATGTTGAGAGAGATTAATGACCAGTGGCTGTTAGATCCTTTGATATTGATGTTGGCTTTTGTAGTGTGTTGGTGTGCTTGACTACTTTTTGTTTTGCTGTAGTGAGGTTATTTATTTCCTGTGTTTTTTTAAAGTAGTTTTCTTGGATTGTATGAACATTCTGCTGTTTCTTTTCTTTTTTTCACTGATTTAATCATTTCCTCTCTGAAAGCCACAAATTGTTTGGCTGCATCTTCCTGTATTTCTTTACCAATTTGCATAATCTGTTTTAGTATATCTCCCCCTAACTCTTTACAAATTTTAATTGCTTCCTCCATTAACCTCTTCATAAGCATAGATGTAAGGTCATCCTCTTGAATTTCACTTATGTTAGGGTGTCCAGGGCTACTTGACCCTAGGGAACTGGGTTCTGGGGATGCCATACTGCCTTTTGTTTGCTGTATTTTTATGCTGGCCTCTACCCATCTGGCTGTCTCAGGTGTTGTCTGTTAATTTCTGGTGCCTGCTGCATTCTTGGGTGGGGAGAATCCCCTTGGCAGGGTTCTGAAGTAGATCTCCTCAGCTTTTTGGGTATACTCAACTGAATGGTGGTGCTTCTCACTAATTGTCACAATTCCCCTCAGGCATATGGACCTGTGTGGTAACTGTGGTGTTCAGGAAGGCTCTCCTCTCATCAGAGAAGTCCTGGAGATGGCTGCCCTGCTGCTGGGTTTTTTGCTCTGAGTTTAGTGAGCTGGAGCTGCTGTTCTTAAGGTGTATTTTTCTTTTGGGGGGTACAGCCCTCTTGAAGAACCAGGGAGTCCTGTGGTTTTGTCAGTTTAGCTAGGGATGACCAATTACAGCTTGGACCAGTAACTTTGGGCTACTCTGATGGTTCTCAGGCTTTTGTAGGTCTGAGGTCACAGCTGTGTGCCCCTGTGCCCTAGCAGTAATCAATGGCAAGTGAGCAGGGCACTCATGCCTGCAGTAGAAGGCTGGAGCCTAGAGCCTGCGTGAACCCAGAAAGTCTTCTGGAGTTGGGTGTCCTGAGTGATGGACCTGATGATCCCTCTGCTGCGAGGTTTCCTCCCGGCAGAGACACCCAAACTGTGTTTGGGGGACCGCAATTCTTTCTGAGATGGAGAGTAGAACCCACAGGCACAGGCTTGTACGTGCCTCTGCCTTGCTGGGGATTGGGCGCCTGGATGTCTGCTGAAACTGTAACTTTTTCTGAGAACTTTTGGAGGGTTGGGGTGCTGGCTGAGTGCTCTGAGATCAAACCTGCTGTTCCCCTCTATGTGGGTCACCCCAGTTTCTGGTGCCTTGGGGCCCACAGTTCTATTTGTGGCAGTTAGTCAGGCTCACAGGCAGGTCTCTGTGTCCCCGGCTTTGGGCTGGTGTCTGGGTGTCTGCTGGACCCGGGTCTTTTTACAGGGGTTGTCTGGGTGACCTAAGGTCGTTCCCGACTGTTTCCTGACCAAGGGGTTTTCTCTCGACTGGAAATCCCAGTCTCCTGTGTTGTGGGAACCGCAGTTTAATCTGGGACAGTGATCAGAGCATGCTTGCATGTGCCTCTGGGCTGGAGACCAAGTGCCTGGTGGAACCGGACCTTGTTCGCAATTTAGCTGGGAGAGTTGAAGATGATTGAATCCCACACCATGGGGTATCCTCTCACCTGGGAAACACAGGTCACTGGTGTTTTAGGACCAAAAGTTCCATCTGCTGGTCACTGTGCAGATCTTGCTGTGCTACTGGTCAGAAAGAGTGTTCTCTTGGCGCCGCCATCTTGGAACCCCAAAGAAAAAGTTAAATCTAAAAAATTTGTGATGCAAACCATCCAGGAAATCCAGGAGAACATGAAATGACAAAATCAAAGAATAATAGGAATAGAGGAAAAGGAAGATTCCCATCTTTAAGTCCCAGAAAATATTTTCAACAAAATCATAGAAGAAATTTTCCCCAATTTAAAGGAGATGCCTATAAGCATACACGAGACCTACAGTATTCCTAATAAATTAGACCAGAAAAGAAAATCCTCCCACTACATAATAATCAAAACAGAATGATCTTTTCTAGTTCCCACCATTTGCCCACAAATTCATAATATCCTCAATAGAGGAATACTGAATGGCAGAGAAACTCTTTAAGAAATGCTCAAAGCCCTCTGACATCAAGAATGTGTAAATCAAAATGACCCTGAGATTTCACTTCACACACATCAGAATGGCTAAAATAAAAACTGAATTGACAACACATGCTGGAGAGGATGTTGAGAAAGGGGAACCCTCCTCCACTGCTGATGGGAATGTAAACTTATACAACCACTTTGGAAATCAATCTGGCACTTTCTCAGACAATTAGGAATGGTGCTTCCTCAAGATCCAGCAATACTACACCTAGACATATATCCAAAAGATGCTCATGTATCCAACAAAGGCATTTGCTCCACCATGTTCTCAGCTGCTTTATTTGTAATAGTCAGAACCTGGAAACAACCCAGATGTCCCTCAATTGAGGAATGGATACAGAAATTGTGGTACATTTACACAATGGAATACTACTCAGTGATTAAAAACAAGGATATCATGAAATTTGCACCTTTTTTTTTTAAAAAAGAAGAATTTATTTCTGATTATTAAGCTGCCAAAGACCAGAGAAGGGAAAAAGATGGCTCTATAACAGAAACTTTACCATCAAAATGGGAATAATTTTTGGATTATAAATAATGGGTTTGTTCCAAAAATCATGCTAGCAGTGTTCTAGTGATAAATATAAGGTGTAGGTAGTATGATAGAGAATTTCATATGTGACCATGGTATATCAGAGCCATAAAAGTATTAGGAAAATAAATTCTAAGGAGCTGCAAGAAATGTGGATTTGGTATGGAATTATAATAACTATAACATCTGATGTGTTGAAGTGGAAATTTTTCCTTACTTTTTTTTCATGTAACTTTATTCTTTTGCTTTTTATTGAAAACAAATTGTTACCTTTCTACACATGTTCTCATCATAGTTCCTTTTCCCTCATCTTTTCTAGATCATTCCAAAGTCCTCACCTATCTAAAACCATTCCTTTCTCTCTCTCTCTCTCTCTCTCTCTCTCTCTCTCTCTTAAAATCAAACAGGCACAAAAAAGATTTTTAAAAACCACAATAAAAGAAGCTTAAACAATAAAACATGAAATTAAAAAATGCAAGAGAAACACACACACACACACACACACACACACACATATATACACACACGAACTTCATAAAGACACAAAATCAGAAACCATATTATTTAAGGAAAAGACCAGTATGAACAAACAACACATCAAATAAAAAAATTCTCCATAATACCATTTTTAAGATCATTTTGTGTTGGACACCTACTGCTGTGCATGGGACTGCCTCTAATTGAGGTTTATATACTCTGTGATGCTCCATTGGAAATGGATATTTTCTTTGTAAGTGGTAAACCATTGTAAATAATGAAAGTGCATTTCTGATTAGAGTGCTTGTACTATATATGCTATCAGCATGACTTTAATGATTTCTCCTCTCCTGTAGGACAGCACTCCATCCTGAAAAAGATATATGATATTTATCCTTGACAAAAGTGGTTAGGCAGAGCCCAAAAGGGGCAGTAACATCAGTTGTGATAAAAAGATGTGATGTTGGAAGCATGAACGGTAGCTCTAACAGTGCCCACTCTTGCCAGTGACATCTCTAGGAATGAGCACCTAGCCAAATTTTATATTTTTAGATTGTAATATCAATCCCAATGTTCTAGTTGATCTCTTTTTTTAAACTAGGTATGCAAGACTAAGAGTTTCAAGCTACTTGGCATTGTCAAACATTCTGTGAGCTTTAAAAACATCTTTTCTCGAAGCAGAAAACATCTCTACACCTCAAAAGAAGAAACTGAACAGTAAGATGATCACTTGTGAAAAAATGGAACATTAACAAGATTCCCATCTCAGGGGACATGGTTTAAATACTGTCCTTGGTTTCCTCATTTCACCTTTTACTCAGGGAAATTTCTGTCTCTTTTGATTTCAAAGAGGTTTATGTTGAATAGAGAAAATCTTATTACCATCACTCAGGATGAAAACATCAGCCAGACCACAATGAATTGAAATTATGGGCAAAATGCTATAGTTGTATAATAGTGTGCTTTTATGTCTAGGGAAAACCCAAGAAAAAAATTGAAAGAACTGAACCTTTCTGGCTTTGAAATCAGATGCAATGAATAGTAAGAAAGTAATTTAATAACAAAGAGTCTAATATTTAGTGAAAATAGTATTTAAAATACATATTTTAAGTATATTTCCACTGAAATAATAACATTTACTTAGCTAATATTTTCAAAAGTGGTGGTAATGTTTGTCATGAATTATGGAGATTTTATTTCTATAATATATAGATATGTACACACATATATGTATACTTATGTTATTCTCTACTTTACTTTTTATGTTGTTTAATTCTGCAACTATTCAAAATCAGGACCTTATCACATATTTGAGTAGTGCTAAATGAAGTTAATGTCATGACCATTGAAGATGTTAACACGTCTTCATGATGTCATTCAAGTCAGAAGAGGTAGTAACAGAAGGATCATATAATTCTCTGTTAAATATCTAATAATCCTGCCTAATATTTTTAATCCCCAAAAATCTGATATCACATAATAAAACAGTGTACACACAAATAACTTGCATCATTTTTTCCTAGAACACTAAGTAAACAAATATCTAAAACAAGTTCAGGATTCCATAAAGAACTGAATTTAAGGAAGAAGGAAGAAGAAGGATATAGAAAGACCTGGAAGGGACAAGAACTCCACAAGGAGACCAACAGAGCCAAAAAACCTGGGTCCAGGGGGGTCCTGCAGAGACTTATACTCCAACCAAGGACCATGCATGGAGAAGATCTAGTCCCCGTGCTCAGAGGAAGCCCATCAGCTTCTCAGTTTCCAAGAGGGAACCCTAGTAAGGTGTATAGGGGTTGACTCTGACATGAACTCAGTGGCTGGCACTTTGATCATCTCCTGCTGAGGGGTGCAGCCTTGCCAGGCCACAGAGGAGTATGATGCAGCCAGTCCTGATGAGACTTGATAGACTAAGGTCAGATAGAAGGGGAGGAAGACTACCCCTATCAGTGGACTAGGGGAGGGGTATAAGAGGAGAAGAGGGAGGATGGGTGGTATTGTGAGGAAATGAAGGATACAAAGTGAATAAATCGTAATACATAAAGAAAGAAAGAAAGAAAGAAAGAAAGAAAGAAAGAAAGAAAGAAAGAAAGAAAGAAAGAAGAAATTTTAGGAATCTCATCACTAGTTCTACAGCAGAACACCAGCTGCAGTTTCCCTTCCCCCTGTCCTCATATCCTCTGGACTCCACAGACCACCACTCATAGCCTACCTCACCTGACTCATTGCTGTAACCCAGCCTCCAGCACCAACAGGGATTCGCTGTGAACACAGCAGCTGAGCTGGCCAGAAAAACAGGTACTCCGCATCCATCAAATGCTGTGAACATTCAGAGAGGAAACAGAAGCCAAGCAACCACCCAACTCCCAACAAAGATAGTCCAGAAATCAGCATGTAGACCTATAATCATCCCAAACCCATATACCAACATGCCAGCATAAGAACACAATCAATAATAGACAGGGCACTGTACCTCCCCTAGAGCCCATCTATCTTCCCACAGCAGATCCTGCATATTCCAATATAGCTGAAACAAATACACACACAAATACATACAAAAATCTTAAAACCAACTATGTGAACATTATAGTGATCTTTAAAAGGGAAATTAAATCACTTAAATCCAGGAAAACAAAAACAAACAGTTGAAGGACACGAATAAAACTGCTCAACACTTGAAAATAAAAGGAGAAGCAATAATAAAAATACAAAAAAATGAATCCAGAAATGAAAAATTTAAGAAAGCAGACAGGAGCTAGAGGCAAGCTTCACCAAAAGAGTAAGAAATATAGGAGAAATAATCTCATGCACTGAAGATACAATAGAAGAAATAGATGTATCTCTCAAAGAAAATATTAAATTTAAAAATTTCCTGACACAAAACATCCAGAAAATTTAGCATACTATGAAATGACCAAACCTAATAATCATAGGAGTAGAGGAAGGAGAAGAATCTGAACCCAAAGGCCAGGAAAACACTTTCAACAAAATCGTAGAAGTAACTTTTTTCTAACCTGATGAAGGTGATTCCTATAAAGGAACAAGAGGGATGCAAAACACCTTTGCTACATTACAATCGAAACATTAAATATGTTGATCTTTTAGAACTACACCTCATTCTCTACCCTATCTTTATCTTTGTAATTCTCGTAGGCAGGACAAATTTCATACTGAAGCTTTTGTGTGTGGGTTGGTGTCCCCTCCCCTCAGTGGAAGAGTCACCTGGCTACAAAAGCTGTTAACTTCAAGCTCCATATTCCTGTACCCTGCTGCTTAAGAGTTGCAGCTAGGGTCACCCAAATAGACTCCCAGGGGCCTCCCCCATCCAAGCGATGCCTCCACACTAATTTCAGTTCTCTCTTCCAGCCTCCCTTCCCACTCTGCCTGCATCTGATACTCATCTCTTTTCCCCTTCTGGGCCATGGGGTATGACGGTAGGACTGGGAAGAGAGGAGGGAAGGGGATGCAATCAGGCTGTAAAGTGATTAATAAATTAATTGGAAAAAAAAAGACTTACACGTAACTTCTCTATGGAGACTCTAAAGGCCTGAAGGGCCTGAACAGATGTGCAGCAGACTACATATGGCAGCCCAGACTACTATACCCAGAAAAAATTTCACCCATCATAGATAATGAAAATAAGACATTCCATTATAAAGTCAAATTTAAACAATATCTATCGACAAACCCAGCCCTACAAAGGGGACTAGACAAACTCCAACGTGAGAAGGTTCACTACACCCATAAAAACACAGGAGTAAACAATTTTAATAAACTTTTTTATTTTTTTACATTAATTGCATTTTATTCTACTTTTCTCCCAGCTGTAGCCCCCTCCCTCATTCCCTTCCAATCCCATGCTCCCTTCCTCACCTCCTCCCATGCCCCTCTCTAAGTCCACTGATAGGGAGGTTCTCTTCCCCTTCCATCTGATCTTAGCTTATAAGATATCATCAGGACTGGCTGCAATGTTCTCCTCTGTGGCCTGGCAAGGCTGCTCCCCCCTCAGGGGAAGGTGATCAAAGAGCAGGCCAATCAGTTCATGTCAGAGACAGTCCCTGATCCCCTTACTAGGGTACCCACTTGAAGACTGAGCTGCCATAGGCTAAATCTGAGCAGGGGTTCTAGGTTATATCCATGAATGGACCTTGGTTGGAATATCAGTCTCAGAAAAGACCTCTGTGTCCAGATATCTTGGTTCTGTTGCTTTCCTTGTGGAGATCCTGTCCTCTTCAGGTCTTACTATCTCCCCCTTCCTTCAGAAGATTCCCTGCACTCTGCCCAAAGTTCAGTTATGATTCTTAGCATCAGCTTTGATACACTGCTAAATAGTGTTTCAAAGGCCCTCTATGGTAGGCTCCCATCCTGTTTTTGGTTTTCTCCTTCTTCCAATGTCCATCCCATTTGTCTTTCTAAGTGAGGACTGATTATCTTACCCAGAGTCTCCCTTGTCCCAGAGATTTCACCTTACACCCATCAGGATAGCTAAGATCAAAAACTTAAGAGAAAATACATGATGGAGACATTGTGGAGAAAGAGCAACCTTCCTCTATTGCTGGTGGGAATGCAAACTTGTACAACTCCTTTGGAAATCAATCTGCTGCTTGCTCATACAATTAGAAATACCGCTTTCTCAAGATCCAGCTATACCACTCCTAGGCACATATCGAAAATACACTCAGGTACACAACAAGGACATTTGTTCAACCATGTTTGTAGCAGCTTTATTTGTAGTAGCCAGAAGCTGGAAACAACCCAGATGCCCCTCAACTGAGGAATGGATACAGAAATTGTGGTACTTTTACACAATGGAATACTACTCAACAATTAAAAACAAAGAAATCATGAAATTTGCAGGCAAGTGGTAGGATCTAGAAAAGATCATCCTGAGTGAGGTATCCCCAAAACAGAAAGACACACATGGTATATACTTACTTATAAGTGGGTACTAGACCTATAAGATAGCATAAACATACTAAAATCTGTACACCTAAAAATGGAGTAAATAATTAATCCAAACAAAAACAGGGAAGCACACACACACAAACACATACACACCCACACACGGAGGTGGGAGGAAAAAAATCAGAGAATGAACACATTTATTGTTAGCCTCAAATAATATAAAATATTTTAGGGTAACTCTAAGCAAACAAGTGAAAGATTTCAAAGATAAATCAAGTCTTTGAAGAAAAAAACTGAAGAAGATATCAGGAGATGGAAAGATCTCCCATGCTCATAGATTGGTAAGATTAACATAGTAAAAATGGCCATCCAACCAAAAGCAAACTACAGATTCAATGCAGTTCCCATTAATATTGCAAAAATATTTTTAGCTGACTTTGAAAACACAATTCTCAACTACATATGGAAAAACAAAAACCAGGGATAGCTAAAACAATCCTGAATAATTAAAGAATGTCTGGAGATATCATCATTCTTAATTTCAAGTTGTAGTGCAAAGCTATCAAAATTAAAGCTACATGTTATTAAAATAAAAACAGACACATTATCAATGGAATAAAATTGAAGATCCATACATAATTCCAAACACATATGTGCACCTGATTGTTGATAAAGAAATCAGACATACACA
Organism: Pachyuromys duprasi; assembly: GCA_028658305.1. Taxonomy (NCBI): domain Eukaryota; kingdom Metazoa; phylum Chordata; class Mammalia; order Rodentia; family Muridae; genus Pachyuromys; species Pachyuromys duprasi. Next base: position 29,978,772 of record CM053743.1, read on the forward strand.
ATGAAAAAAAAAAGACAGCACCTTCAACAAATGGTGCTTGTTTAACTGAATGTCTGCACATAGAAGAATGCAAATAGATCCACACTCATCTTCATGGACAAAAGCCAACTTGGACCAAGTCCAAGTGGATCAAGGATATCAACATGAAAACAAATACACAATAGAAGAAAAAGTGGGGAATAGCCTTGAGTGCATTTGTATAGGAGAGTATAGGTGATGAGTTTCTGAACAGAACACTTTGTAAAACACAGGCACTAAAATCAATAATTAATAATCAGGGCTTCACAAAACTTAAAAGCTTCTGCAAGTTAAACAGCTCCATCAATTGGAAAAAAAACCCAGCAGTGTACAGAATGGGAAAGATTTTATCAACTCTACCTGCCAGAGAAGACTGATATCCAAAATACATATAAAGAACCCAAGAAACTAAATATCAAAAAACAAATTATCCAATTAAAAATTGGTTACAAATCTAAACAGAGAAGTCTCAATAGAAGAAACTCAAATGACTTAGAAACACTTGAAGTAATGTTCAACATCCTAAGCCATCAGGGAATGCCTTCAGAATTATTCTGAGATTCTATCTTATACCTGTCAGAGTGGCTAAGTTTGGCTCACCATCTTCTGTAACCAGGCAAAGCTTCCAGAAGTGGGACTGGGACACCAACACAACCACAAATCTTTAAAACTAAAACTTGCCCTGCCTGCAAGATGTGCCTCACTGATGGTGGCACAGTACTTGTAGGAAGGACCCACCAACGATTGTTCCAACTTGAAGTCCACACCAAGAAAAGGAGCTCAGGACTTACACTGCCTGGATGGACATTAAACAAGAGGGTGCTTAGCCTAGAGACCAAAGATAGAACCAAACATGACTGACTAGGTAGATAGATAGATAGATAGATAGATAGATAGATAGATAGATAGATAGATAGATAGATAGATAGACAGAATTCCTGATTATATTCTACTATACTTATAAATCAGTGCCTAGACCAATCATCCAGAGAGTCTTCATCCAGCAACTGATGAGAACAGATGCAGAGACCACAGCCAAACATCGAGCGGAACTCAGAGATCTCCACAGAAGAAAGAGCAGAAGGATTGTAAGAGCCAGAGGGGTCAAGGACACTGTGGAAACATGGCCCACAGAATCAAGTGAGGCTCCTGGGGATCAAAAAAAGTGAAATGACAATAACAAACCCTGAATTTGTTTTAGCTACTTCCTCTGCTTACATGTTATGGTAGTACACCTTTACGTACTTCTGGAACCCCTAACACTGCAAGTGAGGACTATCTTTGACTCTTTTGTTTGCTCTTGGGATCCATTTCCTCTTAAACGGTTATCTCATCCAGCAATATAAGGGTTTGTGCCTAGTCTTATTTCAATTTGTTATGCTGTGTTTGGTTGATATCCCTGAAAGGTCTGCTTATTTTTCTAAAGGAAAACAGAGAAAAGGGGGATCTGGGGGAGAGGGGAGGTTAGGAAGGCATGGGAGGAAGACAATCAACAATCAGGATGTAGCTTATGAGAGAAGAATAATTAAAAAATAATGGCTAAGACCCATAACACAAGTGACAGCTCATACTGCTCAGGTTTTAGAGCAAAGAGAACACTCCTCCATTGATGATAGGAGTGCAAAATTGTATATCCACACTAAAAATCAAAATCTGGTGGTTCATCAGAAAAGTAGGAATCCTTCTACCTCAAAACCTAGGTATACCATTCTTGGGCATATACCAAAAGAATACTGTATCCGATAACAAGGACACTTACTCAGCTATGCTCATTGCATCTTTATTCATAATCACCGGAAACTGGAAACCACATAGATGTTTCTGAGCAAAAACTTGACAGTGAAAATGCTGTACATTTATTCATCATTAAACCTGCAGGTAAATTGATGGAATTGGAAAAAAAAATCATAATGAGTTAGGTAGCCCAGACCGAGAAAAACAAATTAGGTATGTAGTCACTTAAAAGTTGATATTAGCCTTTACATAAAAGATCACTAAGCTACAATCAGTACACGCAGGGAGGTTAGATAAAGAGAAGGGGTCTAAAGTGAATTCATGAATCTTTCTGGGAGGGTAAATAGAAAAGATTTTATGGGTGGACTGTAGGTAGGGCAGAACCAGAGGCATTCAGGGATGAGAAGAATGGATGAAGGAAGAGCATGAAGAGAGAGAAAGCTCAGATTGGGGGCACTTGGTGGAGGGTGTGGACACCTGGTGCATTGGAAACATTTCGGAATCCATGAAGGTGATCCTAATTTGGACTTCTATTAACTGTAGATATGGAGTTTCATGTGGCCATCTCTTGTACACTAGTAAGACTTTCAGTGGAGGGACTGGGTTGCATTTATTTGAGTTGCTGGCCAAGAGAATCCTATGGAAATCCCCAAACAACCTAAGGTGCTGAGAAGACAAATGGTTACTCTCAGAAAACTGAGAGTGGGGCTCCATTGCCATAAATGAAATCCACACAACTCCTTCAATGTGGCCAAGTTGAAATGATGCCCCCATGGAGCCTTCATCCCTATGTTCTAGTCCCTTTGGTATGAGATGGTACTAGAAAATGATCCAGACATAAACCTTTTCCTTTCAATATGTCCTGCCTTCAAAATATGCTAGGGTGATGGTGAAGCTTACCTTGTGGGAGTAGCCAACCTATGTCTGTTGTGACTTAAAGTCCACTACATGGGAAGCAACCCATAGCCAATGCTGCTTGGGTAAGAAGAACCAGAAACTAGGTATCCCAGAGAGGTATTGTAAGACTGAGCAGGACTGGTTTTAAAAATATCAATAAGATGATTCTTAATGGTGTTCTTTTATTCTAATAGATCAGTGCCTTATTCAGTCATCATTAGAGACGTTTCTTTTGCTGCATATGTAAATAGATGCAGAGATACACACCCAGACATTATACAGAGAAAGATCCAAAAGGGGATTTCTTCAAAAACTTCTCCTCAATGATCTGGAAATCCAGTAGAAGAGGAAGTAGAAAAGATTGAAAGACTCAGATGGGATGGACTATATATGAAGAATTTGGACCTCTTAATCAACTAAGCAAGGCACATATGAGCTCACAAATACTTCAGGAGCAAACACAGGGCTTCCATGGGTCTACACCAAGTCTTTTTCTTATGTATTATAGTTATTAGCTTAGTGTTTGTATGGGAGTCCTGGCTATGAGAATCAATGTTTCTCTTGCTCTTTTGCCTGCTCTTGGGACCCTTTTCTCTCTGTTGGGTTGTCATGCCCAACATAGATATAAAAGATTTTTCTCATTTTATCAAATTTTATTTTGTCATGTTTGGCTTTTATCTCCTATAATCCTGTTCTGTTCTAATGAGAGATAAAAGTATGATAATAGAGAGGTGGAAAAGTGGTGAGGAACAGGGAGGAATAGAGGGAGGGGAAAATATAATCAGGATATGTTGTATGAATAAAATAACCTTTTTTCAATAAAAAAATAAAACACACAAAAAAGAAAGAAAAACCCAACAAGATATGAAAGTACAATTAGAGTAAAATTGGGGAACAATATGTTAGGAAAATGAGGAAACTGTCAAACAGAAGGTGAAGAATACAAGTTGAGATTACTTTAAGAAAGAAGTCTGTCATTTTTATTTTTAGTGCCACACTGACTTACAAGAAGAAATACAAACTTGCTCAAAGGCAGTTTCATACTTTCCATTTTATTTTGAAGTCAAACAGAAGACTTTGTATCAGAGTAATCAAGCCAACCAAACCTATGAGCTATGTACTTAGGGAGATGGGTAAATTTCTCTTAAGGGAAATTTTTAATGACATGACAGATAGCCATCTGATAGACTCCATTTGTTTCAATTGCTTCAGCACGGTTGGAAAAGGTGACTTTGAGTTTGGTTCGAGGCTTTCATTTTTATGATTCAATGATTCATTTCACCCATCAGTACTTACCACTGAATAATAACTCAAGGAAATCAGAAAATTTTGCTCCCAAGATTGTAATCAATTTATATAGAATCTAATGACTCAAACAAATGTATTCTATTACAATTATGGACCTTCATTAAATGATTAGACACTGCTTACGTTTTAATAGAGCACAAATAATAAATAATCAGAACATTATCTTGCAAATATAAACTGTATTATTATAGTTTCTTGGTATATAATAGTTCTCTATATAATAGTGTTCATTGTTGATTAATTAATATTGAAAGTATGTGATAAAGTTAATAATGTAAGTTTGCATGGGATATTATTTGATATTAATCTCAACTGAATTCAATTCTGCAGTATCTAGTAGTTGTTATTTGACTATTTGACTAAAATATAAGCAGTGACAACTATGCATTTAAAAATTGTACTCATTCTTCTGCTGCTTTAGAAAATAATCACAAGCCGTAACTTTGTTACTGATGTGAAAGTCTTCCAACGATAGTATTCTTAAAGTACGTGTGTGTGTGTGTGTGTGTGTATACTGTGTTCTTCTGTAATAGTATATATTTCAGAGACCGTATTTTTACGGCCATGTGGATACTAGGAATTGAACTCAAGAGTATCGATATTGCCAGCAAGTGTTTTTTCCTGTTTAACCTGGGATATGCTGTTAAAAATGCAAAATTTTTTCTCAGAGAAGCAAATGATTTGGGCATTCTGCTCACTTCTGACTTCTCTTTCTTGCTATATGAAAATTTACTGCTCACACATTGATAGACCACATGCAATACTTTGAAAGTAATTATAGTGCAATCAACTTATTAGCTTTACTTTTCTCTACCTGATAGAGCATATGGATAAGATTGCATAATTTTTGTCATTCATTAGAGTGTTGCCTCTATGAATCTGAGAGCTACAAGGTTCTCTATAAATGGATACATGCAGTTAATCTCATTTTCAAATTCTCTTCAAAGACAAAATGTCACTACCATATGCAGTTTAAATAATGATAACCTGGGACAGAATTTCAAAGAGATATTTAAAAATATACAAGGTGTGTGATGTTCATATTCAATTATTTAATTTTCAGATATGAGTCATGGAAATATGACTGGCCTAAATGGCAATAAATGAAAGTCATACTTACTGGCACTACTAAAAAGTATATTTTTTAATCACTACCTTGTTAAAGTACATTTGAAATTCAAAAAAGTTTAATAAGTTAAAAAATTAAAATCATTCAATCTTGCCATATTTAGGATATGATATATTACACATGTTACATATCAAGTATAAGGTTCATATTTACTCACAAGTGCAAAATGTTTCAGAAGCTATTTTATTATGTTACACATTTGATATAAGGTAGGATTAGTCATTGAGATGATGCAGAATGTGTTAAATGTTAACATGTGTTAATTCACAACTTTCATGTTTGTGTTAGGTAACTGAGCACAAAGGTAAACTTACCTTGCATTTTACAGGGAAAATTCTGTGATTATTGAAAACTATTATTAAATAAAAGCACCATTAATAAATACTTACTTTTATATAGTATTGTGTTTATTTATTGTGGGAGGGGTATATGTGTGTGTCTGTCTGTCTGTCTGTGTGTGTGTGTTTGCATACCTGTGTTATTGGGACCCTTTGTTTGGCCTTTCTTCCCCATATTGGGCAGAAGTTTTAATACTGAACTGCATCCACAGCTGACTTATTGTATTTTAAGGAACATAACCTACTAACCGTGCAAATGAAAGTCTTCACATAATTTCAGACTAGTAGAATTGCTGGAAAAAAAAACAGTATCAATGACTTTCTGGATTTATGCAGACGTCTTAACTACTCAATCTTGAGTTTTGTTCAGGATGATAAATATGGATCTAATTGCATTCTTCTACATGCAGACACCTAGTTTAACCAGCACCATTTGTTGGAGATGTAACATATTTTCGTTGTGTATTTCTCAATTCTTTATCAAAATTCAGTTGCCCATATGTATTTATATTTATATATGAATCTTCAGTTTGATTCCATGGATAACAAGTCTATTTTCATTGCCATACTGTGTGGGTTTATTACTACAGCTTTGTAGTACATCTTGAAATCAGGGATGATGATACTTCCAGCAGTTCTTTTATTATTCATGATTGTTTTAGCTATCATGTATTTGTTTTCGTTGTTGTTGTTTTTCCATATGAAGTTGAGAATTGTCTTTTCAAGATCTGTAAATAATTGTAAATATTGTTAGGGATTGCATTGAATGCATAGATTGCTTTTGGTAGGATGGCCATTTTTACTATGTTAATACTGTTAATCCATGAGCATGGAGATCTTTCCAACTTCTGTTATCTTCTTCAATTTCTTCCTTCAAAGACTTGAAGTTTTTATCATACAAGTCTTTTTACTTTTTGTTTAAAGATGTCCCAAGATAGTTTATATTATCTGAGGCTGATGTTTTCCTGATTTCATTCTCAGTCCATTTGTCATTTATATATGGGTGAGCTACTGATTCTTTTTTAAATTAATCTTGTAACCTGCCACTCTATTCAAAGTGTTTATCAGCCATGTGATTTTCCTGGTAGTATTTTTAGGTTCACTTATTCATATTATTATATCATCTGCAAATAATGATACTTTGACTTCTTTCTTTCCAATTTGTATCAGCTTGGATCTATAGTGCAAATCTTCACTAACAGAGTACAAGAGATATAAGAAAGAATCTCCAGTATAGAAAATAAGATATAAGAAATTAATACAGCAGCCAAGGAAAATGTTAATTTCAAAATAGCTTCTGACATAAAACATCAAGGAAATACAGGCCACTACAAAAGATCAAACCTAATAATAATAGGTATGGAGCCAGGAGAAACCAGTTCAAAGGCCTAAAAATGTCTTCCACAAAATCACAGAAGAAAATTTTTTCTAACCTAAAAAAAAATACCTATAAAGTATAAAAAGCATACAGAACACACAAAAAATATGTTTCTTTACCACATAATAATTTGTTGTGGAAAATGTTGACTCTTTAAGGGTTCTCTACCTCGGCTGGTTCCCAAATATTCAGACAGAGATCTCTTGTTATAAAAGCTTTAAGACACAGTAATTAGACAAATATCAACCTTCTAGGCTATTTTTCTATTTCCAAGCTACATATCCCCAAGTTACTTGCCATAGTAGTTTGCGCCTGGACTGCTTCTGTTCTATCAGGCCAGTTCTCAGTGCCATGTGCTCATGGTCCATACTTCTCCATGGTGACTTCCTTCTCTTCGGCTTTCTCTCCTCCTGTTCCATCTTCTGAATCATCTCTCTTCTAGCTTAGCCTAGTAGTCCCTCGCACACCCCAAGCCCAGGAAACTAAGCTGTGCCTACTTTTCTTCTGCCCAGATACAGGCTTCAGCAACTTTATTAACCAATCAGCTTTAAATTAGGTAAAGCAAGGTTTACACAACAAAGACAGGTATATGTGGAAATGTGCTCATCTCGGGGTCCACCAGATTTTAGGGGATAGTAATTAGCAATAAAATAAGAAAGAATATTAAAAACTGCAAGTGAGAAAGACCAAGTAACACATAAATAAGACCTATTAAAATTAGATCTGCTCCCCTTACTAGGGTGCCCACTTGGATACTGAGCCACTGTGGGCTACATCCAAGCAGGGGTTCTAGGGTATATCCATACAGAGTCCTTGGTTGGAGATAGTCTCACAAAAGACAGCTGTGCCCAGATATATTTGGTCCTTATGGTGCTCCTGTCCTCTCCAGGTCATACTAACTCCCCCTTCTTTCATATGATTCCCTGCACTCCGCTGAAGGTTTGGTTATGAGTCTCAGGATCTGCTTTGATACACTGCTAGCAGAGACATTCAGAGGCCCTCAGTGGTAGCTGGCTCTTTGACTTTCCCACCCCCACCCCAGGGAGGCACAGCTCTGCTAGGCCACAGAGGAGGATGTTGCCGCCAGGCCCCAAGATACCTGATAAGCCAGGGTCAGATGAGAGGGGAAGAGGTCCTCCCCTATTAGTGGACTTGGAAAGGGGTAGGGAGAAGATGAGAGAGGAAGGGTGGGAATGGGAGGGAATGAGGGAGTGGGATACAGCTGGGATACAAAGTTAATAAACTGTAACTAATATTAAAAAAATAAAAATTTAATTAAAAACGTTAGACCTGATTTCTCAAAAATAGACTCTCACAGCTTAGAAGGGCCTGGAAAGATGTTCTGCAGACAACAAGTCAGCACAGGTGGCAGCCCAGACTATACCAGAAAAACTTTTAGTCACCATAGATAGAGAACATAGTCCATGATAAATCAAAGTAAACATTATCTATTGATAAATCCAGCCCCACAGAAGGTGTTAGAAGGAGAACTCTAACCTGAGGTGGTTAAGTATACGCATTAACATATACCCTATACACCATTAACAAATATAAAGTAATTTTACATTGAAGACTCTTCTTGGGAACATAGCACCATTCTTGGAATTTTTTAAATTATTAATGGGTTATGTAGGTGTATGTGACACAGTCTAGAGGTCTAAAGATCTAGACCCTAAACGTCTTGATCAGGTTCATTTTCTCTGACAGCTAAAAAATTAGAAAGTAGGAACCATCTAAAGCAGGGGACAGGTAGGAGTGGAGGAATCTCAAAGACCACAAACAAGAGCATTCAGGTCAGCAGTTGAAGAAAGGGGTTTATTGGTGGTGAGGGGGCACAGGAATGTGGCAGAGCGAAAGTCTCTCTGTAAAGCACAAAGTGGACTTGGAATATGAAATATCTTCCAAGGGCTGGCGATCTTTCAGTTTCTGAAGACATTTCCTCCTCCAATTTAATGTTGGTCAGTTTGAAGAAAGATGGGATGGTTTATTTTCTCAGAACTGCTGTATAACCTGTACTAGTCTTGTCTTGACCTTCTGGAACCAGTTCATCAGCAGAAGTCTATGGGTGGGAGAACATTTTTAAATACTCTACAAGGCCTAGGCTTTTTATCAGTGAGGATTTTGTCTCAGGTCAGGAGGATGAGGAAGAATGCAGTCACCTTGAATGTTATCTAAGTAGTGAGTCGTGGCCCCTCTCCCTATTTTTCCACCTACCATAGAATCTGTGTTATGCATAGTGTTTCACAAGAATACAGAGGAAATTAATGACTTAAATGCCTATACCTTCTAGATCTTTTAATAAATATGATAGGGCTGGAGAGGTGGCTCAGAGGTTAAGAGCATCAGCTCTCTCTTCCTAGAGGTCCTGAGTTCGATTCTCAGCAACCACATGGTGGCTCACAACCATCTCTAATGAGATCTGAAGACCTCTTCTGGCAAGCAAGCTTATATGCAAGGCAGAATACTGTATACGTAATAAATAAATAAATCTTAAAAAAATGAAATCACAAAATTAAAAAAATAATAATAAATATGATATTATGAATCATGTTGTGATTTGCATAACTCAGCACTCCTAGAATGTTACAGTATGTCATTGGTACCAGATACACCTGGATTGAAACAAGAAGCAAAGCTCAAATTTAAATCTTCCCTTTCATAAAAGCAAACATTGAATCTAGTTCAATCAGCAAAGATTGCCAGAGTTCTGTTCAATGACATTAATTCCTTATCATTCTGTCAAAGATGTTCTCACTCCTTTTCCTTCCTCATTTGTCAACTCCACTGGCACTTTCAGTCTCAGATGCTCTCATTCAGCCAGTCTTCTTAGGTAACTCCTGTGAAACTCAGGTCTTGTCTGTGTCTTATGGAAATTGTTAATCTGTTGGGACTGCAGTGTTTATTTTTTCCAACCACAGAATCATTTGTTACACGTGTTGCCGTCTATGGGTTCTCTCTCACTTTCTTTGTGTGTGTGTCTCTGTGTTTCTTTTCTCTCTCTCCCTCTTTCTGTGTGTGTGTTTCTTGGGCCTTCTCTCTTTACTCTTTTTCATATTTTGATTTGTTTGCCTTTTTTGGATTTCTTCTTCATTTTCTGAAGAGAAAGAAAGAAAGCATAAACTTTTGTCAGTGTAGGGGTGGGAGGATCTGGATGGACTTGATGGAGGGGAAATCACAATCAGAATGTGGTGTGTGTGAAATAAATGTATTTAAAATAAAAAAGAAAATAATAGTGAAAAAATAAAAACAAAATAAACAAAAAAATAAAAAGTGAAAAATAAAAACAGGTAGTGGGCTTTTTATCACTCCTTTCTTAAATACATTTTCACTGACCTACTTCTCACTACAAATATCAGAATTTACTTTGCATCCTGTGTCACAGTAATGAGGGTGTGCCTGAGACCATATAATGGCAGACACTCAAGATGCTAAAATGAGTCATGTGATTGCCAGTCAGTCAATTGTCCAAAATGTATATTTTCAAAATCTTTTCAAACAAGGCACATGCTAGTTATATAGAAACAACATTACAAAAATTCACACCAGTTATTATTGCCTACAAATATCTTTCTTTAGACATCTGTACTAATATTTAGGGGTTTGCACTTTTCTATTGATAAAGTTTTAACAGTTTAAATGTTTGAGAAGTATATCAAAAATTAACATATATCAAATATGTATGAATGGAAACTTTTCATTTATGGAAATTGTACTTTGACATTATGTCAATGGTGATGATAAGACAAGATCAATAAACACATAGTTTATTAGTGTTCTAAATCCTGGGACAGATTTATTTTTGTGCTTTAAATAAAAGCAAGCATAAATTCCTTCAAAGCTACATTTGAAGAACAAGCTTTATGTTCAGGACTTAGTTTTATTTTCTCAAGGGCAACAAGTTTGTGAGGTTACATTTAAAGTCCAGAAAAATGTTTCCAGATATTTTTGTTTTGGTGAAAGGTTATTTTGTTCATGGTCCCAGGGAGGCAGGTCATCATTGTAGAGGAGACATGAAGGTTAAACAGCTTGAGCCATGACGATAGGAGATAACATGAAAGTAGATGAAAGCCTAGTTATTTACTTTTAAATATGTGTATCGTCAGAACTCCAGCCCTGATGAACAAGTAAGTATTTGATAGGGGTTTATATGTGTGTGTATGTGTTTGTGAGTATGTGCATATTTGTATAGTGTGTATTTTTACATAGTGCTGGCATTTACTGGTGTATAACCTACCTTTACATTCTGGATCTAAAATTAGATTTAGGAGAATAAGTAGAATATAAGCTATGAAAATAATGGCATACTCAGACTACTGTTGTATAATGCTGGATAATGATCTATTACTCATAAAATAGAGAACTCACAAAAATACTGAAAGTATCAAGCCTACCACAGAGGGCCTCTGAAAGACTCTAACTAACAATGAATCAAAGGTGATATTAAGACTCACAACCAAGCCATCACCAGAGTGCAGGGAATTATATGAAAAAAGGGAGAGTTAGCAAGTTTTAGTGAGGACAAGAACTCCACAAAGACCAAATAGATCAGGGCACAGGGGTCTTCTATGAGACTGTTTCTCCAACCAAGGACCATGTATGGATACAAACTATAACCCCTGCACGGATGCGGCCCATGGTAGCTCAGTACCCAACTGGGTACCCTAGTAAGGGGAACAGGGACAATGTCTGTCATGAACTCAATGGCTGGCTTGTTGACCGCTACTCCCCCCCCCCCAACACACACACCAAGGGAGGAGCAGCCTAACTAGATCCCAGAAGAGGACATTGCAGCCAGCCCTGAAGAGACATGATAAGCTAGGGTCAGATGGAAGGGAGTAAGGTTCACCCCTATCAGTGGACTTGGAGGGGGGCAGGGAGAAGATGAGGGAGGGATGGGGAGAGTGGGAGGGAATGAGGGAGGGGGCTATGGCTGGGATACAAAGTATATAACCTGTGATTAATATAAAAATAAATAAATTACTTATAAAAAATACTGAAAGTAAAACTACTATTTAATCACTAAATTTACTATTAAATATTTTAATTAAAGCCAAATTTAATATGAAGGTCATTTTGAAAAAAAATCAGTTTTAGAAAGGTTGTTTTGTAATTCAGAATTAGGAAGTCAAACCAAGAAAGCATAAATAGATTAAACAAACAAGTAATTAAATTTTAAATGCAGAAAAATATTCTCTCACATTTACATTTTAGTTCTAGACTCTCTGCATGAGTATATAAGTCTGTATATGAGCATATGCATGTATGTGTGTGTGTGTGTGTGTGTTTGACACTTAAGATAAAAATAAACCCTGTTATGTAAACACTCTACCATTGAGCTGTAGGCCAGTTCTTGGTGTTAACATTTTGAGTTTAAGTTAATTTCTTAGAACTCTATCCTTGCATCAATATTAGATTTTAAAAAAATTCATAGTACAGTTGTTAGTAATTTAAAGAAAGTTAATTAATGAAGCATTTGGAAGCCAGCAACTATTTTTGTTTTGAACATTTTCATGCAATTACATTGATATTGCCATCATTGCAGTTACTTCATGTTTACCAACATTTTCTATGTTCCTCAGTCATTCTTTGAGGAAACAACTTCAAGGTTTATGAGGCTATCGTATGCATGTGTTTAGTTTTGTGTGTGTGTGTGTACATGTATATATAATTCTTGAGTTTAAATGTCAGTTTATGTATTTGTATATATATAGGCTGTGATATCTGTCCATAAATATTTTTCAAAAAATCTGACGTTGTATGAGTCACAGTCAATCAACAGCAAGCTGTGTGTGGTGATGAGCTGTCTCATCCATCCTCTCTCAAGAAGAAAATGAAGACAAGGAAGGAGGAGGAGAAGAATCAAAGAAAGGGAGGAAGAAAAGAAAAAGAAGCTAAATAAAAAGGGGAAGGAAGAAAGAGGAGTAGAAAAAAGCCATAAGAGCACTAAGCATGATGGAAGAGAAGCAGGTGAAGGAAGACACTAATCTATGAACATTTTATTTAGTCAACTACTAAGTATAATATGATAAGAAAACTTAATTTAAATGACTTTTAATGATATTCTGCTGTACTCATAGATCAGTGCCTTTTTCAATCATCATGAGAGAAGCTCCCTCGTACAGCAGATGGGAACAGATGCAGAGACTCAGAGCCAGACATCAGAGTTTGGAGAGAGAGAGAGAGAGAGAGAGAGAGACAGAGACAGAGACAGAGACAGAGACAGAGACAGACAGAGACAGAGAGAGAGAGAGAGAGAGAGAGAGAGAGAGAGAGAGAGAGAGAGAGAGAGAAGAGAGAGAGAGAAAGTTCTTGGAACACACAGCTATAAGTAACATGTCTCCATCAAATCCCTCTCCTCAGAGCTCAGGGAAAACCATGGAAAAGAAAGCTAAAAATGTGTAAGAGGTGTTGGGATTGGAGGACACCAGGATACAGCAAAGCCTCCGGAATCAATTAAGAAAGTTTCATATGAACTCACAAAGATTAAAGCAGCAAGCACAAGGCCTACACAGATCCGCACCAGGTCCTCTACATATATATTAGAGTTTTTAACTTAGTGTTTTTATGAGATTCTTGAGTGTCTGAAGTGTGCTTAGTCTTGGGACTTTTTTCCTTCTGTTGAGTTGACTTGTCCAGCTGTGATGTGATGCTTTTATTTTTTTCTAATGAGACAAAGAAAGTAAACAGACTGTGGGATTTCACCTTACACCCGTCAGAAAGGCTATGATGGAAAACTCAAGTAAGAACACATGCTGGATAGGATATGGAGAAAGGGGAACACTCTGCTATTGCTGATGGGAATGTGAACTTGTACAACCACCTTGGAAATCAATCAATTCCTAATTTCACAGACAATTAGGAATTGTGCTTCCTCAAGATCCAGCTATACCACCCCTAGGTGTACATCAAAAACATGCTCAGGTACACAACAAAGACATTTGCTCAACCATGTTCGCAAAAGCTTCATTTGTTATAGCCAGAATCTGGAAACCACCCAAATGTGCCTCAATGGAGGAATGGATACAGAAATTTTGGTACATTTACACAACGGAATACTACTCAGCAATTAAAAACAAGGATATCTACCATAATTTCTGTTTCCACTCCTCCGTTGAGGAATATCTGGGTTCTTTCCAGGTTCTGGATATTACAAATAAAGCTGCTATCTCAGCAATCAAAAACAAGGAAATCATGAAAATTTCAGGCAAATGGTGGGATCTAGAAATAATCATACTGAACAAAGTATCCCAGAAGCAGAAATATACACACAGTATATACTCATAAGTGGATACTAGACCTATAATATAGAATAAACATACTAAAATCCGTACACCTAACAAAGCTAAACAACAAAGAGGACCTTGGGTAAGATGATCAATCCTCACTCAGAAAGACAAATGGGATGGACATTGGAAGAAGGAGAAAACAGGAAACAGGACAGGAGCCTACCACAGAGGGCCTCTGAAAGACTCTACCCAGCAGTGTATCAAAGTGGATGCCGAGACTCATAGCCAAACTTTGGGCATAGTGCAGGGAATCCTGTGAAAGAAGAGGGAGATAGTAAGACCTGGAGAGAACAGGAGCTTCACAAGGAGAGCAACAGAACCAAAATATCTGGGCACAGGGGTCTTTTCTAAGACTGTTATTCCAACCAAGGACAATTCATGGATATAACCTAGAACCCCTGCTCAGATGTAGCCCATGGCAGTTCAGTCTCCAAGTGGGTTCCCTAGTAAGGGGAAAAGAAACTATCTCTGGCATGCACTCAGTGGTGGGCTCCTTGACCATCCTTGACTCCGAGGGGGGAAGCAGCCTTTCCAGACCACAGAGGAGGACAATGCATCTGGTCCTGATGAGACCTTATAAGCTAAGGTCAGATGGAAGGGGAGGAGTTTCTCCTCTATCAGTTGACTTGGAGAGGGTGATGGGAGGAGATGAAGGAGGGAGGGTAGGAATGGGAGGGAATGAGGAAGGGGGCTACAGCTGGGATACAAAATGAATAAAGAGTAATTAATATAAAAATATAAAAAAATCATGGCAAAATATGGAAATCATTAAATTTGCAGTCAAATGGTAAGAAATAGAAAAGATAATCCTGAGTGAGTTATCCCTGAAGCAGAAAGACATACATGGTATATACTCACTTATAACTGGATATTAGATAATATAGGATAAACATATTAAAATATGTACACCTTAGGAAGCTAATCAAGAAGGGGCACTCTGGGTAAGATGATCAATCCTCACTCAGAAAGGCCAATGGGATGGACATTCAAAGAGGAAGAAAACATGGAACAGGATAAGAGCCTACCACAGAAGGCTGTTGAAAGAGTTTAGCAAGGAATCAAAGGAGATGCTGAGACTCATAGCCAAACTTTGGGCAGAGGGCAGGGAATCTTATGAAAGAAGGGGGGAGATAAAAGACCAGTAGAGGATAGAAGCTCCACAAATAGAACAACAGATCAAAAAATTCTGGGCCCAGGAGTCTTTTCTGAGACTGATACTCCAACCAAGCACCATGCATAGAGATAACCCAGAACCCCTTAGGACCCCTGTACATATTTACCCATGACAGCTCAGTCTCCAAGTGTGTTCCCTAGTAAAGGGAACAGGAACTGTTTGTGACATGAACTCAGTGGCTGGCTCTTTCATCACCGTTCCCTGGGGGGTGGGGAGGGGGGAAGCAGCCTTTCCAGGTCACAGAGGAAAACAATGCAGCCAGTCCTGATGAGACTTGATAGGCTAGGGTCAGAGGGAAGTGGAGGAGGACTTCCCTTATCAGTGGACTGGGGGAAAGGCATGGGAGGAGATGAGGGAGTGAGTTTGGGATTGCGAGGGGATGAGGGAGGAGGCTACAGCAGGGGTACAAAGTGAATAAAGTGTAATTTATAAAAAATATAAATAAATTTTTAAAAGTTAAAAATAAAAGATCATATTTATTACAAATTTATCCAAAGTATCATGAAAGACAAGAAGGGGAAAGTTTTAAGAAGAGAGTGACAAGAAAAGGAGGGAAGAGAAAAGGACAGAGATGAGAAAATGAAAGCAAACACTTATCTACCATCCAATACACTAACATTTTGATCTACCTTTTGTAGGAATGTGACATATTTTTAGTTAAAAATAAAATAATTTATAATCAGCTCTTAATTTAACCTTTTTTCTGACGTATATGATAATTTTTTCAAACATGTCACTGTTTATTGTCTCAAGATTTTTTGGTCTATATGTAAAATTTTACTATAGCAGATGGACATGCTTCTGTGCTCACCAGAAAAATACAGAAAAAAAAAAAAAGGAATTATACCCGGCCATTAGAAAGGTGTGTTAATATTCTAATTAGAATCTAGTTAGGATTAGGATCACAGACATTACGCTTTGTGTCACATCTCAAAAAAGAAAAACAAAAAACAAAATGCAGTGTCTCTTATTGTGTGGAAACACATGGACAGTGTCATCCTTACCCAATTATATGAAAGTCACTTCAGTGTTCTTGATCTCTCCCCGATGGAGAGATGAAGATATACCCCACCACCACACACAAAGCTGGATATGAGAAGAGACCATATGTACCCTCATTCTTTCCCTCTGTGTAATCACTGTTTTTAAAATTGGGCACAGGATACTAACAAGCTTATCATAATTCAAATTCATCAAATTTTTTGAATTTACATTATTTAACCCATCATTCAATACATGATTCCATCTGTTACATAGAATACATGTTTTTTAAAAAAAATTCTTGCTACAATCCATAAAAATGAACACAATAAAATAAATCCAAAACAGAAGACCTTCTATCTCTTGAAAAATATATGGAACACAGAACATGAATCCCATTTCAGATCTTAATCTCACAAGTTCTTTGCTTTTCAGTTGGTTGAGACTTTTATACAGGGTATAATGTGTCTGGATTAAATCCATCCCATATTCTCTCCCTAAAGTTCTTCCCTTAACTTACTACTCACATCATGTCTTAACCTCGTTTATTCTCTATTCTTAAACTTATTTAGTCTACTTAGTACTGCAAGTACATGCATGAGTATCTAGAGGAAAAAGCAAAGAATCTGAAAAAAAATTAATGCAAAGAAACACAGAGGAAATGCAGAACACTAACAAAAGACCAAATCTGTGGATTTTAGGCATGTATGGGAGAGAAAAATCTCAGATAAATGGCATAGGTCAAATTGTTAAGAAGACCATAAAAGAAAACATTCATAAACTAAAAAAAGGCACACTTATGCAGCACATACGCACACACACAGGCACACTTCAATTAAGTAGCAGAAAAGAAATGTCCTATAGCATATCATAGTTAAAATACTAAATATACAAAGTGTATAAAAATATTTAAAGCTTCAAGAAAAAAATCACAAGTCTGATTTCTCAGGGTCTGATGGAAGGGAAGGTGGACCTCCCCTATCAGTGGACTTGGAGAGGGGCAGGGAGGAGATGAGGGAGGGAGGGTGGGATTGGGAGGGAATGGGGAATGAAGCTACAGCTGAGATCCAAAGCGAATAAGATGTAATTAATGTAAAAAAAATGAAAAAGAAACTCTGAAAGCCTGATCCAATAATGTCTTACATTGTAAAAGACTTGACTTCCAATCTAGACTACCATACCCAGAAAAAAAAAAAACCTACCATAAAAGAGGGTACCAGAAAAGCACCATAACTTTATGTTTGGTATCCAACACCTGGCCTAAAATTCAAACTTAGGCCTGAGAAAAATCCTGGAACTAGGACAAAAAGAGTGCCTGAGTTCAGCCACCATAAGTCAAAGGGAGTTGGCCCCTCTGGAGTTGACCTGAGCCTCAGGCACATCCAGCAAGCGAAATAAAACAAAAACAGAAGCAAACAGATAAAAATCCCAGAGCTGCTATGCAAAATGGGCATTGGACAAGTGGCAGCCGATAACGGAAGCACACCAGCCTGTAGACACCCACTGCTGCATGCAATGGTTCTAGCCAGAGTTTGGTGGTAGACAGAGCCCGTGAGCTACAGATGGTAGGCAAAAACTGTGTTCTCTAGGGCAAGAACCTGACTCCCAACTTAAATTGGCTGGGCTCCTTTGAGAACTCCTGCTGTGCAGTCAGGCCAAAGGGCTTGACAGAGGCTGCCTGCCAAGGGATGGGGCTATACAGGAGCAGATCTCCAAATGGAAGGCTGACAAAGGAAGACTGGAGATCATTTAAAAGGGCAGGGAGGAGATGAGGGAGGGATGGGGAGAGTGGGAGGGAAAGAGGGACGGGGCTATGCCGGGGATGCAAAGTACCTAACCTCTGATTGATATAAAAATAAATAAATAAATTACATTAAAATAAAAAATGCAATGTGAAAAAGAAAATGCAATGTGAAGTTATAATCTTTGTGCAGGCTGCTATTACAAAGTAAAAATAAAATAAAAAACAAATAAAACTCTATAGTGAATCCAACTTATGGTCATATAATGTACTGGTTTAATTAATAATAAAATAAGCTTTATTTAGCTTCTTGTAACTGTTTTTTAAAGTTAGATAGTAAATAGCTAGAAACAAGAAATGTTTTCAGATATTACTATAGAAAGATCGACGGTCTTTGAAAATGTCAGAGATCTACAGACTATGCCATTTAAATATGTTTTATTAATAAAAGCCTTTTTTTGACAGTGAGACATGTGCTCCTGGCAACACCCCCATTCTATTTCAAATATGATGTTGGGCATCAAAGAACCTTAATATGGAGTTTGCTACAATTGTGACAAGCTAGCTACTCAGAAAGAAACTGCCCTTGCTTCAACTGCAGACAGAAAGCTTTCTAAGCTGTGAACAAGCAGAGAAACACAAGGAAGTCAACTGCTGAGCTTTGCTAAGAGAAGGTAGGCAATCCTTCATAATTCCTGCTTCAGAAATATATCTGTCATATACTGGGCCTGAAGGTAAAAGATGATGCCCCAAAGTTGCTGAAGAACAATAATTGGCTATTGAGGCAGCCAGCTGTCTCTGTCACTTCTATAGTTTTGGAATTGCTTGCTCTGTACTTTCTGTCTGCTCAAATAATACTTACCCTTCTTCAGTCTCTGAAGGGTTGAAGACTAGAGATTTATAATCTCATAT
The DNA here is from genome assembly GCA_028658305.1 of Pachyuromys duprasi. Taxonomy (NCBI): domain Eukaryota; kingdom Metazoa; phylum Chordata; class Mammalia; order Rodentia; family Muridae; genus Pachyuromys; species Pachyuromys duprasi. The sequence continues at coordinate 29,997,668 of CM053743.1, forward strand.
AAAGCGTATATTGTGAAGGATCTAAGAAAAATGTTTTAGGGTCTAAGGAGATATTAATGATGGTAAATGCAAGTTATGAAGTTTGGAGGAAGTGAAAGGTTAATTTGGAAGAACACGTTTTAAGATTGGTAAATGAAGGCTAAAGCGTCTAAAAAGGTATTTTGTGAAGACTGGAGGAAGTTGCAAACATACCTTAAGGTTGGTAATTGCATATTATGAAAGAGGAGATAAAGGCTTAGATGGTAATAGAAAGTAATTTATGTATGTAACTTTGGACTCCAAGACAGATAATGGAATACTTTCTCCAAGACTGCCAAATACAGATGAACTGGATATTGTGAACGTGGTTCTTATAGGATAGTTTTTGTAATTGTTCTTATTGTATATAGTTTATTATTATAAGAGAAAGAGATTTCTACTGAACTAACAGTGGTAAATGTTGGAGGGTGGTCTTCAGCATTGTGTATTCAGATTTTGTTTTATGTTCCCAGAGCACTGGTTACAGCCAGTACATGGGCATTATCATTTCTATGGAGAATCTCCTGCCTCAATGTTGTATAAATATTGTTTCCCATCATCTCTGATTGGTTAATAAGAGTTGAACAACCAGTAGTTGGGCAGGAAAGTAAGGGGGTGGGGCTTCTGATCTCAGAGTAGAGTAAAAGTAGATGGAGGAGAAGGAAGCCAGTAGGAGGCCACCACGAGGGAGCAGCCATGAATGCAAGATGGAGCAGAAGCTACCCGGGTGAAACAAGATGGCGGGTAAAATGGAACATGACTAGGAAGTAGTCCAGACTAGCACAGACAGGTTAGAACAGATGAGTATCTGCCCAACTTAGTGCATTAAAGTTTATTAATAAACGTCACATCATTATTTGGGAGCTAGAAAAGGCATAGAAAAAAGGCTTACATATTACTTTTACCAAAAAAAGGGTTTCTATGATAACAAACACACATCAACAAAGAAAAGCAGAAACAAACAAACATATCAAACAAACAAAACCAAAACGAACAAAAAACTAAACATTGTACTAGAATAAATACATCTGAATGAAGCAAAGAATAAACAGTCAAGAGACTTTACAAAGAAAACAATGCTATAAACAATGAAATTATAAATATTTGTGCATATATAGCACAACTAAAAACAAACTAACAAGAATAAAAAGCAAACATATAAATATGCATATATGTAACTTTCAATAATAATAATTCAAAGTATTATTGGTTTCAATACTCTAATCAAAAGACATAGGTTGACTGAATAGATTAAAAGGAAAATCTTTCTCTCTCTCTCTGTTGTCTTTAAGAATCTTGTAGTAGCTTTTTTGTTAGACACTACCTTAAAGTAGAAAGATGGAAAATGATTCCACATAAATGGAATCAAGAAGTAAATTGTTTTCATACTTATATCTGAGTAAACAAGCTTCAGACTAAATTAATGAGAGGAGACAAATGCAGTCACTTCATACTAAACAAAATATATTGATCAAAGAATGAAAATTTAAAATATAAGACAGATATGCCCCAAAATTTGGTGCACTCAATTGAATCAAATGTGTAACAATAAAATTAAAGATAGTTTAACACAAACCAATTAATAGTGTAGGTGATCTCAATACTCAATTTCTCCAATTCATATGTCGTCTGTGCAAATAATCAACTAATAAACCTAAAAATTCAATAGTATTTTACACCAAATAGACCTAACTGATATCTGTGGAATATTTGCCCTTAACAAATACATTTATTTTCTGTACCACAAGAAGTTTCTCTAAAATAAACCAAATTCAAGGACACAAGACAAACCATAACAAATACAGAAAAAAAAAAAACCTGGGAGTCATGGTACATGCTTTAATCAAAGGACTTGGAAGAGAGGCTAGTGGATCTCTCTGAGGTCAAGGTAAGTTTGGCCTACATAGTGAGTTCTAGGACAACCAGGAACATGTAGAGGGAACCTGTCTCAAAAAAGTAAACATCAACAAGAACAACAACAGCAAAAACAAGTAGAGAAGAACTGAAATAATCTAAAGTCTCCTATCTAACCATTATATTTAGGATCTGCAAGTATATGGTGCCACTGATTCAGCTGGGTGTAGAGCACTTCCTTCTGCTATCATCTTTAGAAGAGAGAATTTCCTTGTGGAGGGTAAAAGAGATAAATGTTGTGTGAAGCTTGATCATGAAAATACTTACTCCTGCTCATGAGGGTTAGAGGGATACTTTCCCATCCTAATTATCTCTTAATGTCATTACATCTGGATTCTACTATACTGCCATGAGGTTTGAATACCTGAATATTACAGGGGACATGGTCAAAGCAAGGCACAATTCTTGTTTGAAATTCAGTATTTGGCAAGAGCTCCTACACAGCAGGACAATCTGTAAGCAAGAAAGGAAAATGATCCTTCTTTTGTAAATATTTTATATTAGTGGATTTTGTCTATTTCTACAGGAGAAACACAAATTGAAGAGAATAACAATACCGTTTACTGTCTTAAATAGAAAGCTGCCATTGATAACTTGTTTTTCAACAATCATGCAATGAGAATCCTCTTCCTGGGTTTATGGGTGTCTGAGTAATCACTGTGGAACTTGTAGTTACAGGTTTATCTTTGACTTTCCGGGACAATGCTGTCTGAGGAATCGGCCCTTCTCTGCCTTTAATACTGTAATCAGAGCCATCATTTAAAGCATGAAAATAGCCAGACATTCGGATGTCGCAGTTGATTTACACTCTATAATGTAATTATAATTTTAATGCATCTCTGAAAAATCAAAATTTATGAGTACATTCCAAGAAATACAATGACATAGACAATGCTGTCTCAATAAATTACTGTTAATGCTGAAAATCTTACCTGAACTATTTAGATTGTGACATACCAATACATACCAGAATTATATAGTCCTTTTAATTTTCTATCCTTTGTGTTTTTCTAGTCATTTTTTCTTCCCTTGGCCTAGGGATAGTTAGATTGATAAGTTCTGGGATCAGCCCAAGCCATGTAGTCATAAAGCTTGAGTATGGCTTTCACCTCAGCCCTTCTTTTGAGGAAATAAAAACAATATTTGCAAGTGTCACTATAGCAATAGTATTTCTTCCAAGATTCTTATGCTGGTAGACATTGAAGCCATCTCAGGCCACCACAGATAGGGAAGTGCTAGGGAGTATCATATCATGAGAAGAAAACCTGGTAGATGATCAAATAGAAAACTTAAAAATAATTTAATAAGTTGTGTTTGTGTTATATATGTGCTTAATCAACAGCAGTTTTGAGAATTTAGGCATTGTAGTGCTGTGCCTTTAAATATGCTAAATATGGAATAAAGCAACAAAAAATGTGTATAATTGATAGAGTGATATACCCCATGTGTACACTCATAGACACATGTCTAGACTCTATGGAAAAGTTAATATACATGACAAAAAGAATTTTTATCAACGTGTCAAAAAAGAAATCTTGTGATTAAGAGATTACTGTACATTCTATAAATGTTGTCAGTATAATTTCAGTTGAGATTATACTATATGGAGATGAAGAAAGTAGTCCTGAGCCAGAGTATAGGCATGCACAAAATGAGGAGTTAAGACAAGATAAACTTCTCTAATTATCCAGAAAAATAAATGCACCCTGAGCTATGAAACTTTTCCCCAAATCCGTATTGTTCCTTTCAACACATAAAGATGCATCCACAAACCAGAGTGCAGAATTTCCCCCAATACGTTCATGTTATACTTCCTAGTCCTAGACATTGAGCAGTAAATTGACATGATATATTGTTTATAAGTCTATGACTTTTTTAGATTACGGTAACAGTTAGTATGACCATTTTGATACTCCCTAAATACATGTGCTTTAATATAAATAACAATAGTAATGAAAAGATATTATCAGAGAATGAATATCAATAAATATTAATATATTCATAATATGTGGTCAACATTTTTGTTATAGTATCTCAGTTTTAAAGACACTGTCATCAAAACAAAATGACAGCTCACAGACTGGGAAAGGATCTTCACCAACCCTATATCTGACAGAGGGCTAATATCCAGTATATATAAAGAACTCAAGAAATTAAAAAGCAACAAATCAAGTTATTCAATTAAAAAATGGGGTATGGAGCTAAACAGAGAACTCTCTGTAGAGGACTGTAGAACGGCAGAAAAACACTTAAAGAAATGCTGAATATCCTTAGCCATCAGGGAGATGCAAATCAAAACGACTCTGAGATTTCACCTTACACCTGTCAGAATGGCTAAGATAAAAACTCAAGTGACAACAAATGCTGGAGAGGATGCGGAGAAAGAGGAACCCTTCTCCACTGCTGGTGGGAATGTAAACTTGTACAACTCTGGAAATCAATTTGGCGCTTTCTTAGACAATTAGGAATAGTGATTCCTCAAGATCCAGCTATACCACTGCTAGGCATATATCCAAAAATGCTCAAGTACACAGCAAGGACATTTGCTCAACCATGTTCGTGGCTGCTTTATTTGTAATAGCCAGAACCTGGAAACAACCCAGATGTTCCTCAGTTGAGGAATGGATACAGAAATTTACACAATGGAATACTACTCTACTCGGCAATTAAAAATGAGGAAATCATGAAATTTGTAGGCAAATGGTGGGACCTGAAAACGATCATCCTGAGTGAAGTATCCCAAAAGCAGAAAGACACACATGGTATATACTCACTTACATAGACCTATAAGATAAGATAAACATACTGAAATCTATACACCTAAAGAAGATAAACAAGAAAGAGGACCTGGGGTAAGAGGATTTAGTCTCACTTGGAAAGACAAATGAGATGGACATTAGATGTAGGAGAAAACAAGGTAGCAGGACAAGAGCCTACCACAGAGGGCCTCAGAAAGACTCTATATAGCAGTGTATCAAAGCAATTATTAAAAAACATAACCAATCATTTGGCAGAGTGCAGGAATCATATGAAAGAAGGGGGAGTTAGTATGACCTGGAGAGGACGGGAGCTCTGCAAGGACCAAATATATCAGGGCACAGGGGTCTTTTATGAAACTGTTTCTCCAACCAAGCACAATGTATAGATATAACCTAGAACCCCTGCTAGAATGTAGCAAATGGTAGCTCAATATCCAAGTGGGTACCCTAGTAAGGGGAACAGGGACTATTTCTGTCATGAAATCAATGGCTGGCTCTTTGACCCTCCTCCCCACCGGGGGAGGAGCAGCCTTGCTAGGCCACAGAAGAGGACATTGCAGCCAGTCCTGAAGAGACCTGATAAGCTAGAATTAGATAGAAGGGGAGGAGGTCCTCCCCTATCAATGGACTTGGAAAGGGGCAGGGAGGAGATGAGGGAGGTATTGGAGGGATAGGAAGGGAATGCGGGAGGGAGCTATTGCTGGGATACAAAGTGCATAACCTGTGATTAATATAAAATTAAAAAGTTAATAAAAATGTTAAATTTATGAATCTCCTTTCAACTACATAAGGTATTAAAAATTCTGAGTTGACAAATTTGAAACTTAATTCATTTAGTTTGTGATTGTTTTTCTTTAAGATCTCAGAAAGAAATTTTTAATTATGCAATAATCAAAATGGCAATATGAAATACATATCAATGCATTACAAATATAGTTTTAGTTACATAAAATAATTTTTCTGAATATGTTAGCCAAATATCCTCTTTTTCCTATTTTCTACTTAAATATGCAGTAATATCAGCAACACTATGCCTCTTCTAGCTGGTGATTTATCTTTGCAGAAATAGCTGCATGATATCCTTATATTAAGAAAGTATTTCTTCATTTGTCTTTCTGCTCTATCTTAATTTCAATCTGTATGTATTCTGTGTATTCTCTCTCTCTTGCTTTAATGATAGTGTTTATCTTAGCATAGTTTTTTTCATAGATTTGTTTTCATATATTAAATTCAAATACATCATCTGGTATAAAGTTCTGAAGAATATTTTGCTCATTATACTGTAGTTTATTTTATCTGCTAATTTTTTTCTTGAATGCACATCAATTGATATATTAATTGTCTCAGTATATTTTTATCTTTCACTTTTATTTTAAGGAGTGCTATATTTGAAATAATGACTGCAGCTTGACATCATTTCTGAAAGCACTACGCACTAATTTTGTTTCCAAATAGCCTAAAGTAATTGGTATACAATTAGTGAAATTTAGCATCCTACTAATAAAATATCCAAACCCAATAAAAAAAGTAGAATTAGGAAGTAGAAAGTACTTTTATGGGTAGCAGTAATTTTCTTGAAGTTTTCTCAGTTACTTTAAATGTAATTTAGAGTTATAAATACATTTTTAAAAAACAAATTTCAAATTATGACTGTGGATTTATATTAGTTTATTTAATATAATTGTCAATTAACTCTGAATTTCTTAATGTTGACCTTTATCAGTGCGTATTATTTTAAGCTAAGTGGAAATATTATCACTGAATTAATATTCTTATCACTATGCTTAGCTAAAAAAATCTAATTTTAGTGAAAAATGTCTGTACATGTAACTGGCATAACTTTTTCCATGCATCTTTTGAATTATGGAATATGTATATATTCTGACACTTGTGTGTATTCCACTGACTTGTTTCAAAGCTACCAAGGAGTAGTATCAACCTATGTACTTGCAGAGATTTGGAATCTGTTTTCGTTTGATTTATAATATTAAAGTTTTTAAATCACATTCTGCAAAATTTCCAAGTTAAATCGTTTTATCAGTTACACCCGAGTAATGGGAACAGGGACTGTTTCTGACATGAACTCAGTGGCTGGCTCTTTGATCACCTCCCCCTGAGGTGGGAGCAGGCTTACCAGGACACAGAAGAAAATGATGAGACCTGATAGGCTAGGATCAGAGGAAAGGGGAGGAGGACCTCCCCTATCAGGGGACTTGGGGAGGGGCATGGGAGGAAAAGAGGGAGCTAGAGTGGTATTGTGAGGGGACAAGGGTGGGGGACTACAGCTAGGATACAGTGTGAATAAACTGCAACTTATAAAAAAATAAATAATTTTTTAAAAAGAAAAAATCTTCACACACACAAAAAGAATGATTCATAACAATCTTTGATACTCTTCTGTTTGTGCATAATTCTTAATAGCCAGTTTTCAATATTAACATTTCAAGCACATTTCAAAAGTTTTTTTCTCTCTCTTGCTTTAATTTGATACCTGCCACTTTAGAGCAGTATGAAAATCAGTTTATTTGCAACTTGTTTTCTTTTTAATTTATTACAGTTTATTTATTTTGTATCCTAGCTGTAGGCCCCTCTGTAGTCTCCTCTCAATACCACCCTCCCTCCCTCTTCTCCCCCTATTCCTCTCTCCTAGTCCACTGATAGGGGAAGTCTTCCTCCCCTTCAATCTGACCCTAGCCTATCAGGTCTCATCAGAACTGGATACATTGTCTTCCTCTGTGGCGTGGTAAGGCTGCTGCCCCCTCAGGGGGGAGGTGATCAAAGAGCCAGCCACTGAGTTCATGTCAGAGACAGTCCCTGTTCCCCTTACTAGGGTACCCACTTGGAGACTGAGCTTCCATGCCTATATCTGAGCAGAGGTTCTAGGTTATCTCCATGCATTGCTCTTGGCTATTAAATAAATCTGAAAACTATGAGTACTATGAATAAAATAGTTTGCTAAAAACAGGATAGAAATGAGCTAATTCCTATACTTACAGATTTTTGCCATATTCATTACATGCCATTTACATTTATTCTATTCTTTTAATTCTTCCACTAGTAAGGAAAAATAACATGTCTTTAGATGAACTTACTATAAGTGCTTTAGACTCTGCTAAACAATCAGAGAGCACATATTCATTATATTCATTTAATAAATATTGGAAAAGATACATATGTGTATACATTGTTGTTACAAGTAGTAACATTATAAATAGGAACTATATGTTCAAAGTATGTATTAAAAATGACTTACCTAGTTCTGTAGATATGTTGTTCTACTACAATTCTAACAAACCTCAAAACACAGTTAGTGTGATAAAACAATGTAAATAAGTACTCATACTAGTTTAATCAGGGATTATTTTTGACCCAGAGAAATCAGAGGAATTTTAAACATTCTAAAAAATATATGTAGGGGTGTGTGTGTGTATGCATTTATGTGTCATTTTGTGATTGACAAATATATGTGTACCACAGGCACTCATGGAAGCCAGAAAATATATTATCCCTTGTGTCTTCGAGTTATCATTGCTTTGATGAAACATCATAACTGAAAGCAATGATAACCTTCCTTGGTGAAGAAGAGATTTATTTGGCTTACATGTCTACATATTAGTCCATCATTGAATGGAATCGGGACAGAAACTCAAACAGGGCAGGAACAGTGAGGCAGGAGCTGATGCAGAAGCCATGGACAGGTGCTGCTTCCTGGATTGTTCTTTATGACCCACTCACTTTGCTTTTATTGGGAACCCAGGACCACCAGCCAAGTGAAGGCACCACACACATGAAGGCGCCAACTGCAAGGAGCTGGGCGCTCCCCCATCAATCACTTATTAAGAAAATGCCCTACAGCGGTTTCTTATGGAGGCATTTTCACAGTTGAGTTTCCCTCCATTCACATAACCCTAGCTTGTGTCAAGTTGACAAAAGACTAGACAGCACACTCTGGGACCATAGTTCAATCAGTTATGAGGTAGCTGAGAACAGTGCTAAGAACTGAGACCAGGTACTTTGAAAGAGCAAGGACTTTTGCCTACTTAGCTGTCTGTCAAGACCCAAAGAGTGATTCTGAAGGGTGGTGGAATTCAGACATGACTTACCTAGGAAGAATGTTTTGATGTCAATAAATATTACTTAAGCCAGTTTGCATGGGAAGCAAATAAATCACATTGTAGAGGAAGCAAAATGTAGAGACATTAGCGAATACCCTAATTGTGCCAAATACTGTTTGGGACATTTTTTTTACATTGCTGTATTATCCCAAATGACATTTTTTTCAAATACTATGCCATTGTTATGTTGTGGTTATTTAACTAAAATATCTGGCTGGCATTTCTTTTAGTATGTCAGGATGAAATTAAAATGGCAGCTTGTCTGTGTTTGTGCAGATATGGTCAGAACAGAATTTTTGAGATCTGAAAACTGAATTTCTGCCTTCTTGTTGGTTGTCATATAAATACAGCTGTCTGTTCCTTAAGCACATTCCCATGTTCTGTCTTATGTGAACTTTTCTTCAAGTTCAAAGCAGCAGGAAGTTGAAACCCTCTTAGATACCCCAAATTTGACCCCTTGGATATTATTAAATATCAACAGCCAAATGGAATTATTTAAGTATTAAAGGCCAAATCCAACATATAAAATTCATCTATGATACTGTTAACTGGGACAGGAAATGCTAAATAGTAGTAACTTATGACTTTATGGCAGAATATACTATTATTCTGAAATGTACCTAGATATCAAACTTCCCTGTAAGATCTTATTTTTAAATTTGTAGATAAATCTTTTTATTAATTTCTTAATTTTTACTATTTATTTTATAGTAATCACAGGTTATGTACTTTGTTTCCCAGCCATAGCCCCATCCCTCATTCCCTCCCAATGCTCCCATCCTTCCCTCATCTCTTCCCTGCCCCTTTCCAAGTCCACTGATAGGGGAGGATCTCTTCCCCTTCCATCTGACCCTATTTTATCAGGTCTCTTCAGGACTAGCTGCAATGTCCTCTTCTGTGGCCTAGCAAGGCTGCTACTCCTCTGGTGGGATGAAGGGTCAAAGAGCCAGCCATTGAGTTCATGACAGAAATAGTCCCTGTTCCCCTTACTAGGGTACCCACTTGGATACTGAGCTACCATGGGCTACATCCGAGCAAGGGTTCTAGGTTATATCCATACATTGGGCTTGGTTGGAGAAACAGTCTCATAAAAGGCCCCTGTGCCCTGATATATTTGGTCCATGTGAAGTTAAAGTTCATCAAAGAAGCTTCTTTTTATAGTAAAAGGAAATTAATCCAGAGATTCACAACTGGTCAACATAAGACCCAGAAGTAGTGAATGTCTTCTACAAAAGAATATTTGCTAGACATGACAGGGCAGGGCCGTGTGCACATGAACTCACAGTACAGTACCTCTGACTGAGTCTACAAGATTTTCAGAATATCAGTGCAGCCAAAATCCCAGCAGAGATGTGGTTGTGACTCACCAAGTCCTATTCCTAGCTTATAAAGAGGAGCTGGAAAAATCCTCAGGTTTGTCGACCAGCCCTCCTAGGCAACTTGGTGCCCCAAGTTCAATAAGACACCCTGTTCAAGAAAATTAAGATGAGAAACAATTACAGAAGGCATCTGGCATCAACTTTTGTCATCCACATATACTCATACCTGCACAGTGTCAAACACAAAAATACACTGCACACACATGGTGAGGGCATTTCTGAAAAGTTGCCTGAGAGAAGACACAAGGAATCACACTATCACCTATTTAAAACACTATCATACATGCCACTCTCTCTCTATGCATATGTATTATTAATATATATATATATATAATATGTTATATATAATATATATTAATAAACTTTTTTATCTGGGCTGATGGTGCTCTGTCTGCCCTCCTGCCAGGTGCCAAAGACAACCTAACAAACATTGATTGATACCAAACCTGAGAAACCTTTTAAGTTGTCAGGCTGTTCAAGAGACTTACAAAACAAATAGCCTATTGCTATTAACCTCAGTTGCTTCCCAGAGGTAAAAAGTCCCTATTGCTAAAGACACGGTATATTTCATGAACAGGGCCCTGAGATTCCTGAGCTAGAACTGAACTGAATGGATTCTCCCTAAGAACTAGCTTCCATGGTACAAAAATCAATACGGAAGCTTCCAAAGGAGGAAGGCAGCCAACAACTGTCCTATCCAGCTTGAACCATATCAAAAGTAACATAGTGCATAGCCATGAGAGTACAGGAGTGGTACTCATACCATTTGGTGCGAACCAGTAGCTCCTTAGTTGGACTCAAGACCTGCTCAACAAGAAGAAAATGTTGTCTGGTAGTGGAAAACTAATAACTACTCAGTGCTAATGAAGTCATGTTTATTGGAGCAAAATCTACAAGCACTTATTTACTAAATCAACTTAACCATAAGCCCTAATAGCAATCTGTAAGCATCTGTCCTTATACCCACAGAGAAGTGTAGTCTTTACCTATCAAGGAAACTTATCTTTGGAAATGACAGATGCCACTACAGAAACCTACAACCAATCAAAATGCAGAATTGTAAAGCTCATGCTTAATGAATTACATCAACAAATGCTCCGGCATCTAAGGTTTAGAAATCTGAAGAGCTACTTTTATCTATGTGGGTAATTCTAGCAGGAACTTGACATTGCTAGAAGAAGTTGTTATTGCATAAAAAAGAACTATACTAAAGAATACAATATACTACAGAATACTATAGGATACATTAAATCAAGAAGTCAAAGACTTGTGTACTGGAATCTATAATGTTTAAAACAGTTAAAAGGACAGTAATATACAAAAAAAACCTACTCAATGTTCAGTAATCAGGGGACTTTTAAAATTAAAAACAGATATTAATATGATATATTATGATTATGATTTCCCTCCTGAAACACCTCCCAAATCCTCCCATTTCCCCATCCACAAAAATTCACCTCTCTCTCTCTCATTAGAATACAAACAAGCATATGAATAAAAACAATAATACTAAAAAAGTAGTTAAAATAAAAAAGACAAACCAGAAACAGGACCAAAAAATGAGACTGTTTCTCCAACCAAGGACCACATATGGATATAATATAGAACCTGAGCTTGGATGTAGCCCATGGTAGCTCAGTATCCAAGTGGATAGCCTCTTAAGGGGAACAGGGACTATCTCTGACATGAACGCAATAGTGGGCCCTTTGACCTTCCCCCCTCCCCCAGGGAGGAGCAACCCTTCCAGGCTACAGAGGACTTTGCAGCCAGTCCTGAAGAGACCTGATAAACCATGGGCAGATGAAAGGGGAGGAGGTCCTCCCCATCAGTGGACTTGGAAAGGGGCAGGGAGGAGATGAGGGAAGGATGGGGCCATTGGGAGGGAATGAGGGAGAGGGATACAGCAGGGATATAACGTTAATAAACTGTAACTAATATTTAAAAAAAATAAAAAAGTGAAAAAATGAACCAAATTAAAAGCTCAAGTAACACATATAAATGCGCATGCACATACATGCACACACACAATACCATAAAATACAAAAATGAAAATCATAATATATATGCAGAAGACCTGTAAGGTTCCAAAAAAAGGGAAGTTCTGACACAGCATTATTGAACCAAGAATCTAAAAAATGCCATCCATTTCATTTTCTGCTGATCTACTGCTGGGGCATGAAGACATTTTGTTTTTTGCCACTGATTCATTTTTATTAAAACATTACTGGACAGATATGTTCACTTAGTATATATTTATGGAGCACAAGACATTTCAGCATGCCTGTTCATTGTGTGATGATTGATTTAACATGTATGGGCTATTTTCAACTCAAGCGGTTATAACAATCGTCAAACTCTTATTCTCTGGCTACTTTTTTTTCTTTTACCACAGTATATTGTATTTTATTTCATATTTACTTATTTCACTTATTTGCAACCCCCTTCCTCCTCTCCTACCAGTCCTACCCCCACGCTCTTGCTCTTTCCCCATGTCCCTTCTTCTCAGAACCCCCAAGACGTGCGACCTTGCTCCTTCAATTCATGTCCATCAGAACTAAGTGTGTACTCTTCCGCTGAGACCAGACACAGCTGCCCTGGTAGGCAATCGTGTCCACATCATTGACAGCCTCCACCCCAGTTGCTAAGGGACCCACATGACGACTGAGCTGTCCATCAGCTCCATAAGTGTAGGCGGTCTACATCCAGTCCATGCATCCACTTACGTTGATATTTCAGTCCCTGTAAGCCCCCATGGCCCTTGGTTGGTTTGCTTGTGGAGATCTTGTCCTGTTTAGGTCCCTTTATCCTTCTACGAACTCTTCCACAAGATTCCTCAGATCTCTCTTTTAGCATCTGTTTTGATCTGCAGCTGGGTGGAGCTTCTCAGAAGACAGTTAGCTTGGCTCATGACTGAAAACACAGCAGAATATCATATATAGTGACAGGGTTTGGCCTCTTCCATGAGGTGGGTCTCAAGTTGGGCCAGTCATTGGTTGGCCAGTTTCCTCAATCTCGACTACAGTTTCATCCTTGCCCATCTCATAGGCAGAGTAAATTTTGGGTCAAAGGTTTTGTGGGTGGGTGTCCCCCTCCCTCCATTGGAAGTCCTGCCTAGCTATATGTGGTGACCACAACAGTCTCCATATCCCTGGGTGCTAGGTGTCTTAATGCTTATGTCGTTTATACATGATATGTTTTGTGATCAAGTCCATAAATGGCTTTGGGTTTATTTTTTTTCTTTTATTATTATTGTTGTTTATATTATTATTATTATTATTACCATTTACAATTTATTTGCTTTGTATCTCAGTTGTAGCCCCATCCTCATCTGCTCCTAGTCCCATCCTCCCTCCTCCTTCCCTATTCCTCTTCCCTACTCCACTGAGAGGGAAAGTCCTCTTCCCCTACTGTGTGATCCTTGCCTGTCAGGTTCCATCAGGATTTCCTGGATCCTCTTCCTCAGGGACAAGCAACCAAGAAACCAAGTTCATGTCAGAGACTGTCTCTTCTTCCCTTACTAGGGAAGTCACATGAGGACTGAGCTGTCTAGGGACACAATTTTTTGCTTGATGAATCAGTCTCTGTAGTCCTCTTGGGCCCTGCTTTCTTGGATTTGTTGGTCTCTTGGTGTGGCACTGTCCCCTCTGGGTCCTTTTATACTTGTCTTCCCCATGAGACTCCCAGTGTTCTGCCCATAGTTTGACAGTGAGTCTCTGCATCTACTTCAATCCCCTACTGGTTCAAATTTTGTGTTAATACTTAATTTTTAATTACTTTCATTTTAAATCTTGAATAAGCTTATAATGTAGCAGATTTCCTTATGCTGTTTTTATATAGCCTTATATTTGATTGATTATCCTTTCACTTTCTTTCCTTTCCTATCTTCTTTAATACTTGATTCAAATCCAATATTTCAAGTGTTAAATTTATTCATGTAATGTATATAAGTAGATACCCAATATACATTTTCAGTTTTATTTTTAAGATTATATTATAATGAAGGGCCTTGGGTAGATAATTTTTTTCCTAGAAAATATGCAAATATCCAACTAAGGCATGAAGGGATACTTTACATAAGACACTGCACTGACACATAACCTCATATTACTCATGAGAACGACAATAACCAAGCAAGCAGAAAAGAAAGGCTCTGTTTTCCATAGCAGCTACATTAGCCTTACAGCCCCAATAGGAATATAGGAGTGTTCTTTTTCTTTTTGTGCTTTATGTATATTTTTTCTCTTGGGCCTTTTTAATGAGGACGTGTGAATTTAATTTCTCATAATGAACACTGAAACTGAGCTTCTTTGCATAGGATTCTTGGTGACTTTTCATTTCTTCTTCACAAAAGTCTCTTCTTAGGTTCATTGCCTATTTGCAAATCATTATTTCTTGTTGTTATTAAATTTTATGCATTCTTCATAAAATTTAAATATTAAGTTTTTATGAGATACACAATTACAAATATTTTCTCATGCCCATGCCTTTTTACTTTGTTTCCTTTCCTGTGGAAAACATAATTTTCCTTTTGTTTTATGATTTAATGTGATATCCAAAGACTTAGTAATCATGTCAAGAATTACAATTGGTGTTTTATTTTAGGGGTTTTATGACATTGGGCTGTATATATAAATACTTAATTTTTTAAAATGGCATTTACTTCACTTTTTGAGATTATTATATAATTACATAATTGCCCCCTTTCCTTTTCTCTGTCCAAACACTACCGTATACCATTTCTTCAAATTTATGATGTTTTTCATAAATTTGAATTCATAAGTTTACACATACACACACATACATAAATACAGCTTTCTCAGTCAGCATAGTGCTACCTGACTATATATTGTCAGGAGCTATACCTATAAATGCTCAACAACATGACCACCTAAACATGAGCAAAACAAAGAAAACAATAGACAAAGTAATGTGGATGAAGGAAAGGACAAAAGGCTTCAACCCTTCTGTTACATACAAAACTATAGGCAAATAATGTTGAGTTGGCTTTTTTGTTGTTGTTTGGTTGGGTTTTTTTGTGGGTTTTTTTTTTCTTTTTTGGTATGGCACAAAAGAAGGATTCAGTTTCAGCCCTTTGCATGAGAATAATCAGCTTTACAAGAATGTTAGAGCTATTTTCATTCTGTGTTCATTATAGTGTTATGCAAAATATCCAAGGTATTTGAACAATCTTTCTCCATATATGGTTTAGAAAGTTATATATGCAAAAGGTTCACATATGTACATGTACATATTGTTCAGAAAAGACAATGCCAACTGTAACAGCACAAGTAAAACATTATGGTAAGTGAAATAATCCACATCACTTTTGGCAATACATTTTAAGCCAAACACAGAAAATTAGAATAAAAAAGTTACTGCCAGTAGAGGTTGAAAATAAATATAATAAAGGGAACAAAATTGTGGTTATGTAAAATGTGTATATGAAATTCCAATGTACATCATAATGATAATATGTGATATATAATATTGATACTTTTAGGAGAAAATAATTTATGCACTTTTACTACAAAGCATAGCTCGAGGTCACTCTAGAAGATATGCTAATTTCATTGATTAATATGATAAGCTTATTACATATATAGGTAAAGTGAGCTTTATGTTATATTCCTTAAAGATAATCAATTCTATTAAAAGTTAAAAATCTTTAACAATCAATTAAAATACACATTCATAATTTTATTTTTCTAGTATAAGAATAGCCTCACAAACCACTCAGACTCTGATCTCGGTTAGATAAGTATGGTTTATTGGAACACCTTTTCCAAGCTGATCAATCAGGGCCTCAGTAAAGACTTGGGAGCCTAACTGCTAGATCTACAAGTTCTCACAGCAGGGTTTTTAAAGAAAGAAACAAATGAAAAAGACAAGGGGAGGACAGTAACACACTTTGGCTAACCATACAAAGCAATGTTACATTTTTGGCTAATTAAACAAAGTATTATCAACTGAACTTTAAATTAATTGGTTCTAAGTGAGGTAAGTAAGGCAGAGCTTAGGGTCTTCTAGAGTACATCCGAAGTATAGCCAGGTATGCTATAAGAAAGGTGCAACCATAGTGTAGCTAAGTATGTAGATAACAAAGTATGAGTTATGACACTATTGAAATATAGTGAGATATAAGGTCAACCATAAACAACCACTTCTAGAAAGCAGAGTTGAAGAGTTTAAAATTTTGAACTTAATTTCACCTTAGAAACAAAATGGAAGCTGAATACAAAGATGGATGCAGCTTTGTTTCAAATAACAGTCTGCAACAATTATCTTATGAGCAGTAAAATATTTTTTATTTCAATATCAGTATTTATTAATGAAAATTTGTCTATATGGTTGTTGCAGGATGTTTGATCCCATTGTGAACCCCAAGATTGTGAGCTGTAAAAACCTGTGTTTGTTTGGTGTACTTCATCCATAACACATACCTTTAATCCAAGAACTTTTTTTGTTTATTGTAAACAAGTAATTATTATGTGACTCAGCACACACCTTTATTTAGTCCAAGAGCTTTCTGTACACAGGATATAATAAAGTTAACCCTAAGTCAAGAGGCATATCAAGAAAACAACTGACAGAGATTAAGTAGAAAGGAGGGGCATTGAGTTGAAGGGTATGTAAGACAGTGTGGAGAAGAAGATCTTTGGCTTTTGGCTTTGAACTTTTGGCATTTTTCTCCTGGGCTATTGGGTGATCTAGCAGGCCTTTTTCTCCTGGGTGTCAGCTGGCCTAGCAATCATTTGACCTTAGGCTTTTGGTTCTTTGGGTTTTGCGTTTCATATGTGAGCTGAGTAGGAAGATCAGCTGGATACTTTCTCTGCCTCTCTGTGCTAGCAATTTTCACCCCAGCATCTAGCTCATGAGTCTTTTCTCTTTTTTTTTTTGCTCCTGAGTCTTTATTGGTAAACTTAAATGTTTTGAATTTTTTTAAAAAATAAAAAACATCAGTAGTTTTCCCAAAAATGTTGGAGTATGATTTTTACAGTATTGTTTTTGTCTTAGTTGATTGACTTCAATGCATTGAGTATAGTCACCATTAATTTCTGGGTTTTTTTTTCCTTCCACTCCTTTTTTCCTATCCTTTCAACCTTCTAACACTAGATATGAGAGAAAAAGGGGTAGAGAAGAAAGGAAAGAGGTCCTTCCTGATTAGTAGTGTTAAACCTCTTCAAGCAAGTTTCATCTTCACCTTAAGGATATCTAATTTCTTCTTGTTGTTTCTTCTTTGCACCTGACTACTTAACAAACTGTAACCAACAGCAACCAGCAACCAATTAACAACCCACCAACACCCCTTCCCCATAAACAACTACCAACCACACCTATCAGGGCTCTCCTATTTATATACTCAGAAAAACCACGGGATTACAAACATCACACAGTTGCAATAACTTTGTGCACCTGGCAAAACCATGCCTCTGCTAGCACACAGGCAAATCTTAGTAGGCTGCTTCTGCTTTGGGCAGTCTGAAACAGCACCCACATCCCTATGCCTGGGATGAAAACAAAGCACGTCCTTAAAATATTTCTGTGTTTTTGTAAAGAAAGCAAAATTCCAGAATTCTCACTATATACTGTTTACCTCCTAATGCCATTGAAGTTACCTTCAAATAAACTATTACATCCTCCAAAGCAATACAGAATCCATGTAAAAGAAGAGAGTCTTCACTATCATTTTTAAGTACATTAATGTCATTGGAAATCTAGCAACTAATAATTTTATTTTTTATATTTTGGGTAGTTTTTATTCTTCACATATCCTCATATTTTTGTTTGTTGGTTGGTTGGTTCATTAATATGATCACATTTACTCTTAAGGTTGTGTCACCATTTATAATTCTGAGTTAGAAAACCTCATGATTATGAAGTTAGGTAACTTACCAAACATGAAGACAGTGGGAGGCAAAATTGAGAGAAAATTCAGCAAATGATTGTGTCTCTAATTATAGTGTCTTTTTCCTTATGTCATATTTTTAAATGGCATAATCATTCACATGTCAGGTTCAGTAGGGACTTCAATTTGCTATTCTTTATTTCATATTCTTTCTGTCCCAGAAAAAAAAGTTGTTCTTTCTTCTGACAAGATGGCATGCTGCCATTAAAGCATCCTTTAATAAATAAACATATCTACTCAATGTCACAACAAATTAGAAAGTACTTATTTCTGTTCAGTGAGCTGAATGAAATCAATAATCCCTGGTGAGTTGCCACTGTAATTCATTAGAGCCCTTCACAGGGCCTTAGTAACAGCACTAAGAATGGAGCCAAAGTGTGGGTTTTCTAGGGAGAGAAAGTCAAGACCTGATGCTCAGCTCAAGTGAAGACAGTGTCTGATAATTATCCCATTATGCTCTTTCACACTTCAAAGTGAAGACATTCTGTCTGAATAATGGACAATATTTTTCAGAATTACAAAATTTTCAGAATAAATCCATCACCTTTTAAAATGAAAAGATATTGTAAGATTCTCTAGAGAAATAGTACTGAAAAATTTATAAGATTTTGCTGACACAATATGACCTGGTAAGTCTATCAATCATTGGTAGAGGCCAAACATCTGATATTTGCTCAGTCCATGAGCCTTGATGTGTGAACAGGCTAACCTAGTGCTAAAAGCCTAGAGGATTCAGGAAGGGCTGCTGGTTTCAACCTAGGTTGGGAACATTGAAAAGATGATTCTAACATCACAATCATAGACAGATGAACTTGCCAGTGAGAATGCAGACCAGCCTGCACAAAGCAAACATTTCCTTTCACAATGGCTTTTGTCAGGGCTAGAAGTCCGGTCTGCCCAACTTTAGAGCGGGTCTTCCCCAAACAGGAAGTCCCATAAAAACTGTCATTCATAGACAATGCCTAGCAGTTTGCAGCTTCAATGTGTGATGTCTTCAGCAATTACAGTAGGCTGTAATTGTAGGCTAACAAAGTAACTAGGTGGGTAACTGAGAGCAATGCCAGTCTTTAACATCTATTTTTATTTATTTGTTTTTGTTTTTGAGAATGCTGGCAGCTCCCTAACAATAACTATGAGAAAGAATTCTATGCCGCACACTGTAATGTTCATTTCATAATCTATGCTTTCTGAAAGTGTCATAGCCCATTCATGGAGGGTTATTCTGTTTTGACTATTTTATTTTAAAATTATATTTTATAATTATCTTACTAATTAGTGCAATCATATATCCTCAGTTTGATGAGCACACTACCCCTTCCTCTACTGCATCCCACTCCATCTCTGCTTTATACTTTAACACCCAGGATTGCTCCCTCTTCTTAACAATACTTAAACATTTTGCAAATTGTTTATGGAAAATGAAACCAAGTCACCAAAATAGCCTTTATAGGCCTTCAAGATCTGAATCACATTTCCTGGGACCAATGCCTGAGACACTACAGTACAATAGAGGGTGCTTCTGAACTGCTATTTCTCTGCCCCAAAGGCTCACTATCCAACATCTCACAGTCACTATCTTTAGGGATTTTTTTTCAACTTTTGGCTCACTTTTCTAGTTCTTGTTTTCTCCTCGCGCATGCAACCAAATAAGTAATGGTAAAATTTACTGGACTATTATGTATGTTGAGTGGCTATATTTTATTTATTTTCATGATGAAGAGCTCAATAGACTGGATGACAGTTAATCTTGCTTTTGTAAAACAGCCAGTTAAAATGTCTGACTTAGAACATAAAACCAGAAAAATGTTATATATATATATATATATATATATATATATATATATATATATATATGTTACCTTTTGAACAGATAATATATTTTTATACTGACATGACAATTGGTTGGTTTTTCTTGATGCTTATAAATACTGTCCATTTTTTTCTGGTATTTTCAAACTAGATTAACTTTGAATAACCCAGTTAATTGAGTTAAAATTTTCTCATGGCCAATTCATACAGTTCTTTATAGAACCAAGTTCAATCATGAAAATTCCATTTAATACAAAGTGAATCTCTGAGGGAGGGGAACAGGGGCTGCCTATCATGAGCTCTCTGATCACTCGTCCCTCATGATGCAACCTTGCAAGATAATGGAGGAAGAGGATTCAAGAAGTCCTAATGAGATGTAACAAGCTTTGGGCAGATGGCAATAGTGGAGAACTCCTCTTTTCAGTGGACAAAGGGGCTGAGGGGAAGAGAGAAGGAGGGTGGGGCTAGGGGAGTTGAGGAAGAGGGCTGTGATTGGGATATATAATGAATAAAGACGTTCAGGTACACAACAAGGACATTTCCTCAACCCTGTTTGTAGCAGCTTTATTTGTAATAGCTAGAAACTGGAAACAGCCCAGATGTCCCTCAGTTGAGGAACAGATAAAGAAATTGTGGTACATTTCTACAATGGGATACTAGTCAGCAATAAAAAACAAGGAAATCATGAAATTTGCAGGTAAATGGTGGGAACTGGAAAAGATCATGCTGAGTGAGGTATCCCAGAAACAGAAAGACAAACAGGGTATATACTCACTCATAAGTGGATATTAGACATATAATAAAGGATAAACATATTAAAGTCGGTACACCTAAAGAAGTTAATCAAAAAGGAGGACTCTGGCCAAGATGTTCAATCCCCATTCAGAAAGGCAAAGAGGATGGACATTGGAGGAAGAAGAAAACAGGGAACAGGACAGGAGCCTATCACAGAGGCCTCTGAAAGGCACTACTCTGCAGTGTATTGAGGCAGATCCTGAGACTCATAGCCAAACTTTGGACAGAGTGCAGGAAATCTTATGAAAGAAGTGGGACATAGTAAGACCTGGAGAGAACATGAGCTGCACAAGGAGAGCAACAGATCCAAAAAGTTTTGACACCATGGTCTTTTCTGAGACTGATACTCCAGCCAAGGCCTACTAATGGATATGGCCTGGAACTCCTGCACAGGGGTAGCCTATAGCAGTTCAGTGTCCAAGTGGGTTCCATAGTAATGGGAACAGGAACTGTCTCTGACAGGAACTGATTGGCCTGCTCTTTGATCACCTTCCTCTGAGGGGGAAGCAGCCTTACCATGCCACAGGGAAAGACAATGCAGCCACTCCTGATGAGACCTGATAGACTAGATTCAGAGGGAAGGGAGGAGGACCTCCCTTATCAGTAGGGAAGAGGTTGGGAAGAGGGAGGCAGGGTTAGGGTTGGGAGGAGCTACAGGGGGTATGCAAATGAATAAAATGTAATAAATAAAATAAATTTAAAAACACAAAAAATAAAAATATTAAAACCAAAATTTAAAAATGCAATAAATAAATACCTAATGACAATTTTTGCATTAAGTCAGTATTAATAGAGACATGATGAATAAAGGAAGTGCTTTTAAATAGGGTATGTGGATATTGAGTATTATGAACCAAAAGATATGAAAAATACCATTATTATTGATAAAGGAGTTATTAATTTGTTAGAAAATTACTATGTATCTGTTAAATAAAATATTAATTCTACATTTAGCAATCTGAAGTTGCTAGATTTTTGGATCAGGGAATTACTTCTGGTTTGGTTAAGTGTGTTACTAGGTCAATTATTTTATTAAATTAAGCAGTAACCTAAAGCAGCAGCATGGCCTCTAGTCTTGACTTGGGAAGCATCCACATTCACTTGGGTGATTGTCAGTGGCTAGGAGGGAAACACACAAGATTAAAAGTTACAGTACCAAAATCTGTCCTTTAACCAAATT
Organism: Pachyuromys duprasi; assembly: GCA_028658305.1. Lineage (NCBI taxonomy): Eukaryota > Metazoa > Chordata > Mammalia > Rodentia > Muridae > Pachyuromys > Pachyuromys duprasi. The sequence goes on from CM053743.1 coordinate 30,019,543, forward strand.
TTGAGTGTGGAATATTTTCATATTCCACTTTTTACTCAAGAACATCATTAAATCAAGTCTATATGTAATTTGCGTGTGTGTGTGAAGACACAACATCAAGGCATAGGATCACGATAGACCTGTTAAAAGCTCATGGTCATTATTTGATTGACACTATTTGATTGTGCTTAGATTCCAAGTGTGAAACACATATCACTGCAATGGGCATCCAAACAAAACAAAACCAAACAAAGGCTTTATTTCAGTTTAGAATGTAATCAAAATGTTTTTAATTTCTTACCATTGGAAAATAAATTTTATTGTACCAAGTTCATGGTTTGTAACTACAGCAATGAAATACATGAAGAAAAAGATAAATAAAGATTAGTTCTTTCTTCAGTGATTTGAAATTTTTTTCATATAGGTCTTTCACTTGCTTGGATAGAG
>CM053743.1:30020468-30037087 GCA_028658305.1 Pachyuromys duprasi
TCCCCCATACATGCCGCGGAGTGACAGACTGGCTAGATCCCAGGGGAGGACATTGAAGCCAGCCCTGAGGAGACAGGATGAGCGGGGAGGGGGGGGTTAGATGGAAGTGGAGGAGGTCCTCCCCTGTTGGTGGACTTGGAGGGGGCGAGGAGGAGATGAGGGAGGGAGGGGAAAGGTGGGAGGGAATGAGGGAGGGGGCTATGCTTGTGATGCAAAGTACCTAACCTGTGATTGATACAACAATAAATAAATTAATCATAATAAAAAATTGAATAAAAATGCAGAACCTCTGACATTAATGAAAATTCAACCCCAGGTATCCAAACTCACAGGTAAGGTCTTCTTAGTGTTTTTAAGTGAGTTTCCAGATAGGTTCTTGAAAGAGTCTCTTCTTTGAGAACTCTAAAATGTGCAGATAACTAACAGATAAGAAAGGGGTAAAAAGTCTTACAGGTTTATAGAGATAACATTTTAAAACAGTGCTCATGGGCTCTCCTTTCAAAATCCGACTTATTGTTTTATATCACGTGTTGTATGAGGGCAGGGTACATGTGTACAACAGCATTCACAGGGAAGTCAGAGAACAACCACACACTTGGTCTGTTTTTCAACCTTTGTATGACTTCCAGGGTTAACCTCTGCTTGGCAAGCTGGAGCAACAAGCAACTTTTTTTCCCTTCTTCCTGGAGTCATCTGGCCAACCACACTCTCTGGTCTTAAGATGCAAGGACACAAAGCCAGGATGGGCAAGTGTGTGCGTCAGTGTACAACTCAACACTCCTGCCATAGAAACAACAATAAATAGCATGAGAAGCAGTAAAAGAAGATCCATTTCAATACAGCCCTTTGGGAAAAAATAAGACTAATAGATAAAATAAAAGTCGAGGTCACGTTTAAATTGCCGTAGAGTTGAACAGTAAAAACTGGTGGATATGGATAAAAACAACTCTGGTAATGGTTTTATTTTAGTGAAATGTTTTCCCTACACATTACTTCAAACCTTATTAGAAATAAAAGGTGAGATATTAGTGCAGAAATAAGTAAAATAAACAGGAACACCATAATGTTGGTTTATAGTTTTTTAAATAGTATTGAATTCATTTTTTATAAGAAAATAAGCAAATCTTGGTCATGGTTGGCATTTTCCTGTGTCCTGACTGCCTTCCTGTGAAAACAACTACTCCTAAGTAATGGTTTCTGCCTTGCCCTTGTTTCTCTAACTATGAAATCAATAAGGTACCAACAAAACAAACCAAACAAACAAAAAACCTACAAGATTGCTTCTTTTCAATAAGAGGAAAAATTATGGAGACATATAGCAAACTTATTGGTTCAATTTTGAGCAACAGGGGAAAAGGAAACCTTATACTATGAAAAGCTTGGAATTTTATATACATATGTAAAAATCCATTTACAGTTGTGGAAACTGCATCCCTAAATCTAATAGTTTGCATGAAATATCAAAGTGCACATTTGTAAAACTATTTAATAGGTGCAATAAGAAATTTGAGAAAAATGTGAAACTCTTTAAAAATAAAGGTCAATTAAACACAGAAAGCTAACATGCTTCATCATGACACTTTCATGCATGAATATAATGTACTTTAATTGAACTTATCCCCTAGCTTTTACTTTACTCCCTCTCCATTCCTCTTTCTAAATGTGAATATGCCTCATTAATCCTAACACTGTTTTGTCCCTAAATTCCACATCAGAGAAACCACAGATGCTTGTCATTGAGACTGGTTATTTGGTTCAACAGCTAATGTCAGGGCCACCAGTTTTCTTCTGTGGCCACCAATACTTTCTTCTTTATAGCAAAATAAAACTCTGTTGCCTCCCCTGATCCCCGCCACCCCACTTCCCACATGTCCCTACCTCTTACAATTTCCTTTCTGGCACCTCTCTCTCCCTGGCACTTTCATCTTTTAATTATTGTTTTTTTTGAGTCTTGCAAAGTATTAAATTTAATTTTCAAATATTTCAACAGTTGTCTATGTTCTCATAAGTCATTATTTTATGTCACAATTAATTTAATTGAGTGATCCAATTTGGTAACAGTAGCTAGGCATCGTGAGAAACAAGCTGACCGTTGTTCAATAATGCATGCCAGTGCAATTGCAATGCCAGGTGTGAGTGGTGGTTACGGGAGAGAAAATTAAGACTGAACACAGTCACTCCGTCATAACTGCAAGAATTGATATAGTTTAGATGACTACTTCCTAAAAAGTTATATGTAGGATTTGGGGATATAAAGGGCGAGAAGAGTATTCAGGGTTTAGGACTTCGATGTGGGTGTTCTTAGAGGATGTGGAAGTCTACCTTTTCTAGGTCTTTGTTTTATTTTTGTTGCAATAAAGGATAAAGTGTACCTCTAGTGGAGACATGCCCTTCTTTATTCCCTTGACAGTTAGTTCAATTAAGCAGGTCAAGGAGTGGGACCCTGAAGGGACCACCCCCAGGGAAGCAGGTCTATGTAATAAAATGTGTTCTTTCTTCCTCAAGTATCTGCACCCTGGTAAAGTCCCTATCAGTGACATGAAATTTGACTGGGCCTGACTGCCTTCACAAATATTCCTTTTTCTTCTTTTCTGTCACATGTTTGCCAAAGCCAATGTTTTCTTAATTCCCTCTAATCCTTTGGACTTCCTTAATGTTTGTCTATACTGCTCCCAGACTACCATCATTTAACTGACACCATGGTGATTTATCTTTTCCATTTAACTCCTTCACTTTAGGAAAATTTAAGGATTGAGAGCTTGCAAGACCTGGGGCGGAGGAGCATTTATACATCAATAATTTACACTTTGGACTCCTATTTCTTTGTATCAGCTGGAGGTTCACCAGAACACCTTAAGACTTCAAGAAACTTTTCTTTCCTGCTTTTTGTTTTATTAGTTCATAAAATGAACCCATTTTCTCTACCACTTAACGGCATCATACCTGCTCTGTACAATATGCTATTATCTACAGAGACCAGATCAGTAGAGCATCCTCATCTTTTAATGAGGGCTACAAAACTGAAATAAACATACATATGTGCATTTTATATACACACATACACTCAGGCATGTATGTATATATGTATATATATATATATATATATATATATATACACATAGGTAAAGCTAGTTATTTAGGGGTTCAATATAGTAACAGATTCCTGACAAATAAGATCATTTGATCAGTCTGATTTGACAATGAACCTTTCACTGCCCTCCCTGCACCAAAGAAGTGAAGAATATTGTTTCATTCAGTGAATCAGTAAAATGAAAAATAAAAACAAACAACAACAAAAAAAACGGAATACTGTTAGGAAACTAAAATATTACATTCAGATCAACATCACTGACTATAAAAAGTACAGGAAAAAAACTTGGAACTTTCATTTGGCTGGTGGTAACGTGGTCATGGAAGGCTCCTATTCGGTCGGTACTGTCATCTCTATCATCAACATATTGTGTGGCACAGCTGGAAAATAACTGTCACTGTCAGTCTACAGCTTTAAATTTTCTAATGCATTTTTATTTTTATTTTTTGCTTGTTTCTTGTCTTTGTCTTGGAAAATCAAAACTAAAGTCCAATTTCCAATTTTAAAGGTCTCAGGAAAGAACTTCTATTTACCAATATATCACATTTATCAAAAAGTATTGGGAATGCCATTTGTTCTCTCGAATACAGCTGTTCTTTGAAAATGTGTGAAACTGAGGAGGTTGGACACAATATGAAACATTCAGGGTCCAAATTACCCAAGATTTTTTCTAAAGTGGAAAATAAAATTATAAACAAGGCTGGATTTAAATAAAGGGAACTCAGACTAGTGTTTTAGACATAATAAAATATTAATACATTATGAAAATGAAGCAAGTATAAACTACTGCAAGGCCAGTTCAAGCAAAGCATAATAGGGCATAAACAACAGGTTAGGTAAAATAAATAGCCACTTGTCTTAGGATTTTATTGCTGCCATGATCGCAGCAACTCTTATAAGGGAAAACATTAAATTGAGGCTGGCTTACTGTTCAGAGCTTTAGTGCATTATTATTATGGAGATAGGGGTAGCACTGTCAGAGTACAAACAAATATGGTGCTGGAGAAGGAGCAGAGAGTTCTACATCCTGATCAACTTGCAGCAGGAAGATAGTTTAAGCCCAGGGGCCCAGCTTGAGCTTCTGAAACCTCAAAGCCACCCCCAGTGGCACACTTCCTCCAAAAACCTACACCTACTCCAATAAGGCCACATCTCCTAATCCTTTCAAATAATGCCACTACTCGGAACCTATGGGTGTCATTTTCAATCACACCACCACACCACCGAAGAAGTATAACTTTAATTGTTATCAGAGTTTTCACATGACTTCAGAAAAGACATTACAAACACTGTAACCATCTTTCAAACACAACAATTACAATAGAAAGCACATAAAAGTATATTGGCTTATATTTGCAAGGATACCATGATTTGGGTTAATGTGTTCAAATAAAGAAAAAGCAGCTGATCTCATACTCTCAGCTACTTATTGGCTAATCCTCTTGAGAAACAACTTTTAAAAGCACTTGGTGATTGTCATCAGGTCATAGTGGAACCATAAGAAACCTTCACCTTTGAAACATCTGAATTCAATTCTTGCTGAATCCCTCTTCACAAAGAGGTTGCATGGCTATGTCAATTTTAGCAGTTTGGCATGCTATTGATGTCTGAGTACTAAAGACAGACCTTTGTTTCAGAAGATTTAAACTCTTCTACTCAAAATCTGGTATCAGCCTCTGAAAAGAAAAATGTTTCAGAGCCTTTGTTGGTAGTCTTATAGACTTGAATGTGAATTCTCATCCACGTCCTAAATGCTAAGCCCTTTAAATTCTTTAAATAATTAATATATAAAATAGAGTATTGCTACCTGCTTTGTAGATTTATGTTTAAGTTTAAATCTTCAAGTTTTCATCTCAATGCCTCCTGCATAAAACATCCTCAATAAATGGCAGTTTTACTCAAGAATTAAACTCTCACAGCAACTTAAAATAAATGATAGTAAGAAACAATAACATAAGCAGAACTATTTTATTGAACCTCTTCTGTTTTTAAGCAATATACACACTACTGGAGAATGAATCTCTCAACATATAAAAGTAGCTTTGGGAACAGGTTCCCAGGGAATAAAATTTACATAGAAATTGATTTTGACAGATGGAGTAGAGACTCATATTACATCAAAAAGAGGGGTTATTTTTATATCTAAAGACTGGAAAGAAAATAACCTTATTCATTTAAATATTTGTTTGTGCCCATTACATAATTTGTACATGCATTAGTTTAATTGGGATCCAGTTTGTACTGTTTAAAACAATTTTTAAAATGTGATAAACAAAGGTATCAGATATAATTAATATTCATTTAATGTGGGTTCTGATTTTTACATATAATATATATAAAGATAAAGATAATATATATTCTTTAAATAAATATTTTGTCAATAATATATCCAGATTAGTTTCTCCTTCCTCTGATCCTCCCAGTTTCTCCTGACCTCTCTCCCATCCAGATTTATCCCCTTTCTGTATATCATTAGAAAACAAACATGCTTCTAGGGAATTAAAATGTAATATGATATGATATAATATAAAAGATAAAGCAAAAACTAACACAGAAATAGGACCAAACAAACAGAAGGAAAAGAATATTTAAAAAGCACAAGAAACAGATACAGTCACAGAGAGATACACTAGTTCACATACTCAGTAATCTCATGAATATATTAATGAGAAGCCATAGTATATGTGTGAATAGTTGTAAGAAAAAAATCTCTCTGTGTGTTTGTGTGTGTAGAGAAAATTCTAACACAGATTAATGAGACTAGGATTCCAGAGATGCCCTTGAGATATTTTTCTGCTAGGCAAGCAACCTATTAAGAGTAGTTTGATCCCCCAGTGTGACTCTTTTTAATTCCAAAAACTCAAGTGACAACCCATGCTGGAGAGGATGTGGAGAAAGGGAAACCCCACTCCACCGTTGGTGGGAATGTAAACTTGTACAACCACTTTGGAAATCAGTCTGGTGCTTTCTCAGACAATTAGGAATAGTGCTTCCTCAAGATCCAGCTATACCACTGCTAGGCATATATCCAAAAGATGCTCAAGTACACAACAATGACATTTACTCAACTATGTTCATAGAGTTTTGTTCCCAACAGCCAGAATCTGGAAACAACCTTTAAGTCCCTCAACCGAGAAATGGATACAGAAATTGTGGTACATTTACCCAGTGAAATACAACTCTGCAATTAAAAAGAAGGAAATCATGAAACTTGCAGGCAAATGGATGTAAGTGGAAAAGATCATCCTGTGTGAGGTAACCCAGAAGCAGAAAGACACATATGATATATACATACTTATAAGTGGATATAATATAGGATAAACATACTAAACTCTATAGGGGGGATACAAAGTGAATAAAGTGTAATTAATATAAAATTTAAAAAGAACGAAAGAAAAAAGAAGCTAAATAAAGAGGCTCCTAGGGAAGATGTGCAATCCTCATTCAGAAGGCCAAATAGGATGGACATTGTAAGTAGGAGAAGACAGGGAACAAGACAGGAGCCTTCTACACAGGGCTTTTGAAAGTCTCTACCCAACAGTGTATTCATGACGATCCTGAGACTCATGGCCTAACTTTGGGCAGAGTGCAAAGAATCTTATGGAAGAATGGGGAGAAAGAAAGACCTGGAGAGGACAGGAGCTCCACAAGGAAACTAACTAATCAAAAAACCTGGGCCTGAGGGGAACTGCAGAGACTGATGAATCAACCAAGGATGATGCAAAGAGAGCACCTAGACCCCCTGCTCATATGTAATGTCTAGGCAGCTCGGTCTCCATGGGGATTCCCTAGTTAGGGGAACAGCGGCATTCACTGGCATGATTTGGGTTGACTGCTCTTTGTTCAATTCCCCCACAGCGAGGTGGACTTACTAGGCCACAGAAAAAGAGGATCCAGACTGTCCTGAGGAGACCTGATAGGCTACATTCAGAAAGTAGGAGAAGATGCCCACCCCTATCAGTGGACTAGGGGAGGGAAATGGTGGGAGAAGAGGGAAGGCAGGTATAACCTGGAGATGAGGAAGGAGACTCCAGCCAGGATACAAGGTGAATAAATTGTAATCAATAATAATAGTAATAATAAATAATAATAGTAATAGTAATGTAACCTGAAAAAGATTTTACATGAATGAAATTATAATTTTCACTCAATTCTTAATACTATCATATTATCACTACTCAATTACAGGCTTTCTGACCACCTTCCCCTGGGAGGGTGTAGCCTTGTCAGGTCAAAGAGGAAGACAATGCAACCAGTCCTGATGAGGCTTGATAGGCTAGGGTCAGATTGAAGGGGAGGAAGACCTCAACTATCAGTGGGCTAGAGAAAGATCATAGGGGGAGAAGAGGGAGGGAGGATGGGATTGGGAGGAGATGAGGGAGGGGGTCATAGCTGAGTTACAAATTTAACAAACTGTAATAAAAGATCAAAAACCTGAGTGGTAATTTTAAATTAACTAAACACTGCTATAAATTAATTGAACATCCGTGTTCACTCACTCCTGTCAGCACCCTTAGGTTGCTATAACCTATGTTTCAAAGGATGGGAGACAATCCATAGACATCAGGAGACCTGCCATGCCACACACATAAATGGTTAACATAAATGATTAACTATAATCTTCACTTTGGAAATTTGCTTCAAGATCATGTCACCTTAAGTATTACTATATCCTTCTAGGAAGAAATTAAGGCACACAGAGGTGGATTAAATTTGCAGGATTATAATACAATATGATGGAATGCAGGGCTTCTTTCTCCCAGACCAGTGACTTTCTCTCCCCCTTTCTAATGAAAGTTACCACTTTGTAATCTCTATATGAGAAAGTATACATAAGAACTATGACATGGAAGTCTTCCCTGCTTACATGAATGGGAAGCTAAAGTTGCCTGATAATGAACCTAACCCACCACATATTCTCCACCATTGTCACTTAATTTCTTTCTCATTCATATGGAAGTTTAACTACAATGTTATTTATGTTTTATACCTAATGTACTAATATATAAGTTAAAGAAAATGTCATTCTTTTTCTTTTTTCTTTCTTTAAATCTTATGACACAGGAAAAGATTTTAACTTATGAGGTTAATTTAAGAACAAGTAATATATAACTATAATTTTTAAAACCATAAATTAAATATATTAATAATACCAGCTAAATGGAGAGCAACATATCACATTTTTATCATAATCAAGACCTATAATTTTGCTGAATTTCAACTTTTTAATTGTATTTTTGTCTGAGATAACCTTTTGTGTCAGTTCTTTGATTTAGTGACTAATAAATTATGTTTTTGGAAGAGAGTGTTATTACATAGAAGGAGATAGGATGACTGGGAATACATTTTGGAAAAAGAAAGTACCTGTGTAACACAAGTTATTAATTCATCATTGTCACTTAGCTAGCCCAATGAGAGATAGTTGGCACCTTTCTTCTCTCAAACATTAAGAAACGATTTGCCCTCACTGACCACATCGAGTGTCAGCAAGGAGATAAATTATACTTTTCTCAGTTTCTATGATGACTCTGATAATCTTATTTAGAAAAAAATGTTTAGCATTTTAAAGTTTTTTTTTTGATGGGTTGTTTTGGTTTAATTTATGTTTGTTTGTTATAATGTATAAGACTAAAAGTTTGATTTTCAAACAAGTCATTCATAATCAACCAAAGCTAAATAAAATCTGCTGTTGGAAAATTGAGTTGTGAAATCGTTTACAACGTGAACAATTGTGTTTATAAATAACATCGTATTTAGATCAACAGTCGATGAACTATTCTGAGAGGACAGAGGCACTGAGGAGAATTTTCTAGATAATTATTTTTGCTCAAATCCACTTAGTGCTACAGAAGATAGAAGAGAAGAAAAGCCTACTTTATCTGGTTAATACCTAAAGCCATCAAATTTTACCCACATTTATATTTTGCAATCTCTAAAAATCCTATTGTCTGGTAATATTTGAAATTTTCTCATGGTATAAATAAATACCCACACTCTGAAATAAAGTTAGACTAATTAGCATTATGATTTAATTTTGAGCCATGAAAATGGATATTATAGTTTCTGTTGACTTATTATGGCATACTTATGTAGGTGCTTAATTTAATACAGTCAGTGGAATATATACATTTTGGGTGTCTCTGGTGATTTTGCCTCTTTAACCACTTATTTTCCTGATCCTCTTATGAAAGTAGAATGACATCAACATCTGTAATATCATTTTGCCACTAATATATGAAATTTCATGATGACCAACGAAAAAATTGAAAATAAGCAATAGACTCAAATTTAAAACAAACAAACAAACAAACAAACAAAAACCTCACAATGCACCTGGGCTGTTTCCAAATGTTAGCTGTGATTCTCAGCATCTGCTTCAATACCCTGAGAGGTAGAGTCTTTCAGAGGACAGTTGTGATAGGCTTCTGTCCTGTTCCCTCTCTTCTACTGCTTTCGGTGTCTATCCTGTTTTCACTTGTGAATGAGAATTAAGCATTCTCTAGGGTACTCTTTCTCGATTAGCTTCTTTAGGTCTGTAGATTTTATTATGATGGAAAGCAGGGCTTCTTTCTCCCAGATCAGTGACTCTCTCCCCCGTTTTCTAATGAAAGTTACAATTTTGTAATCTCTATATGAGAAAGTATACTTAAGAACTATGACTTATCCTATATTTTATGGCTAATACCACTTATAAGTCAGTATATAGCATGCATGCCTTTCTGCTTCTAGGATACCTCACTCAAGATAAATCTTGCTAGTTTCATCTGTCTGAAAATTTCATGATTACCTTATTGTTAATTGCTGAGTGGTATTCTTTTGTGTAAACACACCACAATTTCTGTATCCATTCCTCGGTTGAGGGACATGTGGGTTGTTTCCAGATTCTGACTATTACAAAGCTGCTATGAACATAGTTGAGCAAATGGTGTGGTTAGGCATCTTTTGAATATATGCCTAGGAGTGGTATAGCTGGATCTCAAGGTAGCACCATTCCTAATTTTCTGAGAAAGCTCCACATTGATTTCCAAAGTGATTGAACAAGTTTACATTCCCACTAGCAATGGAGGAGGGTTTCCCTTTTTCCACATCCTTTCCAGCATTTGTTGTCCCTTGAGATTTTGGTCTTAGCCAATCTGATGGGTGTGAGGTAGAATCTCAGAGTAATTTTTGATCTGTATTTCCCTGATGACTAAGCACACTGAGCTTTTAATTATTTCTCTGCCATTCAATATTCCTCTGTTGAGAATTGTCTGTTTAGCTCTGTACCCATTTTGTTTTTAATTTTAACTTTATTTTTTTTCACAATTTATTCATTAACAACCTATGGGCAGATGTCAGTGGTAGAGAACTCCCCCTTACAGTGGACTAAATGAAGCAGATATGAGGGAAGTGCAAGGGAGGGTTGAACTGGAGGAATTGAGGGAGTAGCTTCAATTGGGATATAAAATGTACCCAATTTTTAATTGTATTAGTTGGTTTGTTGGGGTTTAATTTCTTGAGATTTTTACATATTCTGGACATTAGCCCTCTATCAGATGTAGGGTTGAAGATCTTTTTATTTTTTTTTTCAGTCTGTAGGATGTCGTTATGTTCTGTTGACAGTATCCTTTGCTTTACAGAAGATTTTCAATTTCATGAGGCCCCATTTACTGATTGTTGATCTTAGATCTTGAGCTCTTGGTTTTCTGTTCAGGAAGTTGTTTCCTGTGCTAATGTGTTCAAGGCTATTCCCCACTTTTTATTCTAAGAGATTAGTGTGTCTGGTTTTATGTTGAGGTCTTTGCGTAGGTAGTCTTATGGAAGAAGGGACCCAGAGAGGACTGGAGACACACAAGGAGACCAATAAAAAGGGTCTCTGGATGACTACAAAAACTGATGCACCAACCAAAGTCCATGCATAGCGAGGACCTAGACCCACTGCTCACATAGACAGCTTAGTCTTCATGTCTGTTCCCTAGCCAGAGGAGAAGAGACAGTCTCTAACAGGAACATGATTGTCAGTTCCTTGATAATTTCTCCCTGGTGGGGAAATTAGACAGCCCACAGAGGAAAAGGATCCAGGCAGCCTTAATGGGACCTGATAGACTAGGGTCAGAAAGGTGAGGAGGACTTCCCCTATCAGTGGATAGGGAAGAGGGATAGGGGAGGAAGAGATAGAGACGGTAGGAATGGAAGGAAATGAGGTAGGAGGCTACAACTGGAATGTAAAGTAAAAATGTGTTAAAATAATAATAATAATAAAGAAATAAGAATGAGGGAGGGAGGGGAAGGGTAGGAGGGGATGGGGGAGGGGGCTACGCCTGGGATTCAAAGTACCTAACCTGTGATTGAGATAAAAATAAATAAATTTTAAAAAAAGAAATAAGAAAACATTCATTTCTATTTTTTCTAAATAAAGGTCCCTTATAATATTAAAAAAAAAAACTCATGATATTGGACCATCATAAACATTCCATTTTATTAAGCTAACCAAAATTCAGTCTTGGCTGGTAAAATGAGACTCACATTCAATTCCAAGTAAGGAGATAAAAATTAAAGATACGAACAAAAATATACCAGAATCATCAAAAGAAATGCCAGCCACTGAATTCATGTCAGAGATAGTCCCTATTCCTCATATTAGGGAATCCACTTGGCTACTGAGCTGCCATGGGCTACATCTGAGCAGGGGTTCTAGGTTATATCTGTGAAAGGATCTTGGTCCTTGGTTGGAGTATCAGTCTCAGAAAAGACCCCTGTGTCTGGTTATTTTGGTTCTATGTCTCTCCTTGTGGAATTCCTGTCCTCTCCAGGTCTTACTAAACCCCCTTCTTTCATATGATTCCCCGCATTCTGCCAGGCCATAGAGGAAGACTTGCAGCCAGTCCTGATCCTGATGAGACCTGATAAGGTAGGGTCAGATGGAAGGGGAGGAGGACCAGCCCTATCAATGCCCTCTCCAAAGAGGGGCAAGGGAGAAGATGAGGGAGGGAGCATGGGATTAGGAGGGGGTGAGGGAGGGTGTTGCAGCTGTGATACAAATGAATAAAATACAATTAATGTAAAAAAACAAAAATTCAATTAAAAAAGAAACACCATTGATAATTTATAATTCTATAAATATAATTGTGTTAGATGAGAACATTCATGAGAGAATCCCATTTGCTAAACTGTAGATTACAACATGTCAACTCTTATAGTCATTGGTGAAAGCATCAATAGGTCAATACAGCATCAAATGATGAGGATAGGTATTATGATTTTGCATTTGTGAACGTTTCTACATTCAAAGAGAAGTACCTCTATCCAATTAAAAAAAAAAAAAAAAACAATGGCATCTGTGTGTGTGTGTGTGTGTGTGTGTGTGTTCTAAACTAAGAAATTTAAAGTGAGAGAGGATGTGTTTAGTCTGGCTGCACTGGCTTTGTCAGTGTGGCTAACTCATTGGAGGCCTCTCCTTCTATGAGGCAAAAGGGAGGGGAATGGTAGTTTCCTGTAGGGACTGAGAGAGAAGGTGAGAGGGGACTTTGATCAGGCTGCAAAGTAATTAAACAAATTAATGCAAAAAGGAAAACAATATGATTAAAAACACTCAAACTTATTTTAAAAGATTTGTGTGTGTGTTTGTCTGTCTGTCTGTCTCTGTCTCTCTATTTGTGTGTGTGTGTGTGTGTGTGTGCCTTTATTACTTGAGTACACCATGTCCATCCTGGTACCAAAGAGACCAGAAGGTGTCAAAGCCCTTGGAACTAGGTAACTAATGTTGGTGTTAAGGTAACAAAGACCAAATAGATCAGGGCACAGTGGTCTTTTATAAGACTGTTTCTCCAACCAAGGACCATGTATGGATATAACCTAGAACCCCTGCTCGGATATGGCCCATGGTAGCTCAGTATCCAACTGGGTACTCTAGTAAGGGGAACAGGGACTATTTCTATCATGAACTCAATGGCTGGCTCTTCAACCCTCCCCCCCCCTGAGGGAGGAGTAGCCTAGCTAGATCCCAGAAGAGGACATTGCAGCCAGCCCCGAAGAGACATGATAAGCCAGGGTCAGATGGAAGGCAGGGAGGTCCTCCCGTATCCGTGGATTTTGAGGGGGTCAGGGGGAAGATGAGGGAGGGATGGGGAGAGTGGGAGGGAATGAGGGAGGGGGCTACAGCTGGGATACAAAGTACATAACCTGTGATTAATATAAAAATAAATAAATAACTTTAAAAAAAGAATGAGGAATGTAGATGTTAAGAACAAAACCTGAGTTCTTGACATATGCAATAAATATTCCTTTGTTTTGTTCTTTTTAAATTTATTTATTTATTATTAATTACATTTTATTCACTTCATATCCCAGCTGTAGCCCCCTCCCTCAACCCTTCCTTCCAACTCCACCCTTCCATCCCATGCCCATTCCTCAGTCCACTGATAGAGGATGTCCTCCTCCCCTTGCATCTGATCTTAGCCTACCAGGTCTCATCAGGACTAGCTGCATTGTCTTCCTCTGTGGCCTGGTAAGGCTGCTCCCCCTCACGGGGAGGTCATCAAAGAGCCAAACTCTGAGTTCATGTCAGAGACAGTCCCTATTCCTGTTATTGGGGAACCTTCTTGGACACTGAACTGTCATGGGCTAAATCTGTGCAGGGGTTCTAGGTTATCTCCATGCATGCTCCCTGGTTGGAGTATCAGTCTCAGAAAAGACCCCTGTGCCCAGATCTTTTGGTTCTGTTGCTCTCAGTGTGGAACTCTTGTCCTCTGCAGGTCTTTCTATCTCCTCCTTCCTTCATAAGATTCCTTGTACTCTGCCCAAAGTTTGGCTACAAGTTTCAGCATCTGCTTTGATACCCTGCACGGTACAGTCTTTTAGAGGCTCCTCTCCTATTCCCTCTTTTCTACCTCTTCTGATGTCCATCCTCTTTGCTGTTCTGAATGAGGATGGAGCATCTTACCCATAGTCTCCTTCTTGCCTAGCTTCTTCATGTGTACAGATTTTAGTGTGTTTATCCTATATTATATGTCTAATATCCACTTATAAGTGAGTATACACCATATGTGTCTTTCTGCTTCTGGTAAACTTGACTCAGGATGATCTTTTCTGGATCCCACCATTTGCTTGAAAATTTCATAATTTCCTTGTTTTTAATTGCTGAATAGTATTTCATTTTGTAAATGTACCACAAGTTTTTTATCCATTCCCCGACTGAGGGACATCTGGGTTGTTTCCAGCTTCTGGCTATTACAAATAAAGCTGCTATGAACATGGTTGCACAAATGTCCTTGTTGTAAACTTGAGCATTTTTGGATATATGCCCAGGAGTGGTTTAGCTCGATCTTTAGGTAGCAACCACAAAGGACATAAAGTACCTTGGTATAACTCTAACCAAGCAAGTCAAAGATATGTAAGAAAAATCTTCCAGTCTCTGAAGAAAGAAATAGAAGAAGAAATCATGGGAAAGATCCCCCATGATCATGGCTTGGCAGGATTAGCTTAGTAAAAATGGCCATTTTACCAAAAGCAATCTACAGATTCAATGCAATTCCCATCAAATTACCAAAACAATTCTTTACAGACCTTGAAAGAAAAATTCTCAACTCCATTTGGAATAACAAGAAACCCAGAACTGCTAAAACAACCCAATACAATAAACGATCTTCTAGAGGTATCTTCATCTCTGATATCAAGCTGTATTATAGAGCAACAGTAATAAAAACTGCATGGCACTGGCATAGAAGCCGGGTGATGGATCAATAAAATCAAATAGAAGACCCAAAAATAAACCTACACAATAAGTATTTTAAACCACTGAGTCATCTCTCCAGTCCCTGAATTCCCAAGGCTATATCAATAAACCATCACTTTTGAATTATGTGTAACAAAAATGCACTTAAAAAATCATAATGTTCCAGTAGTATTTGCAGCCAGAGGATATGGTTGGCTAACTTTTGTATAATTTAATTTATCTGTATTTTTCATTAAGTAATTCTTTGTCAGATCCAACTCTACCCTGACCTGACATTTAACAAGCCAAAGAGGGAAAACAGAAGTATATTTAAGGAGAGACAGGAGAAATATTTGGAGACTATGGGCAAGTATAATAAGTTCACTCTACATTTAACAATATACTTTTTTTTTCAAATTTACCAGGCAGAATGACCAAATATTTAGCATATAGCCATCAGCCCCAAATGGAAAATACATATTAAATAAAGCACCTCAACTATCACTGAGGAAGACTTGGTGGAAGGAATTTAAAACTGAACAAAAGCAAAGAATGCTGTGAAACAATGTCATTTGTCCACGACACAGTTATCAAACCCCTGGATTCACTGTAGCTGTGGTGACTTGCCCATGACCTACATAATATCAAGTCGTCCCAACTCTCTGACAGATGGAATAAATGACCTTTAAGTCCCACCTCTTACTGAGGAAGAGCAATCATCATTTCATGAGGTTGTGGCTACTTGGTTTTCGATGCTTCAACAGATGACCCTGTACCAATGTGTATAAAGACAGCGATAATTGCACCTCATGGATTATTTTTTAAAAGGCAGGAATTTGGGAAAGGAGCATCTTAGTGGGGGCACTTGGAAGTAGGAGGAAAGAAATACAAGGTATATGTAATCATATTGTATTGGACACATGCATGAAATTCTAAAGATATGCTTACAGATAGGCTGAAGAGTGCTTTTAAAAAGGTAAAAATTCTGTACAGAATTCAGGAGTTGAAGTTGCATCCAGTTGAGAGTTGCATCTAGATTCTAGTTTTCTTACAGAAACAAAGCAATAGCAGTAAGGATTTCTTATTTATTCTGTTCTTTGAATTCCTGTCCTGTATTCCTTCATGGGAATCCTTCTACTAAGCAGTCTAAAAGGAAATCCCTGGAATCTGGGTAGGTCAAGATTCTGAGACAAGGTTCAGGAAGAGAAGTGAGAAGCAGTACAGTGGAGAAGATAGGGAGCCATTTAGCATATATCTACATTAAAATACATTTCAAACCCTATTAGCACATGCTCTTGTTTAGAACAAAACCACGGAGCTCCTTAATTCTCCTCTTGCTTTTAAAGTAGATGATATACATGGAAGACAGAAAATTTCCCAAGCTTGCATTCTATATACACTGTTAAACTGCCATGTTTGGGGAGAGGGGTTGGACAAGAATGCATGGAAGTTGTACAGTTTATTCTGCAGTTATGAGATAGTCCGAATAAATTACTTAGCTCTGTTATATATCCATTTCTTTCTTTCTGTAATTATAGCCCTACCCACACCCTGATGCATAAATATGCTTAGCATAGCAGAAATAGTCTGAAGAATAAACTCTTATCTCTTCAGACTTTCAAAACATTCACCTCCTGTCTTCTTATAGTTTATTGTACACTGAAGACTCATGGCAGGTGAGGAGAGAATACGATATTAAATTAAACTACACTCGTCTATAGCACAGTAAATATTCTCAGTTCAAATTGTAATTAGGCGTTTGTTGGAATTTTCTCTTTCTAGAAAATATTAATTTACTCAGGTTTAGTGAACGATGAGTCTATTTCTGCTGAGCAT
>CM053743.1:30037587-30059487 GCA_028658305.1 Pachyuromys duprasi
AAGTCAAATTGGATGGACATTGGATGTAGGAGAAAACAAGTAACAGGACAAGAGCTTACCACAGAGGGTCTCGGAAAGACTATACCTAGCAGGGTATCAAAGCAAATATTAAGAAACATAACCAACCCTTTGGCAGAGTGCAGAGAATCATATGAAAGAAGGGGGAGTTAGTATGATCTGGAGAGGACAGGAGCTCCACAGGGACCAAATATATCAGGGCACAGGGGTCTTTTATGAGACTGTCTCTCCAACCAAGGACCAAGTATGGTTATAAACTAGAACCCCTGCTTGTATGTAGCAAATGGTAGCTCAACACCCAAGTGGGTACACCAGTAAGGGGAACAGTGACTATTTTGGACATGAAAGCAATGGCTGGCTCTTCTAACTCTCCGCCCCCCCCCCTCTCCGAGTGAAGAGCAGCCTTGCTAGGCCACAGAAGAGGACATTGCAGCCAGTCCTAAATAGAGCTGATAAGCTAGAGTTAGATGGAAGGGGAGGAGGTCCTCCCCTATCAATGGACCTGGAAAGGGGCAGGGAGGAGATGAGGGAGGGAAGGGCGGAATAGGGAGGGAATGCGGGAGGGGGCTAAGGCTGGGATACAAAGTACATAACCTGTGATTAATATAAAATAAAAATGTTAAAATTTAAAAAAAGACTGAACTAAAATTTGAAATGATATTCAGTACCCATCTACTCAATAAAGAATAAACAGACAAGATAAAAAAAATGACATTTTTGTTTTTTGGAGTTAGCTTTAGTGTCCAAAATTTACATTTCTTTTTTAATAATTTTTATTTTTTATATTAATCACAGGTTATTTACTTTGTATTCCACCCATATCCTCTCCCTTTTCCACTCCAAATCCCACCCTCTCTCCCTCATCTTCTCCCTGCCCCTTTCCAAGTCCACTGACAGGGGAGGTGCTCCTCTTTTTCCATCTGACCCTAGTTTATTAGGTATCTTCAGGACTGGCTGCAATGTCCTCTTCTGTGGCCTAGCAAAGCTTGTCTTCTTATTCCCTAAAATTCAAATGAAAATTGTAAAGTAAAAATATATTTAGATAAAGGAAATCTTTAAAATCATGTATTTTATGAAAAATGCAGAATAATTTGACATAACTTTCTTTACTGAAGTCAGTATATTGAACAAATAGTAACAAAATAATGTAAATAGAAGTTAGATAATTTTACTTGCCCGAAGTAAATATTACCTTACAATATCACTAGAAAATAAGTGCAAATCTAATAGGATATTGTTTTCTCTATTGAATTAACAGATTTTCAGTTTATTTGTTGAGCAAATATACCATTCTCAACTCTTGTTAATAAATTAATGTAGATAATGATATAATCTCCATATTTAACTGAACTTAAATAAAGAGAGGACATAGTACAGTAGCATGTTACACATGAATATTCTTTTAGAAGGAGTTAAAAATTAAAATTAAGAACAAATTATGTTTACAAGCTATTATACAATTTATTTTTGAATGTTAAACTCAGTTTGAATACGTGGCATTAGAAAAGCTTATCATTTTCATATGAAAAATATTAAATAATCATTGAAACAAGATGAAAATAAAAGTTCAGTGTTTCTGTTTGTAGTACTGTGACACTGTACATCTACAATCTTACTTTTCAGTTTAGCAGCTCTTGACTCCGGGGTGACTACATTAAATCAAACTATCGTTAATGACTGTGATGTCAAGCATTGTCTGTCACCGAGGCTTTGGAAAAGTTACAGCAAGAAAACTCTTGAGTCAACTGTAAGGACAAGACATATCATAAAACTGTCAGTATCTAGAAAAAAACTGTTCAGTGTTTTGGACAAGCAGGTCACTCATGAGTACACACCTTTTGCCTTTGGACTTAAAAATATATTCAACTCAGCAAGTTGGCAGCTTATAATGATCCTGTAACAAAGAAACCCAGAAGCAAGGAGAAAAAAACAGTTTCTAGTTTATTTCATGGTACTTTGTAATTTCAAAAAGTCTTGGAGCCTTTCATCCTGACCTTCACATTCTTATTGCTACAGACATAAAATGAATTAAGTGGGTGGGTTGGAGAAAGGGCAACTTTTGTAGCTTTACTCTATACTCAGTTTTTCAGCAATTAGTTTTACAGCAATCAGCAAAAAGAGATGCTTAGAAATTCACAAATTGGCATTGCATTAATCAGACATAGATCCAACTTGTTTGTATGAAACATGTCTGTTCCCATTGTTGAAGGTGACAGGTACACCTCCTGGTGGATGAAAAGCAAAAGCACTCATGGGACCTATGTCAGAGCATACTCAGTTGGTCAATACTATCCAAATATTCTCTGCAGCTTAAGGTTTGGCTCAATAATAAAAACTGACAGATTTGGGAGCATGCTCATCCCCACTCAGTAGAATACAAAACTGAATGTTTAAAACATTGGCCAGGAATGCTTCTGAGACTGGTTCATTTTAACTTTTTTTTTTTTTTTTTGGAATGAAAGAAAAAGACAAAGGCATTTTCATATAAGAATCTGCCCCTTTAAAAATGGCTACCTTTGTTACTGGCTAACCAAACCTCATTGCTGGCAAAATGTAATCATATGTTTACCATGAAAAATAGATGGAAGCCTCCAAATGACGTTACATTGTTAAAATAGCCCAGACCTCCCGTGGTCTATATTGGAACTGAAATCCTAATAGTTTTGTTCTTTAAGATGGAACAGGGACTATTTCCGACATGAACTCAATGGCTGGCTCTTTGACCCTCCCCCTAACTAGATTCCAGAGGAGGACATTGCAGCCAGCCCTGAAGAGACATGACAAGCTAGGGTCCAATGGAAGAGGGGAGGTCCTCCCCTATCAGTGGACTTGGAGGGGGGCAGGGAGTAGATGAGGGAGGGATAGGGAGAGTGGGAGGGAATGAAGGAGGGGGCTACACCTGGGGTACAAAGTATATAACCTGTGAGTAATATAAAAATTAATAAATTACTCAAAAAAAGAAATTAAAAAAAGATGGATATCTCACAAGCAGGAACAACTAAAAAGGAAATGGGTAAATATTTTCTGTGCCATAGTAGCTATTTCATAAGGGAAGTATCAGTAGTCTATGCTGAACTGTGAAGAAGTAGAAATGAATCCAGGATTTAAAGACTTGGAATAAATTATAGCATGTGAAGTGTGCGTGACTGAGAGATGGCTCCTTGGTTAAGAGAGCTTGCTGCTCTTCCAGAACATCCATCTTCATTTGTCACCATTTATATCTGCTGGCTCCTGTTCCTTGTACCCCATTAGATCTGACCCCATACATGCCCAGGAGACATACAAATACACATAACTATAAATTTAAATATAACTCTATTAAAATACACCAATATTTTTACAATAATGTGTTCAAATTATACAATTTGTGGTAAATATTAAGACAAGCAACTGCATTATTTAGGCTAAAGACAATTTCAATGAGTTACATATATGTTTTCAAAAGTATACAGGTGACTTTCATTTTGTTTCATCACTGGATTACAGTCTTCTGAAAGAACACTCATTTCTTTCATTTACAATTCCTTTGACCTTGCAAAACTATACCTGAATTCAAAATTGAGCAATAAGAAGTCAAAATGGGTCTAGCAACTAATCTATATTCCGGCTTTGTCCCCAGTGGTGTGGATAAATGCTGGCTGGTCTATTCTCCTGTCGTCCTCTCAGTCATCATAACCTAGGAAGGAATGTGAGTGGGCAGAATGTCATAAATTTCAGCACTCAGTTCCTGCTTTTCTGCAAAGCTATTTTGTTTTGTTTTTAATCTTTCTTGCTTATCTATTTATTCTTGTCAGCTCTCCATATCAGGGCACTTTTATCTTTGGGGACATAGTATGATGTATCCCAGGACATGTCCCTTGAAATGCTGAAAAGAACCAGAGCCCTCTGGCTGGCCTATACTCTGTTCACTGTCTCTTGATTGATTAATTTTGCTCCCTTTAAGTTCAGTGAGCAGATTGCACTGAAGATCTTGGAGTATACTTGTCTGACAAAACCAAAGTTTCTTCAGAAGAAGTGTAATTGTCTTGAGTGTTTCTCTACAGTGCCATCAAACTTCTGGGGGTTGGGGGTTGGAGTAGCAGCAATTAATACCAGAGTAGACAACACAACACAAAAGGAAGTGTTTCGTGGGATATTAACTGTTTTTCAAACTCATTCCTGTCCCCTAAAGATATCTAACACTTCTATTAAATTACATATATTCCCAATTCCCTCTCCAATGAAGAGGGTATGTATATAAGCTTGTAAACTTCATTTTGTTTGATATTGTATATTCACTGCAATGATGATCGTTGTACATGATAAATTCATGCACTTTTCTTTTATTAATCTCTCCATCGTTAGTTTGATTCAGCAGAAGAAATTAGGAGAGTTACTTAGGAGAAGAGAAAGAAAATGCTGTTCCCCCTTGTATTCTTTGTATTTTTGAAAAATTAAGGTCATACATATTAAAAAATAAACATGAAATGAATCCAAATACCATTTTGACTTTACTCTGAATATTATGTCTTTATATCATTCTGGTTAATTTCTACCGCTGCCTCCTAGAACTTAACCTTTCTAAAGACAAGTTCTTGATTTACTTTCATAATGTATATACTTGATCTCTAGGGCCTAAAATTGAATCTGGCACAGAACCAGTGCTCAAAATTTCTCAGTGATAAAAGACTCATTGGCAGGGACAATATAGAGTGATGAATTACTGTCAAAGTGTCAGAGAAAATTTTATCTGTCTTTACTTCCATTGTGAGACTACAATTCACAACTAAACCTATTTAACATGATAGTTCTCAATTTTTTTTCTGTGATATCATGGATTTGTTTTAAATGTGTTACTTCACAGTTGTGTGTGTGTGTGTGCATGTGTGTGTGTGTGTGTGTGTGTGTGTGTGTGTGTGTGTACTTGTGTGTACCACTGTGTTTGTATGAGCATGGATGGGAATTATTTATTTAAATGGGATCACTTACTAGTGGCTACACAATGAAGAACGATGTTATTTCTGCATGATCATTAACTGTCTATAGTTGCTTGTTCTGGGATGTTACCTCATGATCCCCTCCCCAATCAATGATGAGTTATTGACAAGCCTAGTCTTATGGAGATTTTGTACAGATACTACAACTGTTGTGGGTTCATGAGTTAAACAGACATGTCATGTCCTAAACACGTTATGTCACTGCTCTTCTTCCCATCCTCTGACTGTTACATATTTAATGCATCCTCTCTGATTTGATCTCTGGGCATTGAAGGGGTGACATAATGTCCTATTCAGGAATGATAATTCAACAGCAATTTATCTAATCACTTTGACTCACTATGCACGTAAGAGGAAGACATAAGAAGGGGCTATTTTGCATGTAAGATGAAATTTAAAGGAGGGAGGAATACTGTGGATTGAAATGTATAAGAGTGCATGGAGATGGGGAAATGAGTACTGAACGGAATTAAAATGAAAACAAACAAACAAAAAAGGTTGAGCCTACATGGAGATATCATATTGTCCAAGAAGACATGGGTTACACATATAAAAACCAGTGTCATGAATAAAATATCTCTCAGTGAGTTTTTGGTCAGTGTGGCCTTAAATGTCTCCCAAACAATCAAGCCAATAATGGAAGAGAATTCCCGTAACTATTTGTTGCACACTAGAACGAGATGGAAAGACACTATTGCTGAAGACAGCACACCTATAATTATAGGTTCTATAATTAATTTCTCTCAGTACCAGAATGAAAACAATCTGAAACTGAGCTGAAAGCCAGCCTACCCTTGTGGATTGCTACTTAGCTTATTGCTGGCTAGTTTTAATAGTGGTGGGAGGTACTATGCACACTGATGTTGGAGAAAAGTCATTAAGGATGTCAGTTGTGGATGCTACATGTCACAGCACTGACCAGTAAATGTGCCCCCATTGCTGTAACAGCGACAGACTCTCTCATGAGGATAATCAACTGCTTTATTATTGGACTTCAAGTTCTCTCCATGGGAACAAAATTGTGACTGCTACTGCAAACATCCCTAAAGAACAAGGCTGAGGAGTGCATAGAACCCAGCACTGGCATTTTGCTAAATGAATGTGCTGTTGAGCTGCCTTCTAAGTATTTCCCTATATACTCATGGCTTGGTGTTACTCTCAGCCTCAGTCAAATTGCTTCTTATTCTAGTGAGTGATCATGAATATTTTTTCTTCTTTTCCAAATCGCTATGCTGTAATCAAGCTCCTACTCCATAATTGCCTAGTTTAAGGGTCAAAATATAAATGTAAGTAAAAGCAAAATATCTCTATGAGATGTAAAATTGGTGATTTAATATGGATAAAATTTAAACTTTGTTCTACTGCTGCACCATTTTTGGTCAACCTCTCAAGCCTTGATACAGAAACCTCATTTAAGAGAATATTCATCAGCTTCAAATATGTTCTTAAAAGCCTTTTTGAAGTGGGGAAGACCTTGGAACTCATTGGCACAGGAGACAACTTCCTGAACAGAACACCAAAAGTACAGGATCTTAGAACAACAATTGATAAATGGGACCTCATGAAACAGAAAAGTTTCTGTAAAGCAAAAGTCATTGTCATCAGAACAAAATGACAGCCTACATACTAGGAAAGTATCTTAACCAAACCTATAACTGACAGAGGGCTGATATCCAGAATATATAAAGAACTCAAGAAATTAAAAAGCAACAAATCAAGTAATTCAATTAAAAAATGGGGTATGGAGTTAAACAGAAAATTCTCTGTAGAGAAATATAGAATGGCAGAGAAACACTTAAAGAGATGCTCAATGTCCTTAGCCATCAGAGAGATACAAATCAAAAGAACTCTGAGATGTCACCTTACATCTGTCAGAATGGCCAAGGTTAAAAACTCAAGTGACAACACATGCTGGAGAGGTTGTGGAGAAAGGGGAACCTTCCTCCATTGCTGGTGGGAATGTAAAACAAGGAAATCATGAAAATTTCAGGCAAATGGTGGGATCTAGAAAAGTTCATCCTGAGTGAGGTATCCCAGGAGCAGAAAGACACACATGGTATACACTCACTTATAGTCCTATAAGATAGGATAAATATACTAAAATATGTGCACCTAAAGAAGATAAACAAGAAAGAGGACCCAGGATAGGATGATCAATTCTCACTTAGAAAGACAAATGGGATGGACATGGGAAGTAGGAGAAAACAAGAAACAGGACAGGAGCCTACCGCAGAGGACCTCAGAAAGATTCTACCTAGCAGCTTATAAAAGCAGATGTTGAGACTTATAACCAAAACTTCAGTAGAGTACACTGAATCATATGATAAAAGGCGGAGTTGGTATGACCGGGAGAGGACAGGAGCTCCACAAGGACAAAATATATCAGGGCATGGGGGTCCTCTATTAGACTGTTTCTCCAACCAAGGACCATGTATAGATATAACCTAGAACCCCTGCTCGGATGTAGCCCATGGTAGCTCAGGATCCAATTGGGTACCCTAGTAAGGGGAATAGGAAGCATTTCCAACATGAACTCAATGACTGACTCCTTTACCTCCCCCTGCCTCCTGAGGGAGGAACAGTCTTGCTAGGCCACAGAGGAGGGCATTGCAGCCAGTCCTGAAGATACCTGATAAGCTAGGGTCAGACAGAAGGGGAGGAGGACCTCCTGTAGTAGTGTACTTGGAAAGGGACAAGGAGGAGATGAGGTAGGGAGGCTGGGAATGGAAGGGAATAAGGGAAGGGGCTATAGCTCGGAAAAGTAAATAACCTGTGATTAGTATTAAAAAATAAAAAATTAATATAAAAAGCCTTTTTGAGGTTCTCGAATGAATTATTAGTGTATACTATGATGAGAGGGACAGGGACCACGTATCTTAAACCCTATACTAACCATCACTAAATGTAATTAGAATAATTCAATACTATGTATTATATCTCTGACTTAAATTCATGTATTTTAACATAAATATCTATAAGGACAATAGTCGACATATCACTGATAGTCTTAAGCAAACATCAAGGTCATTTTTTTAAAATAAAAGCTGGAGAATTAGAGATATGTTTCAATGAGAAAGAATATTTGCTGTACTAGCTTGAGACAGATACTCAGACCCAGTCTAAACAAGCAATCAAAGAAACGAAAATAGTCTTTGCCATGCATATTATAACACTAGTATTACAGCTGTGGTGTCAGAGGAATGGTGACAGGAGATTTTTCTGGGGCTTGTTGGGAATGCCTAACTAGGAAAAAGTGGAAAGCTCCAGGTTTAATGAGAAATATTTTAAGTGAATATGGTGGAGAATGATAAACGGGTGTATTTGAAGTCTTCATCTGGCTTCAAATCTTTACACATATCTACACATATGCACATATCGCACACCTAATACATTTAAAAAAATCAGGGTAAATTTAAGAAGTCAAACCTATCCCATAGAATAAATAATTTATAAGTGTTAGAAAACAAGATGACTCTGAAAATGTAAAGAGTTCACATTACCTGTCAAAATGAATGGAACAGCTACTAACCTGTTAAAAAATTGGAACATACAAGAATTAAAAAATTCTAAGAAGGGGGTCAAATATTAAGGACCAAATCTTCATTTGATTCATTTGAATTATCTCTCTGACTACCAATATAAATAATTCAAAAGATAATGCTTCATGGCTTTAATATTCAATTTATTAACATTAAAGTGTTTTTAAATGAAAGCAATACCACTTTGCATATACATGTATATTTAGGTACAATATCCACATATACCCTTTATGCACTAATTCATACATATGTACATGTGAGTATAAATATTGACAGTCTGTCCATGTGTCCAACAATGATTTTCTCATTGTGTTTACTTGCCAAACATTCACTCTGTAACTTTTCCATGCCACAGATTTTTATGACCTCAAGTTTGATAAACTCCCACAGCTTAACTAATTCCAAATAAGAAACTTTAAACTCTCAGCTAGAAGTTCTTAGAGCAAAAAAAAATTCACAAATTGATAATTTCTAACAGCTTGATCTTTTTCTATAAGTGACTTACCTAGATGAATGGTACCAATAGCAAGAATGTGAAAGAATAGCATCTTCTTTATGGGAATTACCAGTTGTCTACGTGATCATTGGGTGAATTATTGAGAATAAAACAACTTTTGGTAATGTAAGCTAATGTTGTTTTGACAAGCTGAATGAATATTAAAGATCCAGTATATTGAATGACCTTGCTCACTAGAACATGGTAATTACAGAGAAATGGGATGTTGACAGAATAAAAAAATATATATATATATCTTCAGAGTTCTTAGCTTTCTTAATAGTAATTTACTTTGACTTTTATATCTGGTAAACATTCCCATACATAATGCTACGCTTAACAATATTCTATTTGCTACCAACCTTACAACTAAGACATTTAAGATATCTCAAGCCCATAGGTGGGAAAATGTGTTACCTTATTGCAATCTTCTTACCTGATATCCCCACTGATCTGATATTGTTTTTATGTTTTTATACTATACCTTTAAAACTGAATCACAAGCTTTTTCTTATTACTCCATGTTTCTCCTTAGGAAAAAAAAAATCACAGGTTTTCCTAGAAATCTATTTTCTATTCCCAGTAATCATTTTCTCCCATTTTTCTCACGGAATGGATTTTTCTTTGCTGTAGAAAGTAAATGAACCTAAAATTTGATTATAAATATGTATGTGATACTCATCAGACAGGATTCTTCAAGAGGAAGACATGTCATCTAAAGAGATGTTGTATGTGTTGATTTCTTTCTCAGTTCCAATTCGCTTTCCACATCACTCCTTCTTTGAAATCCCATTGATGTGCACACCACATACACTCTCTTGGCTTCCTAGCTTACTTGAGATTGAGTGCTTAAAACAAACTTCCCTGGTCAATAAAAATAAATATTCAAGTCAATAGAAAAAAGTAAACTACCATATTTAAAGAGATAGCAAGAGAAAAATTCTATTTCTTTTGGATCATAAGATATGACACTATATGGTCTGAATCTGCTGAGGTGATTTTGCTATCCTGACAGGAGAATCTGGAAATCTATAATAGAAACAGAGTAATAAAATTAAAGTGGAAAGGCAAAGAAGCAAATCCATGGTGGAATTATGACCAGAAACAACCAGTAACACAGTGTTACAGTGTGTTAGATGCTGCACAAATGAGTGATGCAGCAGAACACCTTATTTATTTAAATTATAGTTGAGGTTCTATTTATTTACTTATTTTACTGAATTTTTAAATATCTGTAATTAATGTTGTCATCTGCCCTAAGAACATAGATAGATGCTGAAATGACAGAGATACTAGCTTTGCTGACTCCACATGCCCTTTGGCAGAATAATACCAATTAATGACTAGTCTTTTCCTACTCACCTTCTCATGTGACCCATCCACATGACAAGAGAAAGACAATCATCAGCAGGTCAAACATTTGACAGCAATCATTAGTAACAGCTGCATCCAGATTTGTGTTGTCCAGGAAGATGATCTCTGGGGATGAGATGAAAAATTTTAAGCCTGAGGACATGAAATATCTTGTTAGTCTTTGCTTGCTTTAGAAAAACAAGGAGAGAGAAAAGTAATAATGATTGTTTTCCAGAGTTTAGAAGCTCCATGTTTTAGAGAAAACAGGGAATAGGACAGGAGCCTAGGATAGAGGGCCTCTGAAAGATTCCTCTCAGCAGGGTATCAAAACAGATGTTGAGGCTCATAGCCAAATTTTGGGCAGAGTACAGGGAACCTTATGAAAGAAGGGGAAATGAAAGTCTTGGAGTGGACAGGAGCTCCACACGGAGAGCAACAGTAGCAAAAAATCTGGGCAGAGTTCTTTTCTGAGACTGATACTCCAACCAAGGACCATGCATGGAGACAACGCAGAACCCCTGCACAGATGTAGCTCATGGCAGCTCAGTCTCCAAGTGGGTTCCCTAATAAGGTGAAAAGAAACTGTCTTTGACATGGACTCAGTGTCTGGCTCTTTGATCACCACCCCCTGAGGGTGGGGGAAGCCTTACCAGGCCACAGAGGAAGACAATGCAGCCAGTCCTGATGAGACCTTATAGGCTAGGGTCAGATGGAAGGGTAGGAGAACCTCCCCTATTAGTGGACTAGAAGAGTGGCATGGGAGGAGAAGAGGGAGGGAGGGTAGGATTAGGAGGGGACAAAGTAGGGGCTACAGATGGGATACAAAGTGAGTAAACTGTAATTAATAAAAATAATAAATTAATTAAAAACAAAACTAAAAATCTTCATAAATCTAGTTAAGATATCTTAGTGTCTTGAAGAAAATGTGAACACAAACAAATACAAAAGTGAAAACCTTGAAAGCTAACTGATTGTATTTATAGCATTTTTTATTACTACATAGTGTTAAAATTTTATTACATCTTCTGCCCAATTCCCTCTCTTCATCCACTTCTGCTGTCTATCCTGTTTCCCCTTCTTAGTGACATTCTGGGCCCTTCTTGTTACTTTGCTTCTTTGGGCCTGTCGATTGTGGTATGGTTTCCATGAACAATAAGTCTAATATCTGATTATAAATGAGTACATACCATGTGTGTCTTTCTGAGTCTTGTTTACCTCACTCAGGATGATCTTCTCTAATTTCTTCCATTCACCTGCAAATTTCACGATTTCCTTATTTTTAATAGCTGAGTAGTATTCCATTGTGTAGTTATACCACAATTTCTGTATCCACTCTTCAGTTGAGAGACATCTAGGTTGTTTCCAGTTTCTGGCTATTATGAATAAAGCTGCTATGAACATATTTGAGCAAATGCCCTTGCAGTATGGTGGGACATATTTTGGGTATATGCCCAGTAGTTGTTAAGTGTGTCTTGAGGTTGAACTATTACCAATTTTCTGAGAAAGCTCCAGATTGATTTTTCAAAGAGGTTGTACAAATTTGTACTCCAACCAAATAGATGAGCATTTCCCTTCGCCACGTCCTTGCCTGCATGTGTTGTCACTTGAGTTTTTGATCTTAACCATTTTGGCTGGTATAAGATGGAATCTTAGAATCATTTTGAATTGTATTTCTCTGATGACTAAGGATATTGAACATTTCTTTAATGCTTCACAACCATTCAAGATTCCTCTGTTGTGAATTCCTGGATTAGTTCTGTACCCCATTTGTTAATTGGAGTATTTGATTTGTTCATGTTTATGTTCTTAAGTTCTTTGTATATTTTAGATATTATCCCTGTGCCTGATGTGGGGTTGGTGAAGATCTTTTCACAATCTGTAGGCTGCTGTTTTGTTCTATTGACAGTATCCTTTGACTTACAGAAACTTCTCAGTTTCATGAGATCCCATTTATTAATTGTTGATCTCACAGCCTATCTGTCGGTGTTCAGTTCAGGAAGTTGTCTCATATGACCCATGAGTTCCAGACTTTTCTCCACCTTGTCTTCTAATAGATTTTAGAGTCTCTGGTTTTATGTCAAGTACTTTGATTTACTTGGACATGAGTTTTGTTCAGGGTGATAAATATGGGTCTATTTGCATTGTTCTACATGAAGACATCCACTTAGACCCACATCATTTATTGAAGATGCTTTCTTTTATTCCATTGGATAGTTTTGTCATCTTTGTCAAAAGTGAAGTGTCCGTAGGAGTGTGGGTTTATTTCTGGGTCTTCAATTCAGTTCTGTTGATCAACCTGTCTATTTCAATGACAATACGATACAATTTTTATTAGTGTTGCTCTGTTGTATAGCTTGAAATCAGGGATGTTGATACCACCAGAAGTTCTTTTATTGTACAGAATTGTTTTGGTTATCCTGGGTCTTTTATTTTTGCATATGAAGTTAATGATTGCTCTTTCCATTTCGGTAAGGAATTGTGTTGGAATTTTTATGGGAAGTGCATAGAATCTGTAGACAGCTTTTGGCAGGATGGCCATTTTTATTATGTTAATCCTACCAATCCACGGGCATGTGAGATCTATTCATATTATGATATCTTCTTCAATTTCTTTCTTCAAGACTTAAAGTTCTTTCATACAGGTCTTTCACTTGCTTGACTAGAGTTACATCAAGATATTTTATATTATTTGTGGTTGGCCCAACCTCACCATGGTAGAAAGCCAGTCCCCGAGACTGTTAATGGTGCTGTGCTATGCTTGCACACAGGTGTCTAACATGACTGCTATCTGGGAGGCTCCGCCCAGCAGCACATTGAGGACAGATGCTGGGACATGCAGGTAAACTTGGGTGGAGCTCCAGAGGTTCTTTGGAAGTGTTGGGGAAAGATCAAGGACCTGGAGGGACAGCAACTGCACAAGAATAGCAACCGGGACAACTAATCCAGAACCTTGGGGCTTACAGAAAATGAGACATCACTAAGGACCATACATAGTCTAGACATAGGTTCCCTGAATGTATGTGGCTGATGGGGGACTAAAGTCTTGTGGTTTGTCTGGTGAGTGGATTGGGGTGCTGTCTGTTCCTAACATGGACTCTATTTTCTGCATTTGGATCACTTCCCCCTGGCAAGTGGATGAGGATATGCCCAGTCCTGATATGACTTGATGTGCTGTAGAGGGTTGTTACAGGGGGAGGGATTCTTTCCTTTTCTGAGGGAAAAGTGAAAGGAGAAAGGGCAAGGAGGGGTAGGTGGGGACTGGGAAGAGAGGAGGAAAGGGATAAACTTGAAATGTAAATTAAATAAACTGAAATAAAATATATTTTAAAAACTTGAATTTGAGAGGGTATGTGTGTGAATGCTATGATCTGCATGTGGAAATTAGAAGAGAGATTTAATTGGTTCTATCATTATATTATGTGAATCCCAGAACTAAACTCAGATCATCACATTTAGTAGCAAGTGCCAGAATTCTTTGATCTGAACATAGTTTGCATGTATTACAAAACTTGTATATATACAAATATTATATATATATATATATATATATATATATATATACATACACACATTTTCTCCTTCTGTGCATTTTTGTGTTTCTGTATGTGTGTGTGTGGAATATACTGTTGGCACTGATTGCAGTGGTATGGAGTTTTTGTGAACCTTACAACTTATAGAGCAACTAAGATATCACAAGACAAAATCATAAACAGTTGAGATAATATTATATGATGTAAAGTTTCAGGAGGATTTAAAATGATAAGGGGTAAAAAAGCAATTTGAGTTGGATAGGATAAAGCAATGATGGAAACAGAATTTAGGGAGAAAAAAGTGAAATGAGAAATAGAAAAATATCTCTGAGAACACCTTTATAGTTAGAAAGAAAAGACTGAAGGACATAAGGAAGAATAATAGTTTGAAGTTTTATAAAACAAATGTCCATGGGAAGTGAAAAATAATTACATGTAGAAGATGAGGATGGTGATGAGGGAGG
Organism: Pachyuromys duprasi; assembly: GCA_028658305.1. Taxonomy (NCBI): domain Eukaryota; kingdom Metazoa; phylum Chordata; class Mammalia; order Rodentia; family Muridae; genus Pachyuromys; species Pachyuromys duprasi. Next base: position 30,051,964 of record CM053743.1, read on the forward strand.
ACATCTTTCTTATAGGAATCCCACAGTAGCAGAACTGGTAATGCTGACCCTTTTATAAAAGGGCAAAAGCCTCAACTAAGTAACACAAAAATAGCATTCTACTTGGAAACTGAGCAGCCAATGGGCTACCTTTGAATACAGGGTCTAGGTTCTCCCTAGTAAAGAGAGGGACACAGGGATCTTTTCTGAGACTGATTCTCCAACCAAGGACCATGCATGGATATAACCTATAACTCAGATATAGCGCATGGCTTAATATCCAAGTGGGTTTACTAGAAAGGGGAACAGGGACTGTCTCTGACATGAACTCAGTGGCTGGCTCTCTGAACACCTCTTTCTGGATGGTGCAGCCTTACCAGGACACAGAGGAAGATGATAGAGCCAGCCTTGGTGAGACCTGGTAGGGTACTGTCAGATAGAAGTAGAGGAGGCCCTCCCCTATCAGGAGACTAGGGAAAGGGCATAGGAGGAAATGAAGGAGGGTTGATGGCATTAGGAGGAGACATGGGAGGGGGCTGCAGCAGGTATACAAAGTGAATAAAATATAATATATAAATAAAATTTTTAAAAAGGAAAAAGAAAAAATTCTATAATCAATGTTACAAAATTGGTATTTTAATTATTTTCAAAAATCACTAGCTTTATAAAATTCTATGAATTTAAATGTAGATGTCTGAAAAATGCATTTCTACTTTCTGTATTTTATCTTAATTACCTTAACATTTATAATATCATTGTTTTCTTAGTTATATAAGTAATTAAGAATAGTGTTTCCTCAAAATCCAGCTATACCACTCCTAGGCATATATCCAAAATATGCTCAAGTACACAACAAGGAAATTTGTTCAAACATATTTGTAACAGCTTAAGTCGTAATAGCCAGAACAACCCAGTTGTCCCCCAAAGGAGGAATGGATACAGAAATTGTGGTACATTTACACAATGGAGTACTACTCAGCAATCAAAAACAAGGAAACCGTGAAGTTTGCAGGCAGATGGTGGGAACTAGAGAAGACCATCCAGAGTGAGGTATTCCAGAAGCAGAAAGACACACACAGTATATACCCACTTATAAGTGAATACAAGACATACAATATAGGATAAACATACTAAAATCTGTACACCTAAAGAAGCTAAGCAAGAATGAGGAACCTGGATAAGATGATAAATCGTCACTCAGAAATACAAACAGGATGGACATTGGAAGAAAGAAAAAAAAAACAAGGAACATGGCAAGAGCCTACCACAGAGGGCCTTTGAAAGACTCTACCCAGCAGTATATCACAGCAGATGCTGAGACTCATAACCAAACTCTGGGCAGAGTGCAGGGAATCTTATGAAATAAGGGGGTTAGTCAGACCTGGAGAGGACAGGGGCTTCATAAGGAGAGCAACATAACCAAAAATCTAGCACAGGGGTCTTTTCTGAGACTGATTCTACAACCAAGGACCATGCATGGATATAACCTAGAACCCCTGGTTGGACATAGCCCATAGCAACTCAGTATCCAAGTGGAATTCCCTAGGAAGTGGAACAGGGACTGTATGTGACATGAACTCAGTGGCTGGCCCTTTTAACACCTCCCTCTGAGGGGGGAACAGCATTACTAGGCCACAGAGGAAGACAATGTAGCCAGTCCTGATGAGACCTGATAGACCAGGGTCAGACAGAAGTGGAGGAGGACCTCCTCTATCAGTGGACTTTGAGAAGGGCATGGGAGGAGATGATGGAGGGAGGGTGGGGTTGTGAGGGAATGAAGGAGGGGCTACAGCTGGAATACAAAGTGAATAAACTATAATTAATGTAAAAATTAAAATTAAAAAAATATAAAAGAATGTAACATTTCTGTACTTAAAATTATTTAGAATAAAATAGGATTATTAAAGTAATTACAAAAAACTCAGCATATATTTGATAAGGCATTTAAAATATGTATGAGTTTAGGTATTTTTATTGAAAATAGATTAATTCTTCATAAAGTACATCCCCAACACAGTTTTTCCTTCCTCTTCTCTTCCCACTTCAACTACACATCTCCTCACCCCTAGATCCATACCCTTTTTTTTCCCCTTAGCTCTTAGTATTTAGTAGAGATTACATGTATATCCAATAGAAAAAATATTTCTGCTCTGGGGTTTTATGGTTCTAAGTAAATCTTCCTCTAAAGAAAAACAAACAAACAAAACAAAATAGAATTTATCCAGTCATTTAATAACCTGAGGTCAGAGAGTGTAGCAGGAGCTACAGAAACTAATTTTCTACTACCAGTAAAACATTTCTGTCTCTACCCAGATTGTATCATGAAGCACTCCTGGAGCATTATACCTCTCCTTTCACTTCTAGTGTTTCAGGGAACCATGAATACAACTGTGTTATTCATTGACAGCTGGTTATGGATTAATGGGGTTAAAATCTCATTATCAAATATGTATACACATTGTAATAAACTGAGTTTTTGAGTTTTGGTTTATGTCAAAATAATATAGCTGGTACATTAAATACCACAATAGTAACAACCATGAAATCTTAAAATGCAAAAGGAATATCTGAAAGACTTTTAAGCATTAAGTATATATAATCCTGGAGAAAACCACACTGAATGTGAGTCCTAGCTTTCTCCTTTTCTCTTCTTCTTGTCTTCTTTTTTAAAAAATATATATAATTTGGTGATTTACTACACCCTAGAAAAGAGAAGAAGCATACAGCATACACCATATACCAGGGGTTGGGAGCTTGTCCATTCACTGAACTGTTTAGGGAGAAAAAAGTAAAAGTTGGCAATGAAGTGTACCAAAGAAGTTACAAATTTTAGAACCAAAATTCAGAGGAAGAAAAATTAGAAAGAGGAATAAAACCTTTTCAATGGAGTTAACTTGTAGACCCCTTATTTTCATGTGTAGAAATATATTTTAAAAATCAAAGGAAACTGCTTTTAAGGTGTAATTGGAAATTTAGGTAGCAAAATCAAATAAAAATTTAGAATGGGGAAAAGCTTGCAAATATTTGGGGAATGATAAATATTCTAAACTTTAAGGTGAAACTTTGAAATATTTTGTCCTGAGAAGAGCCAGGTGGGCATTGACCAGTAGGAACTGATTCAAAGTGAAATCTCCCTATCTGTCCCTTGATAAGAAATTAAGCCTATGTTGATTTCATAGTGACAATAGATTTATACAGATGCAGAATTGTTTTTGCACAGGCAGTCATCACCATAGATAATACAACCTTTCCTTTGGTAAAACAGAATAAAAATATTAAAAATATCAAGAAAGTGTGCACAGAGATAATTCTACAATCAAATTATAAATTCAAAGATAAAGACATTGATCACAAGGAAAAAATGATAAACAGATTCACAAAGAATAGGAAAATAGAAAGAGCAAAGTGCAAGTTATATATTTAAAATCCAAATAGCCAAAGCTGTAGCTAAGTGAGTGGGTTTCACATATTATCTATTTTTATACAAATCAAGGAGTAGACCAGGAGACTGAACTCTGGGACCTAAAACACCAGCATTTGTGATTCCTATGGTGAGGAAATCAAGTGGGAAAGTCATAGGGATACCCAGTTATTCCCCAGAAAAACTCCAGGTGACCTGCTGCGCACAGCCCTGATCAGAACTCACAGCCGCCCTGTGTCCCGCCAGCCACCATTATGGACTGGATCACACAGTATGCGGGCCAGACTGAGAACCCCACCAGATACCAATCCAGACCAGGCAGCATTGAGCTGGCGCACACACCTCAGCACCGGCAGCCGCCACCCTGGACCTGGACACATAGTATCAGGACCAGACTGAGGTGCCCCAGGTACCATCTTAGACCATGGTGCACAGCCCCTGGCTCAGAAGGAGTCACCAAGTCTCCAGACCAGAGGGGAGCCCTTAGCAGCAAGCCCATGTCAGAGCCTGGAGCCTCCAGAACAGAGTGGAGCCCCCAGCTGCCATCTCAAACCGGGACACTCAGCCTCTGGCACAGAGTGAGGAGCCAAGCTTCCAGACCAGAGGGGCGACCAGCCTGCAGTGCTCACAGCTTCTAGCACAGAGCACGGAGTCAGGCACACAGATCCCACAACAGAGTAAAACTGAGGCAACAACACACTCTAAAACCACTGGAACTCCCTGATCTTCTTGAAGAATACCCCAGACACCAGCGATTGATAGTTCCAGTCTGAAGTTCAGCCTCAAATCACAAACAACTCCTTGATTATATATAAACAAATGGCCAGAGGTCGACATAAGAACTCACCCAACAAAAATCAGGACACCATGGCCCCACCAGAAACACACAAAAGCAATGGAGATTTTAATTCAGTGGAGACACAGGAAAATTATGTTAAAGCTATGCTTATGCAGTTATTAGAGGAACAAAAAGAAGAAATGAACAAAGTCCTCAAAGAAATTCAGAAGATTATAATGGCCCACATAGGGGAACAATTAAAGACATATAGAGAGGAAACAAAAAAAAAAATGAAAATAGGAGCCACATTCAATCAGATGAAGGAAATGGTACAAAACATAAAAACAGAATTAGAATCTATAAAGAAACTACAAACAGAGAAAAACCTGGAACTGGAGAACTTAGAGAAAAGATCAGGAACCACAAAGGTAGGCATCACCAATAGAATACAAGAGATGGAAGAGAGAATCTCGGAGCTGAAGATACACTTGCTGAAATGGATTCCTCACTCAAGGAAAAAATAAAATCGGAAAAGTCCCAAACACAAAACATTCAAGAAATCAAGGACACCAAGAAAAGACGAAACCTTAGAATAATTGGAATAGATGGAAAAGAAGATTCCAGGTTCCAAAGACCAGAAAATATTTTAAAGAAAATCATAGAAGAAAATTTCCCTAAGATAAAGAAATGTCCATAAACATACAAGAAGCCTACAGAACACCAAATAGACTAGACCAGAAAAGAAATACCTCTCGTCACATCATAGCCAAAACACTAAAGCTACAAAACAAAGAAAAATATTAAAGGCAGCAAGGGAAAAGGGTCAAGTAACATATGAAGGTAGACCAATCAGAATCACAACGGAATTCTCATCAGAAACTATGAAAGCCAGAAGGGCCTGGGCAGAGGTCATGCAGTCTTTAAGGGATCAGAGATGCCAACCAAGACTACTATACCCAACAAAGCTTTCAATCAACATAGATGGAGAAAACAAAATATTTCATGACAAAACAAAATTTAAGCATATCTACACAGCAATGCAGCCCTACAGAAGATTCTAGAAAGAAAGCTCCAATCCAATGAAAACAACTACACCAAAGAAAATATGGGAGTCAGCTAACTTCCCAACAAAAAGAAAAGAAAAAAAAAGCAACGAATCATAGTAAGAACACCAACTCCACTATAAAAGGAAGTAACAGTTATTGGTCACTATTATCTATCAACATCAACATCAAAGGACTCAACTCTCCAATAAAAAGACACAGACTAACAGAATGGTTGTGGAAACAGGATCCAACATTCTGCTGCATCCAAGAAACACACCTAAGCAACAAAGATAAATTCTACCTCAGAGTAAAGGGCTGGAAAAATATTTTCCAAGCAAATGGACCCAGAACACAAGCTGGGGTAGCAATCCTAGTATCTAATAAAAGAGACTTTCAACCAAAGTAAATCAAGAAAGATGAGGAGGGGCACTTCCTTCTCAGCAAAGGAAAATTCCAACAGGAGGACATCACAATTTTGAACATCTATGCCACAAACACAAGACCACCTACAGTTGAAAATAAAACATTTTCAAAGATGAAATCACACATTGATCCCAACACCCTAATAGTGGGAGATTTCAACACTCCACTCTCACCAAGGGACAGATCATCCTGTCAGAAGCAAAACAAAGTAACAAGGGCACTCATAGAAACCCTAAATCTAATGGACCTAATAGATGTCTATAGAACTTTTCACCTCAGATCAAAAGAGTATACCTTCTTTTCAGCACGTCATGGAACCTTCTCCAAAATAGACCATATATTTGGTCACAATGCAAGCCTCAGCAGATATAAGAAGATTGAAATAATCCCTTGAATCTTATCTGACCATCATGGTCTAAAGCTGGACCTCAACAACAACAGAAACAGCAAAAAGCCTGCACATGTATGGAAACTGAACAACTTGCTACTCAAGGACAGCTTAGTTAGGGAAGAAATCAAGAAAGAAATTAAGGCTTCCTAGAATTCAATAAAAATGAAAGCACAGGTATGGGAAACACTGAAGGCAGTGATAAGAGGAAAGTTCATTGCACTAAGTACCTTCAAGACGAAATTCGAAACATCTCCTACAAGTAATTTAATCGCCCAAGTGAAAGCCCTAAAACAAACAAACAAACAAAAAAAAGCAGATACACCCAAGATTAGCAGACAGCTGGAAATAATCAAACTCAGGGTTGAAATCAATAAATTAGAAACAAATAAAACAACTCAAATATCAATGAAACCAAGAGCGGGTTCTTTGAGAAAACCAACAAGATAGACAAGCCCTTAGCCAAACTAACCAAAAAGGAGAGAAAAATTATCAAAATCAGCAAAATCAGAAATGAAAAGGAGGACATAACTATGGACACTGAGGAAATCCAAACAACCATTAGGTCTTACGACAAGAGCCTACAAGCCACAAAATTTGAAAATCAAAATGAAATGGACAATTTTCTTGAGAGATTTCACCTACATATATTAAGCCAAAATCAGGTAGAAAGATTGAATAGACCTATATCCCCCAAGAACATAGAAGCAGTCCTCAACAGCCTCCCTACCAAAAAAAAAAAGCCCTGGGCCAGATGGTTTTAGTGCAGAATTCTACCAGACCTTCAAAGAAGTCCTAACACCAATTCTCTCTAAACTGTTCCACAAAATAGAAATAGTAGGAAATTTACCAAACTCTTTATGTGAAGCCACAGTCATCTTGATACCTAAATCACACAAAGACCCAACATAAAAAAGATAACTTCAGACCAATCTCTCTTATGAACATTGACGAAAAAAAATCAATAAAATACTTGCAAACTGAATCCAAGAAAACATAGAAGATATCATCCATCATGACCAAGTAAGCTGCATCCCAGGCATATATGCAAATTCATCAATGATATCCACCATATAAATAAACTGAAGGAGAAATACCACATGATTATCTCCCTAGATGCCGAAAAAGCATTTGACAAAATCCAACACCCATTCATGTTTAAAGGCTTGGAGAGATCAGGAATACAAGGCACATACCTAAACATAGTAAATGCAACATACAGCAAGCCTGTAGCTAACATCAAAATCAATGGAGAGAAACATAAATCAATACCACTGAAATCAGGGACTAGGCAAGGCTGCCCATTGTCGCCATATCTCTTCAACATAGTACTTGAAGGTCTAGCTAGAGCAATAAGGAAACTAAAGGAGATCAAAGGGATACAAATTGGAAAGGAAGAAGTCAAAGTATCACTATTTGCAGACAATATGATAATATACATGAGTGACCCCAAAAATTCAACCAGAGAACTGCTTCAACTGATAAACAC
>CM053743.1:30059587-30088972 GCA_028658305.1 Pachyuromys duprasi
AATTCTTTACAGACCTTGAAAGAAAAATTCTCAACTTCATATGGAGAAGCAAAAAACCCAGAATTTCCAAAATGATCCTGTACAACAACAGATCATCTGGAGGTGTCTCCATCCCTGACATCAAGCTGTATTACAGAGAAATCATAATAAAAACTGCATGGTGTTTGTATAGAAACAGAATAGTGGATCAGTGGAACCAAATATAAGACCCAGAAATGAACCCACACACCTATGGAAACTTGATTTTTGTCCAAGAAGCCAAAACCATTCAATGGAAAAAAGACAGCATCTTCAACAAATGGTGCTGGTACAAGTGGATTTCTAGATGTAGAAAAATGAAAATAGATCCATATTTATCACCCTGCACAAAGCTAAAGTCCAAGTGGATCAAAGACCTCAACATAAAACCAGACACACTAAAGCAGTTAGAAGAAAAAGTAGGGAAGATCCTAGAACTCATTGGCATAGGAGACTTCTTCCTGAATAGAACACCAACAGCACAGGCTTTAAGAGCAACAATCAACAAATGGGACTTCATGAAACTGAAAAGCTTCTGTAAAGCAAAAGGCACTGTCATCAAAACAAAAGGACAGCCTACAGACTGGGAAAGGATCTTTACCAATTCGACATCTGACAGAGGGCTAATATCAACTATATATAAAGAACTCAAGAAGTTAAAAATAAAAATCAAGTAATACAATTAAAAAGTGGGTTATGGAGCTAAAAAGAGAACTCTCTATAGGGGATTGTAGGATGGCAGAAAAACACTTAAAGAAATGCTCAATGTCCTTAGCCATCAGGGAGATGCAAATCAAAACAACCCTGACATTTCACCTTACACCTATCAGAATGGCTAAGATCAAAAACTCAAGTGAGAATACATGCTGGAGAGGTTGTGGAGAAAGGGGAACCCTCCTCCATTGCTGGTGGGAATGCAAACTTGTACAACCACTCTGGAAATCAATTTGGCACTTTGTTAGACAATTAGGAATAGTGATTCTTCAAGATCCAGCTATACCACTCTTAGGCATATGTCCAAAAGATGCTCAAGTACACAACAAGGACATTTGCTCAACTATGTTCCTAGCTGCTTTATTTTTAATAGCCAGAACTTGGAAACAACCCAGATGTCCCTCAGTTGAGGAATGGATACAGAAATTATGGTACTTTTACACAAGGGAATACTACTCAACAATTAAAAAACGAGGAAATCATGAAATTCGCAGGCAAATGGTGGGACCTGGAAACTATCATCCTGTGTGAGGTATCCCCAAAGCAGAAAGAAACATATGGTATATACTCACCTATTCAGACCTATAGTATAGGAAAGTCCTGCTGAAATCTATATGCCTAGGGAAGATAAACAAGAAGGAGGACCCAGGTTGGGATGATCAATGATTGCTTCGATGGACAAATGGGATGGACATTGAATGTAGGAGAAAACAAGCAGCAGGACAGGAGTCTATCAAAGAGGGCCTCTGAAAGACTTTACGTAGCAATGTATCAAAGCAGATATTAAGACTCACAACCAAGCCTTTGGCAGAGGGCAGGGAATAATATGAAAGTGTTAGTTAGTCTTGGCTAGAACAAGAGCTCCACAAAGACCAAACAGATCAGGGCACAGGGGTCTTTTATGAGACTGTTTCTCCAACCAAGGACCATGTATGGATATAACCTAGAACCTCTGCTCAGATGTGGCCCATGGTAGCTCAGTATCCAACTGGGTACCCTAGTAAGGGGAACAGGGTCTATTTCTGTCATGAACTCAATGGCTGTCTCTTTGACCCTCCCTCCCACACACACACCCAGGAGGAACAGCCTAGCTAGATCCCAGAAGAAGACATTGCAGCTAGCTCTGAAGAGACATGATAAGCTAGGGTTGGATAGAATGGGAGGAGGTCCTCCCCCATCAGTGGACTTGGAGGAGAGGAGGGAGGAGATGAGGGAGTGATGGGGATAGTGGGAGGTAATGAGGGAGAGGGCTATGACTGGGATACAAAGTACATAACCTGTGATTAATATAAAAATAAATAAATTACATTTTTAAAAAGACAGAAAAAAAGAAAATAAAAGAAAATTAGGGTAGATTGCACTGTACTTTTAGCATTTAGTACATACAAGTGGTAAGAAATGGGATCACTTGAGCTCCAATTCTCAAGAAAAGCAAGGGCAATGCAGTAAGAGCCAATAAAAATCAAAACTGAAATGAACTAGTACTTTAATGATAGAGTTAATATTTTCCAATAGCTAGCCAACATAAAGTCACTATGGATGATCATTGCCAAGATGAGTCAAGTATTCTCCAACTCCTGATAACTACGTCTGTGTTGAGCATTATCTGGACTTAGTATTTCACTACTAACAACATAATAGAAGTTGAGGCTATTGATACTACAAACAGCCAATGAAAACCATGCAATGTCTCTACTTCTTCTTGTACTACACCCCAGCCTTTCATATTCTGGAGGAACAAAAAACAGTGATAAGGAAAGAACTACAGTGCAAAGGCTTAGAGGTCTTCTATTTTCCATAGGTTTGACTTGTCTATCATTTTTTTTTTTAGATTTGTTGCTCAACTATGTTCACAGCAGCTTTATTTGTAATTGCCAGAATATGGAAACAACATAGATGTCCCTCAATGGAGGAAAGGATACAGAAATTGTGGTACGTCTACATAATGGAATACTACTTAGCTATTAAAAACAAGGAAATTATGAAAATTGCAGGTAAATGGATGGAACTAGAAGAGATCATCCTGAATGAGGTAACCCAGAAACACAGACAGGCATGGTATACATTCACTAATAAGCAGATATTAGTCATGTAATATAAAACAGCCATCTACAGAGCTAAAGAAGCTAAACAAGGAGGAGGACCTTAAGGATAATGCTTAAATCTCATTCAGAATGGCAAGCAAGATACACACCAGAGCATTGGAAGAGAGGAAGCAAGATGGGAGTCTACTACAAAGAGTCCTCTGAAAGTATTCACCAACAAGGGATTGAAGCAGATCCTGAGACTCAGGGCCATACTCTAGATAGAGTGCAAGGAGTCTTATGGAGGAACAGAGGGGTGGGATTAGAAGGACATGGAGGGGACAGGAGCCTCACAAGGAGACGAACAAAACAAAAAGATCTGAGCCAGGATGCCCTGCAGAGGCTGATGCACCAAATGGGGACCATGCTTAGAAAGGACCTAGGCCACCTGTTCAGATGTGGCTGATTGGCAGCTCAGTCTCCATGTGGATCCCTGAGTGATGGCATCAGGGGCTGCTTCTATCATGAACTCATTGACTGCTCTCTAATCACTCACCCCTAATAATGCTGCCTTGACTGGCCACAGAGGAAAAAGTTCCAGGAAGTCCTGATGAGCCTTAACAAGCTATGGGCAGATAGTGGAGAACTCCCTCTTTCAGTGGACTAGGAGAAGAGGATGAGCAGAAGAAGGAGGGAGAGGGAGGCTGGGAAGAGTTGAGGGAGGAGGCTTCAATCTGGATATATAATGAATGAATTGAGAGGAAAATTTTTTAAAAATTACTCTTATCCTTTCCTCAAAAAAAGATTTGCTTATTTTATGTATGAATGTTCTATCTGCACACACACACATGCATGCCAGAAGAAGGCATCACATTCCACTATAGATTCTTGTGACCTATCATATGGTTGCTGGGTATTCAGGACCTCTGGAAGAGCAGACAGTGCTCTTAACTGCTGAGCCATCTCTCCAGCCTGCCTATCATTTCTTTAGGTCTTTGAAGCAATTACCACCATATAATTTGACTGTAGCCTCATAGAAGTATTTTATAAAGAACCATGACCTCTGGCTCTCAGAAAGGAGGAACTAAATCAAATGATCATTGTTTTATGTAGGTAAAGATTTTTTTAGCAAAATAATAATACGAATGTATCCTGTGGAAATAAAGTGGTGACTACAAGTTGTCTATAAAGACCGAGAAAGATCAAATGTGGTGCCGGTGAAAGTATTTTTCAGTCAAATGAAATATGAGTTGATGATTTTGGAAGATGAGCCCTAGCCTAAACCAGCCTCCAGAAAAAACACACATTATATATATATATATAATCAGCAATAGGTTAGTTGGTTAGTTTAAGTTCGAGTGCAGGAGATAAAAAGTTTGTTTTTCTTGTTTTTCTCACCTAATCCCCAACTGTAAAAGATCCTCTGCTTTAAAAATGTTATAAATTTCACAACAAAAAAGAGAGTGTAAGAAAGTGTACTTCAAAGGTGGGTTGGGAGCCTGAGAATAACTTTGAAAATCATGAACAGACATTTGTATGCATTGGTGGCATGAGCCACCTGCAAAAAGGGACTGCTAACATAAGTTTAGCAGTCTGTTTTGTGATATTTAAAAGTTTGAACTAATTAACAATAAAGATTATTTTCTCCTGATATTAAAAACTGTTACCTCCTTGAAGAATACAAACCTTCTAGGACCTTTACAGCCAATAGGAAATTTACAGATCAGTTAGTGTACCATTTCTCTAAAAGTCAATAGCTTGTTTACTCACTGAATCAGGATTAGGCTTAGTCTAGGGATGTCAGGATAAATGTCAGTATACATAAGAGGGGTGGCATTTTGACTTAATTCTCAGAAAAATTCTTTGTAACATGTAATTCCATTAATGCTTACTAAGTATGTTTCTCAACTATATAAAACTGAGTTTTCTGTGAGAATTAAATGAAATAACATACAGAAATTCTAGAAAATATTTCATATATTAGCCATATGATAATTTGAAATGGATAATAAAAAACAAATGATGTATACAAGCAACTGTCAAAATTCTTAAACACAGTAAAAACTGGAAGGAACATCCAGTAAAGTATATTAGAAAAATGTCCTATATCCTTCATCCTAGTAAAAGAAAAATGCTGTTGATTTTGTTGTTTGTTTGTTTAGTGTGTCTGTGTCAAGAGTAACAAAAGGAAAACAGGCTATGAATTTGAGATGTGGGAAGAAAGAAGAGTAGGAAAGAAAAGATGGAGGAAGGAGATAATGTAATAATATTTTAATTGAATTCAAAAAACAATATAAAACAGATACATCAAATGCCATGCCAGGCTTCATTTATGCCAGCTGTGCTGACAGTTAATAGATTAAAATGTTTCTGGACCTAGGACCCCTACACAGATATAGCCGATGGGCAGCTTGGTCTTCATGTGTGTTCCCTTGTAAGAGACTCCCATTTTCTGAGGAGCAGGAGAGAAAAGACAGGGTGAATAAGGAGGGATTGTGGAACTGGTAGGAGAGAGGAGAGAGGGGGCTACAATCGGGATGGATAATTAATTAATTAATTGAATTTAAATGTGTCTAATGAGAAATAACTCATCCCCACCTCAAATACATTTAGTGAACACCTATAGTGCACCACGTACCATAAAGAACACTTAAAGGGAAATGATAACCCAGACAAAAATATCCAGTACCTCATAGAATGCAAACTGTAATTGTTGAAACAGTTGTTATTAGTATTGAATAACAGCTCATACATATATGCATACATACACACATACCTACATACATACATATGTACATATGTGTCGAATACAGGTCGACACATTTGAAGGGTTATATGGAAACCAACTACAGTAGAAGCTTCTCAAAATAAATACTTAAATGAAAGGAATCTAAATTGGAACCACCAAATAACAGGTGAGATGAAAATCCCCAACATCTCTCACCACCAAATGAGATCTCCTGTTCTGGGAATGGGTAACATCCAATCCAGGTTTTGGCCAAAAGGCCCAATAGAAACTCTCAAACAACCCAGGCTATTGCCAAGGTAAGAATTTGTTCTCCATAAACTGATGCCAACACCCTATTCCTTAACACAACAACTACAAAACTCACTGAACGTGAAGAAGCAGAGCGGGTGCTACCTAAAGCCTTTACCCTTAGTGATGAGTGTTCATGTTACTGGAAGGCACTACACGCACTGCAAGACAAAATGGCAAACACCAACACAGCTTTAAAACCTGCAATCTACAATTAGGGGCCTGCTTGTAAGATGTATATTTGCTCAGGAGTGGCACAAAACTTGTACAATTAAGATTTAATCCATGAGATGGAACCCATGATTGATACTTTCTGGTTGGCCAAGAATCTGACACTAAATACACCACAGACCCAAGGTAAAACAAAATGTTACCTTTCTGCTAAATGAACATAACAATAAAATGACCCCAAATGGCATTTTGCTATATCAACAGATTATTGTCTGGTCAGCCAGCAACAGAGGAGCTTCCTGCTGTAGTAGATTGGAACAAATACAGATGGGTAGAAATCCTTTCTCTCATGGCTCAGGTAATCTTGCTGAAGAGAAGGTGGGGGTGGGAAGATTCTAGAAGCTAGAGGAGACTGAGGGCACCAAGGAAATAAGGCCTTCTAAACCAACAGGACCAATGCACATACGAATTCACAGATACTGTGCCACCGGGCACAGGACGAACACAGGTCTAAGCCAGATGAGATGCCAGCACTGAGCATACAAGTGGACACAGGTCCTCATCCCTAACCTAGAAACCATCTTTAATTGCTGAGCACTCATAAAGGAAAAAATAAAATTTTCTCCAACAGAATCTTACTAGGAACAAAACCATATAAAAGGGCAGGCCCAATACCCAGTAGTAGACAGCCAATACAAAATGAACCCAATGGTATTTTGTAAAAAAAAAAATAAAAAAAAATATATATATATACACTAGGCATTTTTGTTGACGCTATTGTTTAATCATAGAGCTCATTGGCATATATATTACAGATTCTGATTTTATTTTAATGGTTTTTTTTGTGTGTGTCAATGTGTGTGTCTCAGTACCTGTGTGTATTTTTGTGCTTGTTTGTTTGTTGGCTCTTTTTTCCTGTTTGTTTGCTTTGACATAATCTGAATTTTAAAATTCATGGCATTATTACTATTTTTTGTACCTGTTCGTATCGTGATGAAGGAAAGGAAAAAATACTGCAGATTTGAGTGACTAGAAAAGTAAGGAGTATTTGAGAGGAGATAGGAAAGGGCAAGCCATAATTATATATTGTATGAAAAATTATTTTCAATGAAAAATTCTCTCCTATCACACAGAAATGAAATTGGAGCAAATGGTTTAGAAGTGGTTGTCACAACTGTGCCCATAAAAAATACTTAAGTTCTATACTAAATAGATTTTGCTAATATAGTATTAGAGGTGAATTATTGTTAGAAACAAAAAAATAAGATTACTAATATAGTCACCAAGGCTATTACTAAAATTTAAAAGATTATCCCTTTTCCCTCTTCAATGACATTTAGCAAAATAAACTAGAATAAAAGTACAATGAAGCAAAAATGTATAACAAACTTGAGATAGTTTAAGACAGTTATCTATGATGTCCTCTTAAAGGAAAATAAATATTCAGAAGGTGAGGAAAGAAATTGAGTGATTCCCCATAGAAATGACATTAATTCATTGCCACTGATAAAATTTCAGGGAATAGTAATTACAGCAAAAGGGTTGAAAGACCAAGACTATATTCTGAATTTGGAATACCTCAATAATTAAGTGGTATTTTGAAGATAATAAGTTGTAAAAAGTTCCTTGGTGGCCTGTCAAGGATGCATCATAAGGAATGAGTGATCAAAGAGCAGTCAACTGAGTTCATGATAGAGGCAGAGGAAGGGAAATCTTCCCCCATTGATGGTGGGAGTGCAAACTCGAACAACCACTTTGGAAATCAATCTGGTGCTTTCTCAGAACATTGGAAATAGTACTACCTCAAGATCCAGCTACAACACTCCTGGGCATATGCCCAAAAGTTGCCCCACCATTTGTAAGCACCTTTATTTGTAATAGCCAGAACCTGGAAACAACCTAGATGTTCCTAAACAGAGGAATAGATACAGAAATTATGGTGCATCTACACAATGGAATATTATTAAACTATTAAAGCCAGAGGCTGGAAACAGCCCAGATGCCCCTTAGTCAAGGAATGCATAGCGAAACTGTGGTACATCTAAACAATGGAATATTACTCAGTGATAAAATACAAGAAAATCATGAAATTTGCAAGTAAATGATGGGAACTGGAAAAGATCATACTGAGTGAGGTATCCCAGAAGCAGAAAGACACATAGGGTATATACTCACTCATAAATGGATATTAGACATATAATATAGGATAAATATACTAAAATCTGTACACCTAAGGAAGCTAACCAGGAAGAAGGACTCCAGCTAAGATGCTCAATACCCATTCAGAAAGGCAAAGAGGATGGACATCGGAGGAAGGAGAAAACAGGAAACAGGACAGGAGCCTACCATAGAGGGCCTCTGAAAGACTCTACCCTGAAGGGTATCAAGTCAGATGCTGGGACTCATAGCCAAATTTTGGGTAGAGTGCAGGGAATCTTATGAAAGAAGTGGGAGATAGTAACACCTGGAGAGGACAGGAGCTCCACAAGGACAGCAACAGTTCCAAAAAGTCTGGGCACAGGGGTCTGAAACTGATACTTCAGCCTAGGACCACTCACGGAGATGGCCTGAAACCCTTGAACAGATGTAGCCTATGGCAGTTCAATATCCAAGTGGGCTCCATAGTAATGGGGACAGGGACTGTCTCTGACAGGAACTGATTGGC
The DNA here is from genome assembly GCA_028658305.1 of Pachyuromys duprasi. Classification (NCBI taxonomy): domain Eukaryota; kingdom Metazoa; phylum Chordata; class Mammalia; order Rodentia; family Muridae; genus Pachyuromys; species Pachyuromys duprasi. Next base: position 30,068,217 of record CM053743.1, read on the forward strand.
CTGCTCTTTGATCACCTCCCCCTGATGGGGGAGCAGCCTTGCCAGGCCACAGAAGAAGACAATACAGCCACTCCTGATGAGCCTGATAGACCAGGATCAGAGAGAAGGGGAGGAGGAACTCCCTTATCAGTGGACTGGGAGAGGGACACTGGTGGGGAAGAGGGAGGGTGGGATTGGGAGGGGGAGGTACAGGGGGATACAAAGTGAATAAACTGTAATTAATAAAAATTAAAAGAAAACAAGGTAATCATTAAATTTGCAGGCAAATGCATGGAAGTAGAAGAGATCATCCTGAGTGAGATAACCCAGAAACAGAAAGGCAGACATGGCATATACGCACTTATAAGCAGATAATGGACTATAATATAAGATAGCCATCAAACACTAAAGAGGACCCTAGGGAGGATGATTAAATCTTATTCAGAATGGCAAACAGGATAGACACCAGAAGTGGTGGAAAGGAGGAATCGTAATGAGAATCTACTGCAGAGAGTCCTCTGAAAAGATTCACCCAACGGGATCGAAGCAGATGCTGAGACTCAGGGTCAAACTTTGGGCAGAGCACAGGAAATCTTATGGAGAAGATGAGGGGTGGAAATAGAGGGACATGGAGGGGACAGGAGCCCCACAACAAAACAAAAAGATCTAAGCCCAGGATGTCCTGCAGAGATTGATGCAGCAAAGGAGGACCATGCATGGAGAGGACCTAGCGCCCTGATCAAATGTGGCAGATTGGCAGCTCAGTCTCCGTGTGGATGTCTGAGTAAGGGGATCAGGGCCTGCCTCTATCTTAATGTCTTTTTTATGAAGCAATAAGGAATGCAAACCCAGAAACCTTACATTCAATTGTTAAAAAGGCTTACTTGTGCAATCGTGACACCCATTTTATTGGAGTAATTATTCTTTTTATTGGATTCAGGGTCCACTCCATGATATTGAACCCATAGATACCGCTACTAACGTGGCTAACCATATGGGACTAAATATGACATAAGCTTAGAGGAATAGCTATTACGCTTATTCTGCCAAAAGAAAATAACAATAAATGACTCATAATGAAATACTGCTATACCCACACATCAGAGCATTACACAAACCTCATAATAAAAGCTTCTTCTTGCAGCACATGGTAATTAGGACAGAGATCCAAACTCTGCAAATGTGCAGAAAGGACAGAATTTGGAGCCCTGGGTGCCAAATGAAAGGTCTTTATCTAAGCAGCCTTAGTTACTTTTCTAATATTGTAACAAAACACCATGACCAAAGCAAATTATAGAAGAATTGAATGTGAAATTACAGTTGCAAAAGGCGAGTCCATAACCACCATGTTTGGAAGCATAGCGGCAGGCAGGCAGTAATGTTGCCTCACCAAAAGCTGAGAGTTTCCATCTGATCCATAAGCATGAGGCACAGTAAGAGAAGGAGACCTAACTGCAAATAATGTGGAATCTTGACACATTTCTCTAGCCCTAAATATTAAAGTATTATTTGATTAATATTTTGAAAAGTTCGTACATGTTTATAAAAAATTTTTGGATGATTTGTTTACCTACTACTTCCCTCTTGCTTTCCTCAAATCATCTTCAAGTGTTCTTCCCAACTTTAGGTTCCCTCATTCTTTGGCTTTCATTATTTTCCTTTGTTTTGTTTTGTGTTTTTTTTCTTTTAATTACAGATTTTTATACAATGACTTTTGATCACATAATTTCCCATTCCCACCTGGGCGTAGGAGCTATGGGGTATGGTTGATATTCTCACTGACACTCCATTGAAGAAAATGGATTTTCCATTTGCCAGTGACTATCATTTGCAAATAGATTCTTGGTTAGGGACTGGGCCTTGTTTTTACTTCATACTCCAGTTGTGTTTAAATGGAACCAGTTCAAGTCTGTGTACTGTCATATGCTCTGTAAGTTCATATGCACATCAGTTGTGTTGTGTCTGGATACACTGTTTCCTTATAGTTATACACTACCTCTGGCTCTTATGATCTTTCAAGTTTTCTGGATATATGTCTGGGCCTTGTGGGGAGGGAGCCTTTGATAAATACATCCCATTTAGGACTGAGTGTTCCAAAGTCTCTTACTGTCTGTGCATTGTCCAATAGTGATGCAAGAGGTTTCTGTGGTGAGGGTTGAGTGATGTTCTGACTTGGGGTGTAGCAATATGTCATCACGGGTTGTTTATTGCTATATTTGTCTAGCAGAATAATAGCAGTAGGTTTTCCCCTATGCCTGTAACCCATTTTTGCAGGTTCTTGACCGCTTTAGCATTTTCAGATATGGAGTCCATGTCATGGAGTAGGCAGCATAAAATGGTGTTAGGTTACTCCCAAAATATGTGTGCCACTATTTTATGAGTATATCCTATTGAGAGAGCTCCACAGTTGGTCAGTGTTCACGGCCAGGTGATATTTATGGTTATTGACTTTTCCCTCCAGCTCACATGTTGGTTCTGTATATTACACAAAGTCCACCTAGTGCTGTTCATAGACGCATGGTAAATGAGTATGATGCCATTTAATGCAATACGGACAAACCCAAAGGAATACTACAATGGCTACAACCCAAAGGAATAATGACTATTTCCCTCATCAGCCATCACCTGCAATGTCCCTCTGCCTCATGTGTCCTTCCTCTATCCATGCTAGAATTTTGATTGGCACGATATTTCACACAATTAATGCAGGTAACCGCAGCTATTATGGGTTTGAGTGCAACAGCCATGACTGCGTCTCACAACTCTCTTCTCACTCCAGCTCTAATATTCTTCCCACACTTGCTTCAATACTGTTCTCCAAGCCTTGTAGATGGAGGTCAGGTAGATGTCCCACTTAAGGTTTAGCACTCAGAGCCATTCATTTTCATGTTAACTAGTTATAAGACATTGAAGGTCTTCTGCAACACTGCATTCTGCATGCAAGGCAAGATGTGCACACTGGTCCAATGGTGCAAGGTCTGCTGTGGAATGGGCCTACTGGTTTCTGGTCTGATCTCTGAATGCTCCAGAGGATGTAACTCACGTTATTCGTGTAATGTAATAAACTTCTTTGTTATCTCTTTGTTGTTGATTCTAAAACATTTTACTTTTATTTAGATTATTACTTCTAGAGAAATCATCACAGTCTCCCAAAGACTACATTTAGATTACACTGACACTTTCCTTAAAACCGATGCTTATTGAATGAAATGTAGCACTTCAGTACATCTTTCTTATTGGACTGAGGGCTTTAAGAGGCTTTGTAAACATGTACAAAAAATCATCAGAATAATTCAGTGCCAGTCAATGGTTTTATGTAGAGTAGATTGTGATTTTTTTTAAGCTAGAGCATAGACTAGAGCATTGTAGTTCTTTGTTTTGGTTTGGTTTTACTGCAAGGACTTCGAGATTTTACTTATTTATTAGTCTCATGACTTAACACTTTACCACAATTTAATACAGCCTAACTCCTCTCTTCTTCATATTATTTTTAAAGGCCTTTGTTTTAGCCATTCTTTATTTCAACATTTATGCCAGACTTCACACATCATGGTTAAGTAAAAATCCAACCAATCACTTTATTTTGTTCATATTTAAAACTAATTGCTATTATTTTGTACACAGTTAATATTTTTGCTACAACTTTCTGCTATGAGTTATTAGCATTGCAAATTATTTTTAGTTTTTTTAAAAATACTTTCTTTAAATTTTAAATTCAATTAACATTTCTTCTGTGATTCTTACCTCCAATGACATTCTTTTGGCATTTCTTATTATACAGCCCTAATGATAATTTTATTTCTTATGTCTAAGAAAATGCATATTGATTATGTCTTTGTTTGCTGAAAATAAATACTATCATAAAGTGACAGGGTTCTGTTAGTTATAGAAAAATTACTTTGTGCATCTCCATGGAAGGTACTATTACTTTTCAGAAATTGAGATGTAATTTGGAAACACATGGAAAAATATCGTTATTTCAACACTTTTTTGACATCAAGGGAGCCCACTATAAATAAGAATTTTTGTACTAGACTTTTTGTGGAAAATTGTTCAGATAAGAAAAAAAAAGATATGTTCAAAGTCTGGGGGAGGATGATAAAGTTGGACATATAAGAGCATTGTGCTATTGTCTTCTCATTGCACTGTTTCTGGTGAGAAATTAGTATCTTCATATTCTTCCTTCTCATCACATAATATAAAGATATGGTTATGGCATATATTCATATTATTATGATTATATGATCATCACATGTACGATTATGACATATTAGAGCACATTTTTCATTATTATTTACTTGAAGTTTGTTGAAACCTTAGATATGTGTATGTTTTATTGTCACTTTAGGAAATTTCAGTCATTCACTTGAAATATTACTTATTCAAATGTTTATTAAGCAATATGAAATTATTCCACAGTTTTACCATGCTTTGTTTGTCTCTATCATTTCTTTTTTTCTTTATCCTCTCTGATAAAGTAGTTCCAAATACTATAAGGAGAAAAAGTTCAACATGTAAAGAATAAATTTATCTAGACTGAAATACATATACTTATCTAGATAAATGGTAAAATACTATTTAAAATTTATAAGATATATTAAGTATACTATAACAAGATGTATCAGTATGAAATAAAGAATACTAAAGTCAGTTTCAACACTGCAGAAAGAGAAGCTAAACAAATTAAATTTAAAAAAGCCTCCTGCATTAGGAAAGTAATTATAAATAAACGATGTATAATTTTTGTCTTAATTTTTGTGATTATATTTATATTTCTTGCTTTCTTTTCCTACATATATGTGTATATACCTGTGTTCCTAAATGTAATAGGTTAATTCTGTATAATATTACTTGTGTGTATTTCATTCTAATTTCTATGTATGTTTGCAAGACTGACTGCTTTGTATTAGATAATCAGTTGATGATCTCCATAAAATTTATCTTTTCTTGGAATTTTTTCCAAATGACTAATAGTCAAATTTTGAGGAGAATGCATGGAATTTTAAGAAAGAAGGGGGAAATAGAAAGACCTGGAGGGGACAAGAGCTCCAAAAGGAGACCAACAGAGCCAAAAAATCTGGGTTCTGGGGAGCCCTGCAGAGTGATACCCCAACCAAGGACAATGCATGGAGAGGACCTAAAAACTCTGCTTAGATGTAGCCTATAGACTCAATTTCTAAATGGCTCCCCTAGTAAGGGGGTCAGAGGCTGTCTCTGGCATGAACTCAGTGGCTGACTCTCAGATCACCTCCCTCTGGGGGGTGCAGTCTTGCCAAGCCCAGGGAAGATAATGCAGCCTGTCCTGATGAGACCTGATAGGCTAGAGTCAGATGGAAAGGGAGAAGGACCTCCCCTATTAGTGGATTGGGGAAGGGATATGGATGGAGAAGAAGGAGGCAGTTTGGGATTGGGAGGGGACAAGGGAGGGGGCCACGGCCAGGATACAAAGTGAATAAATTTTAATAAATAATAAAAATTTAAAAAGTAATTTTAAACAAAATAAATGACTCCAGATTTTTTGTTTTGTTTTGTTTTTGAAAGTAGTAATTTTTTTTCTCCCTTTGTTCTAGAAACAGTTCTGCTACTGCGTAGAATGCTAAAGCAACCGCCAATGTGCAATGCTCTGGCTTCATACTGATGTAGCATAAACAATAGCCAATGTGTCCTTGACAGATTCCTGAATCTCGTAAATTTTGTAGTGTCTGTTACACTGAAACATGTTTATTAAGTGGCACATATATCTGTCAACAATCTTTTTTTATAAAGATTTATATGATGTTCATAAGAGTTGTGTAATTTTGGCATTTTGGATGGTATTTGGCCAAGTGTTTTATAGAAAAGGAACGTCTCTAATAAAAATACATTTTTATTATAAAAGACACAGTATCATTAAATCACCTTAATTAAGAGAATTTTCTTTTTAAGAAACTAATTGCTCTTTCATAAAACATACATACGTATATATAACTTCTGCTGATTGACCCTTAAATAAACAGGCTACTCAACATTCAAACATATGGTATTGCATCTATTTTGGAAGAATTTTATTAGGTATAACAGAGGGTAACCGTGACCTAAAATAAGTCAATTAGACCATAATTATACCTGTTTGTTTCACAGTTTATTTGGCCAACATCACGCTCTCTCTCTTTCCCCTTTCCTTTTCTCTCTCTCTCTCTCTCTCTCTCTCTCTCTCTCTCTCTCTCTCTCTCTCTCTCTCTCTCTCTCTGTGTGTGTGTTTGTGTGTGTGTGTGTGTGTGTGTGTGTGTGTATGTGCATCTGTAAGCAGAAGAGCGGTTCCACACTGCAGAATTAGGAAATATATTTGAATTTGGGGTAGAATGTGGTTTGCAGACATCCTTTTCTATGATCATTATTATGATGTGCTTTTCTTTGGGAAGATTGGGTTACAGATTAAGGAGGGAAGGCATACTTGTTTTTATTTCAGAAGTCATCATGAAAGCTTAAAGATTATTTAACATTTTAAATATATCTATCTGCTTCTTTGGTGAAACTGTTTTTGTGGCAGTTCTCATTGTTCTAATCGAATAACCCAGGTGGACACTGCCTTTTTCAGGTGATAATTTGGAAATTAGTATTTCTTGGCTATTTAATACTGAATAATTTCCAACTATATTTCTAAGATGTTTATATTTGTGAAGTCTTAAATTACAATCTAGGTATAAATGAGCAAACATTTCATTAAAAAGTGAAGAGTTTCATGACAACACCCTTCCTTGGAAAATGGAGCCTCCTGAGCCTTCCTAATAGCTGGTGACAGCCATTAGTGGTTTTCTCTGAAATTGAAAACATTTTCCATCTGTTCATACACACTCATTACAAAGTAGTTAAGAGCCTGTGGGATCACAAAGGCACACTTTGGCAAATTACAAAATATCAAAATGAGTTATTGAAGAGGCCTCAATAACTATATAATAAGCTGTTCAAACCTGCAATTGTCAAGTTTTGTATAAGACAAGGCATCTGCATGCTAAAATCAAGTCTACCATTTAATACTCCGGTCTCTTCTGTTAGAAGATATTTATTCCGAAAAAACTCTTCTTAGCAGTGTATCAAAGCAAATATTAAGAAACATAACCAACCCTTTGGCAGAGTGCAGGGAATCACGTGAAAGAAGGGGGAGTTAGTATGACCTGGAGAGGTCAGGAGCTCCGCAAGAACCAAATATATCAGGGCACAGGGTTCTTTTATGAGACTGTCTCTCCAACCAAGGACCATGTATGGTTATAACCTAGAACCCCTGCTTGTATGTAGCAAATGGTAGCTCAATACCCAAGTGGGTATACTAGTAAGGGGAACAGAAACTATTTTGGACATGAACTCAATGGCTGGCTCTTCGCCCTCCCTGTCCCTCAAAGGAGGAGTAGCCTTGCTAGGCCACAGAAGAGGACATTGTAGCCATTCCCAAAGAGACCTGATAAGCTAGAGTTAGATGGAAGGGGAGGAGGTCCTCCCCTATCAGTGGACCTGGAAAGGTGCAGGGAGGAGATGAGGGAGGGAAGAGGGGGAATAGGGAGGAAATGTGGGAGGGGGCTACAGCTGGGATACAAAGTATATAACCTGTGATTAACATAAAATAAAAATGAAAAAAGAAATAAAAGACTGCTATATATCCACATATTTTATATTAATAGAATACACTGTGTATAGATATGATGAATAAATGTGTTAACTATAGCCAATGTGTAATAAATAAAATTAATATATAATATAAAAAAAAGAAGATATTTATTCCTGTACTTACGGCTCAGGTTTTTTTTAAGGGAATTTGTTTAATTTGGTCAGTTTTTAAAAAAATAAAGACTCTCCTTTCCAGTCTTTAGGGAAGAGCTTTTTAATGGACTCTCTTAAGAAGGACTAACTAAAGGAATGAACTTGATGATGACACCCAGGGATTCAGTTGAACATAAGGAAGAGAAGTATCTTGGTCAGTTTTGAAAGTAATGCCAGGGGACAGGGCACTTCTCTTCTATGACATTCAGGAAAAAAAGGATGAAGGACCAGAAGATATTATTTTGCCAAAATGCATGTATATGGAGAGGTGCATTCTTTTATCTTATGATTCTTTAGTCATTTTTGGTACCCATAACCCAACAGCATATTACTTGTAGCATTACTATTGTCTCCCGTAGAAATTATAATAAGGAAGAAAGACTTGTGAGAGTTTATGTTTAAATTGGAATACAGAACAAAGTATAGCAATAATAATCTGTGCAAGATAAATCCTTAGATTGTAAAAAGATGTGAACTGAAATCAAAACAGGGGTAATAAAGTGTCCATGACTATAGGAAGAAATTTTATTACATTCTTAGAATATCTCAACTTAAGAACCGAGATATAAAACTGTAAGTAGTGCTTCTTTTCAACAAACATTTTTTTCTGACTTGGTGTTCATTAAAAAAAAAACCTACATTAGTCTGTTTATCTATTCTCTTAAAGAAGTTAAGCAAGAAGGAAATACCTGATAAATCCTCACTCAGAAAGGTAAAAAGGAAACAGGACAGGGGCCTACCACAAAGGGCTCCTGAAAGACTCTATCCAGCAGTGTATAAAAGCAGATGCTGAGACTCTTAACCAAACTTTGGGCAGAGTACAGGAATAATGTGAAAGAAGGGGGGGGAGGGGATAGTGGGACCTGGAGAGGTTAGGAGCTCCACAAGGAGAGCAACAGAACCAAAATATCTGGACACAGGTTTCCTTTCTGAGACTGATACTCCAACCAAGGACCGTTCATGGATATAACCAAGAACTTCTGCTCAGATGTAGCTCATGACAGCTCAGTATCCAAGTGGGAATCCCTAGTAAGGGGAACAGGGGCTGTCTCTGACATGAACTCAGTGGTGGGCTCTTTGACCCCCACCTCTGAGGAAGGAGCAGTCTTGCTAGGCCACAGAGGAGGACAATGCAGCCAGTACTGAAGAGACCTGATAAGCTAGGGTCAGATGGAAGGGGAGGAGGACCTCCCTTATCAGTGGACTTTGAGAGGGACATGGGAGGAGATGAGGAATGGAGGGTAAAGATGAGAGGGATTGAGAATGGTTCCTATAGCTGGGATGCAAAACGAATAAACTGTAATTAATATAAAAATAAAAAATAATTTAAATAACCTACATTATATGTATGCAAACAATAGTTATACTTATCTACTGATGTTATCATATTTATAAAATTGACAGATGAAATAATTACAGATTACATATTTCCCTTGGCAGTTTTATCAGTTTAGATTATATAACAAGAAAAATTCTGCATAACTGTATATGAAGGCAGTTCTTAATTTTTTTCCTGTATCTCATGAACTTAGGGAACAGAGAATAGGGGAGGAAGGAGAAGAAAAATGAGAAGAAGAGAGAGTGAGAGAGAAAAAAAGAGGAGAGAAAGAGACAGAATTACCAAGGTTCTATATCATGCTACATTATTTGGTCCCTACTCAACATTTAAAACACTTCACCTTCAAATTTTGGACCTTACTGAGTGAGGAATGATCATCTTACCCAGGGTCCTCTTTCTTGTTTATCTTCTTTAGGTGTATAGATTTCTGCATGTTTATCCTATCTTAGAAGTCTGTATAGGTGAGTATATACCATGTGTGCCTTTCTGCTTTTGAGATACCTCACTCAGGATGATCTTTCCAAAGTCCCACCATTTGGCTGCAAATTTCATGATTTCCTTGTTTTTAATTGTGAGTAGTATTCCATTGTGTAAAAGTACCACAATTTCTGTATCCATTTCTCAGCTGAGGGACATCTGGGTTGTTTCCAGGTTCTGGCTATTACTAATAATGCTGCTTTGAACATGGTTGAGCGAATGTCTTTGTTGTGTACTTGAGCATCTTTTGAATATATGCCTAGGAGTGGTATAGCTGGATCTTGAGCAATGACTATTCCTAATTGTCTATGAAAGCGCCAGATTGATTTCCAGAGTGGTTGTACAAGTTTGCATTCCCACCAGCAATGGAGGAGGGTTCCCTTTTCTCCACAACCTCTCCAGCATGTGTTGTCACTTGAGTTTTTGATCTTAGCCATTCTCACAGGTGTAAGGTGAAATCTCAGGGTCGTTTTGATTTGCATCTCTCTGATGACTAAGGACTTTGAGCATTTCTTTAAGTGTTTCTCTGCCATTCTGTATTCCTCTACTGAGAATTTTCTGTTTAGTTCTGTACCCCATTTTTAAAATCGGATTGTTTGATTTGTTGTTTTTTAACTTCTTTACTTCTTTATATATTCTGGATATCAGCCCTCTGTCAAATATAGGTTTGGTGAAGATCCTTTCCCAGGCTGTAGGCTGTCGTTTTGTTCTGGCAACAGGATCTTTTGCTTTATAGAAGCTTTTCAGTTTCATGAGGTCTCATTTATTGATTGTTTCTCTTAGAGCCTGTGCTGTTGGTGTTCTGTTCAGCAAGTTGTCTCCTGTGCCAATGAGTTCTAGGCTATTCCCCACTTTTCCTTCTAACCGATTTAGTGTGTCTGGTTTTATGTTGAGGTCTTTGATCCACTTGGACTTTAGTTTTGTGCAGGGTGATAAATATGGATCTATTTTCATTTTTCTGCATGTAGATATCCATTTGGACCAACACCATTTGTTGAAGATGCTGTCTTTTTTCCATTGAATGGTTTTGGTTTCTTTATCAAACATCAAGTATCCATAGATGTGTGGGCTTATTTCTGGATCTTCTATACGGTTCAGTTGATCTGTTCTATTTCTATCTATTCTGTTTCTATGCCAATACATTCCAGTTTTTATTACTATTGCTCTGTAGTACAGCTTGAGATCAGGGATGGAGATGCCTCCAGACGATCTGTTGTTGTACAGGATCCTTTTGGAAATTCTGGGTTTTTTGTTTCTCCATATGAAGTTGATAATTTTTCTCTCAAGGTCTATAAAGAATTGTGTTTGTATTTTGATGAGAATTGTATTAAATCTGTAGATTGCTTTTGGCAGTATATCTATTTTTCCTATGTTAATACTACGGATCCATGTGCATGGGAGATCTTTCCATATTCTGATATCTTCTGCAATTCAGAGACTTGAAGTTTTTCTCAAACAGGTCTTTCACTTGCTTGGTTAGAGTCACAAATGGAATGGATATTGGATGTAGGAGAATACAAGCAACAGGCCAGGGGCCTACCACAGAGGGTCTCTGAAAGACTCTACCTAGCAGTGCATCAAAGCAGATACTGAAACTCATAACTAAACCTTGGACAGAGTGCACAGAATCATAAGAAAGAAGGGGGAGTTAATATGACCTGGAGAAGACAGGAGCTCCACAAGGACCAAATAAATCTGGGCACAGGGGTCTTTTATGAGACTGTTTCCCGAAAGAAGGACCATGTATGGTTATAACCTAGAACCTCTGCTCGGATATAGCCCATGGTAGATCAGTGTCCAAGTGGGTTCCCTGCTAAGGGGAACAGGGACTATTTCTGACATGAACCCAATGGTGGGCTCTTTGATCTCCTTCTTCCCAAGGGAGGAACAGCCCTACTAGGCCACAGAGGAGGACACTGCAGCCAGTCCTGAAGATACCTGTTAAACCAGGGTCAAATGAAAGGGAAGGAGGTCCTCCCCTATCAGTAGACTTGCAAAGGGGCAGGGAGGAAATGTGGGAGGAAGGGTAGGATTGGGAGCGAATGAGGGAGAAGGATACAGCTGGGATGTGAAGTTAATAAACTGTGACTAATATTAAAAAATAAAAATAAATAAATAAATTTGGGGCCCTAATAAATTTGCAGATAATTCCAGAGATATAATCAAATGAAACTAGATTATATTACAAAGGATTTTGTGGTGTGGGTGATGTTTAAAACCCAAGGCTTACTAATTGGAACAGTTTAGAATTAAGTTTAAGGTTCATTATTTGCTTGAGAGCCATTCATGTTTTCTAAAATATATAATTTTTAGTTTTATTTGTATATGTGTGCCTGTATATGAGCAGATGTGTGAGTGTTCCTTCAGAGGTCAAACAAGAATATTAGATTTCCTGGAACTAGACTTACATGTATTTGTCAGCCACCTGACAAGAGCGCTCGGATCCCCATTTGGGTCCTCCAGAGGAATCTTAAACTAGGAGCCATTTCTCGGCCACTATCTATCAAATATATTTCAGTATTCTTCAGTTTTAGAGTGGAAGTTAGATCAAGCTATCTTTTAGTGACATAATCATTCTTCTTTCTCAAAAATATACCCAATGGAAACATAAGATCTTTGCATACTAACACACACTTGGAATCTCAGAACCCCTGGAAGCTCAGGCTTGATATAGAGTGCCCTAATTAACAGCATACCATCCACAGCCACAGAGCAAGACCTTGTCAAATCAAGCATAAAACAAAACACAAGAAGTTTAAAATAAAATAAAGTCAATGTAGTAACATTTATAGAATGTCTTAATATTAACTACTTCGTTTTTGATATGTAAAGGAGTGTTTGTCAAGGGCAGTATCAATCATTCCTGTTCCTTTCAAGATCATTTTTTTTTCTTTTTTGCTACATTAAGCAATCATTGTTGCCTTCTCTTCTCCACTCTGTTCCTTCCACAGTGCTGATTCTAGTATATTTTTGCCATCTTATTTTCCATATCAATCTTGAATGATTAATAAAAAAGATAAGAGTAAACAGCCAATGATTACTAATTACTTTACTGCATCAGGACCTTGATTATTCAGTGTGTCCAACCTCAATGGAATTCTGGAAACAGACAGCTTCCTCGTTTATTTGAAAAACATCGTGTGGCTTATTAGCTATATCCCTAACCATGAATGAGAAGAAAAATTTTCTGTTGAAATCTCCTTTGAATGTTTTTCAGGAAGATCATCTTTAAAACCTGAGGATATTTATAATGAATCTTGAAAAGCACTCCATAAATATAGTTAAGACTGCTTCTGAGCTGAAATGGAAATTTCTGCTCTTAACACAGTACTAAGAAAAGCATACACAGTCTGATCTGTATTAGATACCTGGTGAACATTTATTTGCAATCTTACTATTAATTTTTATTTAGGAGGATATGACCCATTCTCACTGAAGATTGATAATACAAAGGCTATAAGTTTATAAATTAATAGTATCTTTGCTTATTCTAGTTTTATAATAAACTTCAAATCATATTTAGTTGTAAATGTACAAAAATAAGTTTAATCATAAATAGTGCCTTTGCCAGCTACAGTGAGAAACGCAGTTTTTATGGCATGAGCAAAAATGAAAATACTGTCCAAGCTAAATAAGAATGAAGTAGCAACTTGAGAAAAAGGAATTTGAAATACTTCCATCTCCACATTGTATTCTCTGCTTGTTTGGTTTTCATCAGAAACTATTATTGAAGTCTGAGCATATTTGCAGCAGACAGGTGCTGGTGTTGTCTTAGCTTATTGGAAAAAGGAAGGCTGGGAAGTAGAGATTAGCAGAATCTACTGATGAATAGGACTGAATTGAGCAGGCAAATATACATATAATAGAGTTGGGTTTTCTTTTTTAGCTATCATTTAAAATGTACATCACATATCTGTTAGTGTTAATCGACAAAACAGGATAATTATTTTAAGCAATTAAAGTGAATACCATATTCGGTAGAGTGATGCATGAGTGAGAGATTTCTGATGTCAGATTAACATTTGCATTTTGGAACTGAATAAGCATATATGAAAATTAAATTTTCTTTAATTAAAACATATGACAAAATAGATGGCCTTTAATAAAATCCAGTTATCTGTGGTATTTTCCATTTAAATGCCAGAGCTTTGCTTTCAGTTTTCTTCAGGGTACAGGCATGAAATTGCTGATATGTAGAGAAATATATTCATAGGCACACACAAATCGTGGTGGAGCAGCAACACTGAAGACCCTTGCAGTGTATATTTTTTAAATATAAAGTAGAAAATGCTGTAAATTTGGAGTTAAAAGGGCAAGTCAAAGGCAAGTTAAATGCATTCACACAAGTTAGTAAAATTCTACAAAGTGAAATTTGTGAATATGGATGATAATTCCAAGTGGCCTTTGTGAAATGAAGATATATTTTTCTATTTAAAACAAAATATCTGTGCACTTTGGAGAAGCCCGTATAGAGAGGAGGGGAGAGGCAATAACAACAAGAGGGGTATTAGAAGAGAGAGCTGAAGCCATCGAGATGCACGTTATACACGTACAGAATTGTCAAAGGGGAAAAATCAGTAAAGTGTGTTTTTAACAGTTAGGATTCATAACCAAGGAGAAAGGTTGGGATGTGATGATCGGCAGGCTGAGAAGCCGGTGACAGGAGGTATGCAGTGTAGTGGATTCCTGTTAACTTATTCCGGGTGGTAGCTGCTGAAGACAGGTTTGAGGTTTAATATATCCCCAGTAGGGAACAGGAACTTTGATTTTATGTCTAAATGGGCTTAGCAGGATATTTGATGAACTGGAATGTAAAAGTGCTGCAAAAAGAAAGGCCAAGCACTGGGCCGACTCAAGAAAGTAGTTCATATAAGCATTTGTTAGTAAGAACTATTAGTCAAGGCAGAGAAGTTGGTTACCTGTTATGTAAGCATAGCAATTTACCTAAGCTTTTAAATTCCCAAATTAACAGAAAATCACACAAATCTGGGTGAGCTCAAAAGACATTTTTGTATCTGTCTTGGTGTGTTATCTAGCTTAAGTTTCTTTGCCTGGACCCCTAATATCCTTACATTATATTTGAGGCACAAAAAGCGATTCTCTGGTCCACAGACTCCTCTTCCATAAAATTTCCAATAACATGTCTTCCACCTCCAGGCTGTAGCACTTAATCTTAGCCAAAAAAAAAAAAAATATTTCAAGCTCCAAAGTTCCCAGATGCCTAAAGAAAAAGGTGACACTTAATTCTAAATTAAATTTTATAAGTAAACAGTTTTATTAGCTAAAAGTGGTCTTCTTTCCCTACTAGGAAATTTCATCCTCTTGGGCTTATAAATTATCAGAAATAGTAAGTAAGAATAAGAGCAGCACAATGCTATCACAGTGTGTCCTACAGGACAAAGGTGAAGCTTTTTAAAAGTACATTTCAGGAAGAAATGAGGTAAGTACTGTCTCATTTTCCACTTTCTTCTCCTTGTTCACAAGAGTCTTGTTGGAGTCCTCTGCAATGGAAAGAAATTGCTATTGAAGAATACTGAACTTGGGTGAGTTTCCATTGAGTTGTCTTATAATTTACTATAAAATGTTGATTTTCCCCGTATAGAAAATAACTGTACATTGATACTGGTTTTGGAGGACAGGTGAACTCCATGAATGCTTGTTTTTATAGTAAATTTCAAAGTTTTCGTACAACTCTGTGGAATTCTCACACACTAGTAGCCAAAGTATTACATTTGGTTCTAAACGTGAACATTATTAGCATTTCCTGGAATTTACTATATTATTCTAAGGATTTATGGTATTTATTCATGGAGAAGAGAAAAAAAATTGAAGGGCTGAAAACGTTGCTTTGTGTTATGATCACTTGCTTCTCCTGCAAAAGTACTGGATTCACGTCCCAACACCTACAAAGAGTCTGTTACTCTAATTCTAGGACATATACTACCCTCTTTTTGCCTCCACCAGCATTGCATGCATGAGGTTTACATACATTCACACAGACAGATAAATCACACATGCAAAAATAAATAAGTCTTTTTCAGGACAGAAAATTTTAAAATGCTTTCCTAAATACATAAAATTATTAAAAATATCTATAGTCACATAAATGATACAAAAAGTTACATATGCTATATATAACATTGCTTTATCATTGCCAACTTTCAAATATGAAATTTATTTTATCTGGTGGTTTATGAATTCACCTCACACCCATCAGAAAGCTAAAATCAAAACCTCAAGGGATGAAGCATGCTGGAAGGATGTGGAGAGATGTTGGTGGGAAATGCTCCAATGCTGGTGGGAATGTAACCTTGTACAAACACTTTGGAAATCAATCTGGTACTTTCTTAGAAAATTAGGAATACTGCTACCTCAAGATCCAGCTATACCACTCCTAGGCATGTATCTAAATGAAGCCACAACATTCAATAAGGACATTTGCTCAACAATGTTCATAGCAACTTCATTTGTAATAGCCAGAATCTGGAAACAACCCAGATGTCCCTCAGTGGAGGAGTGGATACAGAAACTGTGGTACATTTACACAATGGAATACTACACAGCAATTTAAAACAAGCAAATCATGAAATTTGCAGGCAAATGGTGGGAACTAGAATATATCATCCTGAGTAAGGTATCCCAGAAGTAAAAAGACTCACATGGTTTATACTAACTTATAAGTGGATATTAGCCATATAATATGAGATAAACATACCTAAAAGCTATAAACCTAAAAGAGCTAAACAACAGCAGGATAGACATTGGAAGTTGAAGACAAGGAACAAGAAGAGGAGCCGTCCACAGAGGACCTCTAAAAGACTCTACTTACCCACCAGGGTTTCAAAGGAGATATTTAGACTTAAGCCAAATTTTGTGCAGAGTGCTAGAATCCTTATAGAAAAGAGAAAGATAGAAAGTCCTAGAGGGGACAGGAACTCCACAAGGAGAACAACAGAGCCAAAAAAACCTGTGCCCAGGGGAGTGGGGGACTGCAGACACTGATATTCCAACCAAGGACCATGCATGGAGAGGACCTAGACCAATTGTTCAACGGAAGCCCATAGGCTGCTCAGTTCTCAAGTGGGTACCCTAGTAAGGATGACAGGGAATATCTCTAACATGAATTCGGTGTCTGGCTCTTTGATTACCTCCCCCTTGAGGTTGCAGACTTGCCAGGCCACAGCAGAAGATGATGCAGCCAGCCTTGATGAGACCTGATAAGTTAGGGTCAGATAGAAGGGGAGGAGGTCCTCCCATATCAGGGGACTAGGGAAGGGACATAGAGGAAGAAGAGAGAGGGTGATTGGAACTGGGAAGAGACGAGAGAGTGAGCTGCAGCAGGGATACAAAGTGAATAAATATTAATAAATAAATATATAGAAAATTAAATTTAAAAACAAAAAGTTAAAAACAATAATTATCACAACAGGATGCTTCATCAAGCTGTCTCCCATCTTTTATATCAGGTTAGAAAAGAAGTGAATCTTTTGGTTTTGTTTGTTTGTTTACTTGTTGTTGTTGATTTTTGGTTTTAATTTCTGTTTGAGACAGGATTTCTCTGGGTAGCCTTGGCTCTCCTGAATTTACTTTGTAGACCAGGCTGGCATTGAATTCATAATCTGTCTGCTCTGTCTGGGATTGAAGGTATGTTGAAAAAAATCTAAAAGGCAATTTCCAGTACTGATGCTACAACCTTTTCTAAAGTTCACAATATTTTTCATGTATGGTTTATTATACTTTATATTTTATTGAAAATGAATTTTTCATATAATACATTATGATTATGCTTCTCCCTCTTCCAATTCCTCCAACATGTTTCCACCCACCCAAATCCACATTTTTCTTCCTTTGTGTCATTAGAACACAAACAAGCATCTAAAAAAAGAAAAGATAAAAATAATAGAAAAAATATAAAGAAACAAAACCTAGATAGCATAAAACAAACAAACAAACAAGCAAATAAACAAAAAAGAGCCAAAGAAAAACATGTGGAAAGAGTGGTACAAACACTGGCAAAGCTTGAAATTCCATAAAAACACAAACTCAGAATCTATAATATATAAGAAAATGTCCTGTAAGGAAAGAAACTATTTCTCAGATAAAATATTAAATGACAAAAATGTAACAAAACTAAACAAACAAAAAATCCTTTGAAAATACCATTGAGTTTGTTTTGTGTTGGCAATCTATGTGTGCACGTGGGGCCAGCCCTTAAGAATGTTTGGTGTACTAACTGAAACTCCTTTAGAGAAAATTAGTCTTTCACTTCCGAACAGTTGGAGATAGTTTATCCTAAGCAAATATAGTAAAAGGCATAAGCCAATTAAAGATCAAGGCTCAACAGAATGCTCTGTGAAAGCATGTCATTTATTTTATAAACTATAGTACTCCAGGCACAGGACACACTGTGAGTGGCTGGACTCCTGTTTCATTAAAACGTTATTTTAAATGACTGTGATTTACAATAGTAGTAATAACCATCATCTTGACAGAATCTGGAATCACCTGGGTTAAGGGTTTATGGGAATGTGTGTAGAGGAGTATTGTGATTACACTAGTTGACGTGAGAAGATGCAGTCTAATTGTGTGAGGGACTATTCTCTTAGCCTAGGGCCCTAAAATGAACAAAATAGAGAAAGCTACCCGCTTACTAGCAAGGATACATTGGTCATTCTCTGTTCTTTCTTGACTGTGGATGTTATGTGAATAGCTCACTTCAGGTCCTGCTACTGTGGCTAATTTTGCCTTACTCTTCTGTATCTGGAGTTTGAACTAAATAAGTATGTTCTTCTGAAAATTGCTGGTGCTAGAATCCTCTATCAAAGCAACCACAAAAAACTAAGATTCATGAACTTCAGAATCAAAGGGATACTACACTTTGATTTTAGTACGTAAAATAAGTTCACAATAAGAAATTTCATAGTGAGAGCATTTTATTCTCAAATATATGACTTAATAATCTGAAAATTGAGAAAATTATGATGAACACACTTTTTGTAACTAGGTTCACTTGGGACTCTGAAGGCATTGAGGGTCACTAGATTAACCTCAAAGCATTCTCAGAAGATCAGGGATCTATGACTTAGGAGATGGGAGCTCAAATGAGGGATAACAATGTAAGCGACATTGTATTTACAGTTCCTCACTTATTCAACAGAGTACAGGTTTGATTTACAGATTTCTTCAGAGGAGATGAGACAGGGGGCTTCAATTTGGATATAAAGTGAATAAATTATTAAAAAAAATTTTAAAAGAGTTGGTTTACAAAATTTCCAGAAAAATTGCAGATCAGAGTGGAGAGAGTGAGCTGAATGCAAAGACTTGACAGAATAAGTAGCGTCCAACCAGGTTCCAGAGAGAATATTATGTAAGAACAAAACAAAGAAACAAACCAAAATCGCCCCTCCCCCAATCCTCATTTGCAGAGAAGAAAACCAGAAGCAGGGTAGAGATTTCGATGTTGGACCAAAAGAACACTGTCAAGTTGGTATTTGCTTTTGATTTTTGTCAATAAACTCCATGGTGATTTTAAGAGGAAGATGTTCCTTTTGACATTGATTGAGATTATTTTTAACAGTATTTATTATAGAAAGATTTTTTTAAAATGTCCACAGTAACCATCATTGCTAATCTACAAACAAATTACCACAATTTTGCTACCTTTTGTTTGTTTGTTTGTTTTTTTACAGAGAATCTGAAATCGATTTGGCCAAGGAACCAAGGAACTTGCCCATAATTATGGACATGAAATGATCACCTTCTTTTAATTATTGTGCTTTATATTACATCAAGATGCATCTAAAATTTATTACATTTTTTGGAGATACTAGTAGTTCCCTGATTGGCTTAGCCACTTGAAAGTATCTGCTCACTGAATAAAACAATCCAGTAATAAGAGTACTATGTAAATTTGTTTGTTTATGGGTGTGTTTATGGAATTCAGAATACAGGCTTGGATAGCTCCTTTGGCACTCTTCAAGTTGTTTTGTTTGTTTTTCAGAGACAGCATCTCCCTCTAGCTAAGAACTCATTAAACAGGCTAGGTTGACTTACTGGCAGGCCCCAAGGAACCTCCTGTCTCTAGTTTCCCAATACTGTTATTAAGAGCCTGCAGTGTACCACCACACCTGCTTTTCTTTATATGGGTTTGGAGATTGAATGCAATTCTTTGTAGTTTCACAATTAGGACTTTACCAATATCACTATCTCACTAGTCTTCTTAGATTTTTAAATGTTTTTTTTTATTTTAGTAAATGCTTTTAGATCATTATGTAGCAGTCATGAACTTTTTTTTTCTTTTTTTACATTTTTAATTTTTAAATTTATTTATTTTTATATTAATCACAGGTTATATACTTTGTATCCCAGCCATAGCCCCTTCCTTCATCCCCCCCCCCAACTCTCCCTATCCCTCCCTCATATCCACCCTGCCCCTTTCCAAGTCCACTGATAGGGGAGGACCTCCTCCCCTTCCATCTGAACCTAGCTTATCAGGTTTCTTCAGGGCTGCCTGCAATGTCCTCTTTGGGGGTCTAGAAAGGCTGCTCCTCCCTCAGGAGGGTGTTGAAGAGCCAGGCATCGAGTTCATGACGGAAATAGTCCCTGTTCCCCTTACTAGGGTACCCACTTGGATACTGAGCTACCATGGGCTATATCTAAGCAGGAGTTCTAGGTTATATCCATACATGGTCCTTGGTTAGAGAAACAGTCTCATAAAAGACCCCTGTGCCCTGATCTATTTGATCTTTGTGGAACTCTTGTCCTCTCCCAGTCTTACTAACTCCCCCTTCTTTCATATGATTCCCTGCACTCTGCCAAAGGGTTGGTCATGTGTCTTAGTATCTGCATGGATACATTTCTAGGTAGAGTCTTTCAGAGGCCCTATGTGGTAGGCTCCTGTCTTGTTGCTTGTTTTCTCCTACATTCATTTTCCATCCCATTTGTCTATCTAAGTGAAGAACGATCTACGCTGGGTCCTCTTTCTTGTTTATCTTCTTTAGGTATATAGATTTCAGTATGTTTATCCTATCTTAGAAGTATATATAGTTAGTATATACCATGTGCTTCTTTCTGCTTTTGGGATACCTCACTCAGGATGATCATTTCTAGGTCCCACCATTTGCCTGCAAATTTCATGATTTCCTAGTTTTTAATTACTGAGTAGTAT
>CM053743.1:30089472-30112148 GCA_028658305.1 Pachyuromys duprasi
AAGAAAGAAAGAAAAGAAAGAAAGAAATAAAGGCAAGGAAGGAAAAAAGAAAAAGAGCACGTTAAATCTGTTACTGATTTAAATTTGATAACATGTTAACTTCCCATTAGGTAACGTACTCTAAGTCAATCAAGGTTTAAATTAGGTCATCAAGGTCATTTCTTTTGTAGATCTGCAGATATCACTGTTTAAATTTCACTAACAAACTATATGAAATTTTGAGGCATTAAAAAAAGTCATCCAAGCACTCAATAAAGCAGGCAAATAAGCCTAATTATGCTTTAAACACTGCCAATGATATATGACTCTTATATCATCAGAAGGATATAAGAACAAAAACAGAATCTTGTTTCTAAAAACCTATTTCAGAAAAGGGCTGGAATCTAGTGAAATTGTGCATGCAAAATTAATACAGAATTTATCGTTATTTTAATATATTTCTGACTTAATTTTTGAGTGTGTAGCTCTTCAAATTTTCCAAAAACGTTTAAGTTGGAAAATATTATCATTTAAACTTCTGAGAATATAGGCTATATATCCATGATATCAAGTGTCACTCTTCGCACACTAATCTGAAAGCACTGGGAAAGAAATTTAAGAAGTTCATGAGTGACTCAAAATTTTCAACATGTTCTGGCATTAACAGTATTATCTAAGTACACTTTCTAATGTGAACAGCCACTCAAAGGAGAATCCTACTTATGTCATTTTACCATAAAAGACAAATCTAAATTTGGTTCTGAAAGATCCCAAGCACATTAAAATAGGCACTGAGTAAAAATAGCAAATAAAATATGTACATATGCAAATAAAAATAGCCATGCTCATGAGATGCATAAAGGTCAGGAAAATGTCATCTCTTTGTCCTCAAATAAATGATATATGTGAAATATATTCAACTTTTTGAAGAAGAAAAATAGATTACAATGCTGACTCAAGAACATTTTGAAAATCTAGATGGTTTGGGTAAGTAGGTAAAATAAGAAGAAACTATTAAATAATTACAAAAATAACATTTGGAGTTAGTTTTCACTTAGGAGAAAAATCTTTTGAGTTCAGCCAGAGAGGCCCAGGCTTCTAATCAAAAGTAACCAGTTAGGTAAACAGAAATAATATTGTTTTACAACAGATTTTGTATGCATTCTCTTTCATTGACTTGGGTTTTCCTTTTAGATCAACTTTAAGATGGACTAGGGGAGGGGCATAGGAGAGGAGGGTAAGATTGGAAGGAGACCAGGAAGAGGGCCACAGCTGGGATACAAAGTGAATAAATTGTAATGAATAACAATTAAGAATAAAAAAATATGATTTCTGTGCCTGTAGAACAGAATGGATACATATTGAAGAAGCTTATCTTGAGGTTTACATGAGAGATGAATATTGGCCGTGTGGGCTATTTGAATGAAACTCCATGACACCATTTCTGGAGACCTTAAAGGTCAGAAACTTGTAGTGACATTTAGTCAACACTGTCTAGTCCTCTTGGCTAAGATATAATGTAAATAACGTTGTTTGTATATAAGTGTATTTTCTATGCATGGTCTTTGGTTGGTGCAGCAGTCTTTGTAGTCCTCCCTGGGTCCTGCTCTTTTTGGGCTTTGTTGGTCTTCTTGTGTGGAACCTGTCCTTTCAGGGTCCTTTTATATCCCCCTTCTTCTTAAGATTCCCTGCCCTCTTCTCAAAGGTTGGCTATGAGTATCTGCATCTGCTTCGGTCCCCTGCTGGTTGAAGTCTTTTAGAGGACATCTCTGGTAGGCTCCCATCTTGTTTCCTCTCTTCTACTGCTTCCAGTGTCTATCCTGTTTTTCCTTCTGAATGAGACATAAATGTGTTTTCATATGAAACAGACTATATATACCCATTCATAAGCATTAGTAAGAATATAAACATGTAATGAGTTAAATATTTTTCTTTTCGGAATTTAGTATGAATGAAAACCAAGAATGATTTCCCTTGTAAATAGTAGGCGGCAAAAGCATATGTCTCTCTCATTTATTTGCTTGTTTATTGTGTGTATAATGACTAAGATTGAGCTTGTTAGAATACACAAATCATGAACCTCTGAAAACATCAAATCTTCTATTGAATCCCACTTTCAGGGTAAGCATACATCGACAACTACCAGTTAATTCTACTGATCACACAAGATAGCATCCATTGATGAATCATGATTGGATGTATCTTGCTCCAGGAGATAGAAAAGTAATATAATAATGCCTCCAAAGAAGCAGTTCATCTTGGGAGAGACAAGTAAGCAGCAAGATCATAGCAAAGTATAAATGAAACCAGATAACAAAGAGAAGGACCAGCTCTGCCCCAGGAGAAAAAGAGCTCATGGACCTACATCCTGGAATAAGTTGTAGTTTTGTTAACCAGGAATAAAGTGGCAGTCCAGACATTACACCAACATAAATCCTCAGTACTTTTAATTAATAAAGTGTTCTTCATGAGAACAAGTAGAGCAGACATTTTGTTTTTGTATTGCTGTGAAGGAAACAGACACAGACAAGCAAGCTAGAATTCCACCACACAACAGCCATGTGAGGAGTTTGGAATTCTGTTTTAATCCCTGCAGCAGCACACTGCGCTCTTCTCTCTAAAGAGATAAGAAGAAAATACAAAAGATGCTAATTCAGTATACAGGAAAAAATTTAAAATACTCTATGTAGAGAGAGAGGGAGTGAGAGAGAGAGAAAGAGGAGAGAGAGATCATATTTCTCTTCTTAATCAACAGCAAAGTGACATCATTTCAATGACTCATCATAAGTGGAATTTACTTTCAAATTAAGGACTCAAGAATGTGCATGAAGTAATTTATTATTGAGCTGTTCATTATCTTTAATTAGGCTAATAGCAATGGAAATGAACACACCAACAAAGGTGTGTTTTTTGTTGTTGTATAATATCCAGGTTTATTGTATCTTTTCTTAATGTTGTGTATTTGCTGTGTTATTTTAAAATTTGAATCAGTTAACTTTGTACAAATATTCTCATTTCTTGTTCATTCATTATAGTTTATTACTCTTGACTGTAGCCTTCCTTAAAAAGCTATTTTAGGCTTTTTTCTGCAATTTACTTTTCTTCCTACAATATTTTTCATTGATGTTAGCCCTCCTTTCTAGGAGATCATATTTACTATGTATTGTAGATATTTTTCAAATATGCATTATGCTAAGATATACATTTGAAATCCCAATTTTTCTTAAGGCCTTGAAATTCTTGGCCTATGTGCCTAAGCAAAATATAATTCTTAGTTTTTACTTCCTTACCTTAGTTGTTTACAAATATTTCTCTAGAAAATATCACAATGTAATTGTTCTTGAAATTCTGAAGACATTATCCTTACATATACACTTTCCTTTTATTTTTGAGATTTTAATATAATTACATTTCTCCCTTTCTTTTACTCCTTCCAACACCTCCAATATACTCCTCCTTGTTCTCTTTCATATACTTTAGCATATTTAACCACACCTTTTGCATGTATATATCAACATACATGTTCCTAAATATAACCTATAAATATAAGGTTCTTTCTTCCACTCTCAGAATTCCTTATTTGCCTATAGTTCTTTGTTTAGGATTGCAGCCTAGTAGGTAAATGGGCGATATATAAACTTACAATAAATTCTATGGAATTCACTTATTAAGTATGTTCAGATACTAAAATTTTCTTCATCTGTTTATTTATTTGATCAATTCATTTCCCATAGAGCCAACTTTTAAAATATCAAATTAGGTTCATTCTGCTACCCCTTGTCCTCTACCCTCTCATTCTTCCCCATGTACTACCTTAGTTTTTTCCTTATCTCATTTTACCTTAAGTTATTTATTAATATCTTTCTTTCCACTTTTTCTTTTCATAAAATTTATTTTTTTATCAATTAAAGTTTATTCACTTTATGTCACAGCTGAAGCCATAGCCTTCATCTCCTCCCAATCTCACCTTACCTCCACCTTCTCTACCCATGCCTCTCCCCAAGTTCACTGATAGGGGTGGAACTCTTCCCCTTCCATCTGAACCTAGCCTATCAAGTCTCATCAGGACTGGCTGTATTGTCTTCCTCTGTGGCCTAGCAAGGCTGTTTTCCCCTCAGGAGGAGGTGATCAAAGAACAGGCCAATCAGTCATGTCAGAGACAGACCCTGTTCCCCTTACTAGGTAACCCACTTGGACACTGAGCTACCTTGGGATACATCTGTGCAGGGTTCTAGGTTATCTCCATGAATGGGACTTGGTTAGAGTATCAGTCTCAGAAAAGACTCCTGTGCCCATATATTTTGTTTCTGTTGCTCTCCTTGTGGAGCTCCTGTCTTCTCCAAGTCTTACTGTCTCCCTTTCTTTCATTAGATTCCCTGCACTCTGCCCAAAGTTTGGCTATTAGTCTCAGCATCTGCTTTGATACAATGCTGGGTAGAGTCTTTCGAATGCCCTCTGTGATAGGCTCCTGTCCTGTTCCCTGTTTTCTCCCTCATCAGATGTCCATCCCCCTTGCCTTTCTGGAAGATGACTGAGCATCTTACCCAGAGTCCTCCTTCTTACTTAGCTTCTTTAGTTATACAGATTTTAGTATGATTATCCTATATTATATGCCTAATATCCACTTAAAAGTGAGTATAAACGATGTGTGTCTTTCTGCTTCTGGGCTACATCACTTAGGTTTATCTTTTCTAGTCCCCACCATTTGCTGGCAAATTTCATGATTTCCTTGTTTTAAATTGTTGAGTAGTGTTCCATTGTATAATGTTGAGTAGTGTTCCACGGATTTCTGTATCTATTCCTCTGTTGAGTGACATCTGTGTTATTTCCAGCTTCTGGCTATTACAAATGAAGCTGCTATGAACAAGGTTGAGCAAAAGTCCTTGTTGAATACTTCAGCATCTTTTGGATATATGCCTAAGAGTGGTATAGCTGGATCTTGAAAGTAGCACTATTTCTAATTGTTTAAGAAAGCACCAGATTGATTTCCAAAGTGGTTGTAAAGTTTGCATTCCGACTAACAAAGGAGGAGGGTTCCCCTTTCTCCACAACCTCTCCAGCATGTGTTGTCCCTTGAGTTTTTGTTCTTAGCCATTCTGACGGGTGTAAGGTGAAATCTCAGAGTCGTTTTGATTTGCATTTCCCTGATAGCTAAGGATGTCGACATTTCTTTAAGTGTTTCTCTGCCATTTGATATTTCTCTAATTGGAACTCTCTGTTTAGCTCTGTACCCATTTTCATTAAATTTTTATTTCTATATTAATTACAGTTTATTCACTTTGTGTCCCAGATGTAGCACCCTTCCTCACTTCCTCCCATTCACACACTCCTTCCCTCATCTCCTCACATGCCCCTTTCCTAGTCCACTCAGAGGGGAGGTCCTCTTCCCCTTCCATTTGACCCTAGTTTATCAGGTCTCATCAGCACTGGCTGCATTGTCCTCTTCTGTGGCCTGGTAAGGCTACCACCCCCTCAGTGGGGGCTCAAAGAGTTCAGAACTGACTTCATGTCAGAGACAGTCCCTGTTCTCCTTACTAGAGTACCCAATTGGATACTGAGCTACGGTAGACTAAATCTGAGCAGGGATCCTAAATCCATGAAAGGGCCTTGGTTGGAATATCAGTCTCAGAAAAGACCCCTATGCCCAGAATTTTTGGTTCTGTTGTTCTCCTTTGGAGCTCCTGTGTTCTCCAGATCTTACTATCTCCCCCTTCTTTCATAGGATTTCCTGCACTCTGCTCAAAGTTTGGTTATGAGTCTCAGCATCTGCTTTGATACACTGCAAGGTAGAGTCTTTCAGAGGCCCTCTGTGGTAGGCTCCTGTCCTGTTTCCTCTTTTATGTTTCTTCCAATGTCCATCCCAGTTGTCTTTCTGAGTGAGGATTGATTATCTTATCCAGGGTCCTCCTTCTTGCTTAGTTTCTTTAGTTGTACAGATTTTGGTATGTTAATCCTATATTATATGTCTTGTATCCTCTTGTAAGTGAGTATATACCATGTGTGTCTTCTGCTTCTGGTAAACTTCACTCAGGGTGATCTTTTCTAGATCTGCCATTTGCCTGCAAACATCATGATTTGCTTATTTTAAATTGCTGAGTAGTGTTCCATTGTGTAAATGTACCACAATTTCTGTATCCATTTTTAAATTGGATTACTTGATTTGTTGCTGTTTAACTTCTTCAGTTCTTTATATACTCCAGATATTAGCCCTCTGTCAGATATAGTGTTGCTGAAGATGCTTTCACAATCTGTAGGCTGTCATTTTGTGTCCATTGCTTTACAGAAGCTTTTCAAGAGGTACCGTTTACTGATTGTTGCTCTTAGAGCCTGTGCTGTTGGTATTCTGTTCAGGAAGTTGTCTCTTGTGCCAATGAGTTGAAGACTCTTCATATCTTTTTCTTCTAACAGGCTTAGTGTGATTGGTTTTATCTTGATGTCTTTGGTTCCCTAGGACTTTAGTTTTGTGCAGGGTTATAAGTGTGGCTCTATTTGCATTTTCCTACATACAGATATTCAGTTAGACCAGCACCATTTGTTGAAGATGCTATCTTTTGTTCCCAGTTTTTAAACTTGAAATCCCAGTGTTTCTCTTTTCTGTCCTTCTTTCCTTATTCCATTCTGTTTTCTTTCTGTACTTTCTTTCCCATAAGTCTTGAAAGGCAGTTTTATAGTACAACTTTAACCATGAGTCTTACCTGATTAAAAATTGTCATGCCTTTTATTCCATCACATAGTAGACAAACTTTAAAAGATTTTTGTGAGATCAAGTCCAGTCAGCCTGGTCTAGATAGTGCATTCAAGGAGAGCTAATTTGAGAAGAACTGCTGCCATATTAATTTCCTGGTACACTACATATTAATTATAACATAGCACTACATATAGATACCCTGTTTCAAAAAAATAAGTTATTTTTTCACTTGGTAGTATACCCAGGCCTCCTATACATATGAAGATGATGGGCTTCTTGGTCCTCAAGTGGCTCTGTTAACAATTGGAACATGGGCTTCTTTGACTTAGGCTTAGTGTCCCCCTCTGGATCCCATTTCCCTAGCAGGGCTGCCTTGTCTTGCCTCAGTGAAAGAGGAGGCACTTAGCCCTGCTGGGACATCATGTGCCAATATCGGTTGGTAACGGGGGAAGAAATAGAAAAGGGGGAGTGAGAGAAGAGGAAAGAGTGCTGTTGAAATTTGGGTGTAAAATGAATAAATAAATAAATGAAAAAGTAAAAGTTTTCAAAAATATTTTTTTTACAAAATAAAACATAGGATGTACTTTCCTTTCACTCTAATGCTTGTGTACGTGCCCTACTTTCCTTCTGTAGAGAACATTCTTATTTCATTAAGATGCATAGTTCTAAACTCTGGGGATCCTTTCTGTATGAATCATTTTCACTTCAGTCTCTCCTTAAGGTTAATTTTCAGGAAATGAGATGCAAAGGTAGACCACTACATGTTCTAGTAACACTGATTTTTTTTCTTTGTTTTCCAAATAAGTCAAGGTCCTCTTCACCTCCAGAGAGAGGATGTATATTCTTTCTCCTTAAAATTTACTTTCTCCAGATTTTTGTACGGATAATCCTGTGAGGTTCAGTTTTACTCATTAACAATTTCTCATCAAAGCTTTCTCCAAAAAGTCTGCTTTATATAGATATTTATTTCTACCTATCTTACTACCTGAATGCCAAAATATTATAAGAATTCAATGAAAATATTTTGTATAATAATTTCAGCAAGGAGTCAAGATACAGAATCAACTTGCATGAATAAATAGCTTTTCTAGACATGAATAACAAACCTACAGAGAGGCAGATCATAGAGATACTCCATTCACAATATCCACAATGAAACTGAACACCTAGGAACAAACCTATACAAGATAGTGAGAGACCTCTACAACAAAATCTTTACCTCTATCAATACGTAGAAAACCATATCAGAAATGGAAACAGGTTGCATGTTCATAGATTAGTCAAATTAATATTGTGAATATGATCACTTTACCAAAAGCTATTTACAGATATACCACCACCCCAATTAAAAGTCCAATTCACAATTATCAAAAGAAAAAAACTGAAATTCACATTCATCTACAAAAAGCAAAAAAAATACTCGTTATATTATATAGAAAGCTGATACAGATAGAATATTATTTTAAGGCATTTTCCTGGCATAAACATACTTAGATGGTAGTTATGAAGTACAAACAGACCACCAGAATAGAGCTTGAACTGTAATTCAGACCTAGTAAGAAACATTGCTGACAAAAGCAAAGGCTTCTACTGCAAGTTTGATCCTATACTTTTCCGGAAGATAGTTTATCATTCTCTGCAGTCAACTATAATACTGGAGCCTGAGATTTTACTTCTTTGGGATATCAGTCTGTTTCAAGAGAAACTCAAACCTATAAAATCAAACTCTAAGCTATAAATAAAGTCACTAGTATTTCTAGTACTTACCAAAGGCTAAAGTCACTCTAGTAATTACTTGTGAAATGCAAGCCTCTAGTCAGCTTTCGAGTCAAAACAAATGTGTGACAGATTAATTCTTCTTCATTAGTTCAGTAGTTCTTCCTATCTATTCAAATTTATAGCAGGTATGGATGTAGTGTGTATTTACTGACCTTTTTTTACATTATAATCACTCTTCATTGATAATAATCTCACCTCCAAATACTCATCTGTGGAAGAGTTTTACCCTTGTCATTCTTGTGGATTTTGAATTGAACAGAAGAATGTGAGATGTTGCCTAGTTTCTTACTCTTGTATCGGTCCATGTTTTCTTTGTCCTACACCTTTGTTCATCCTTTGACATGCATTTGTTACTCCTTCACATTTCTACTAATTTTATGCATTCTCAAAATATATATGTAATTCTGTTTCTTTCCTAAGATTTTTGTCACCCATGTAGCCTCTATCGTTTTCATGTAAAAATAATTATGGCTGCCTTTGTATAATGTAGGGTATGATAATTACTTTATTGTATTTATTGTCTTACATAGGTTAGGACTTGTCTCCTCAACAGATTGATTTACAACTGAATGCGCTGCACCTACAATGACTGAGCAAGCATAGGAAGCTCTGTTGACTAGTCATATGATTGATATTAGCAATGATTTATCAAAAGGAAGTAAATTTGCCTAATTTATAACAAGTAAGCAAAACTATTTTCTGAAAATTACATTGCTTTTTTCAGTTTTTATTTATTGTAAAAGTTACTTTCTCAAAAAGTATGTTGCATTTTAAACTTTGGTGTTTTTTTTTTTCCTCAACCATATCCATCTGGAAAGGATAAAATTATTTTGACTCTGGAGAAAGTAATGAGAAATGTGACAGAGAAAAAATGAAAATGAGCTTTGGTTGTATGCTATATCTTTAAATCATCTCATTATATTTTTCCCTATGGGCAGGAACCTCACGTATTGTGATCAAATAAAAATTATATGAAAAGAAAAGCAAATTCAATTATGCCAACATAGTAACTGAAATTACTGTGATGAAAATGTTCAAGAACAGGTATAATTAGAAACAACAGATGTTTCTTTTATATTGAGTTGTCATATTATAATCACATAAATAATCACAATATCTTAGAAAGTCTTATCATTTGGTATCATTAAATTATATACATATTTACCCAGTGATGTTGAAATGAATGCTGCAATAACTTATTTCCATCTGTAGGTGGGATTTTACCCCTAAGAGGTTCTATTTTAAAAACAAAACTATCTGACACTTGACACGTACTGGGCTACAGTTATCTATAAACAAGCCTATCTTCTTAAAACATAGCAGAAGTCTTATAAATGTTAAGTATGATTAAAAAAAAAGACATCCCCTTTGGTGGGTTTTGTGATGTACCACCCAGTAATATGGCTGAAAGGCATCAGAATATGCTATCTCAAAGAGTGTTCCCTCCACTATCCGAAACATACCAGTATCATTTTAAAAGCTTGTTAGCATCTACAAAGGGAATTTCATTAATAAACCTATCTATTCAATAAGATAGCTGCTGTTGGGGAACATTATTGTCTAATTGGTATGCATGTGTCTAAAAAAAACCCTTGCCTTTCCTGTCCATTCTGACTAATGTTCTCCTCTTTACCCCCACTACAAGAAGTCACACACATCTATTCCTTTCTCTAAGTTGGGGTGATATTTTAGTGTTAAATGCCTGATCTTTCATTGAGTTTCATATATTTGTTGAATTTCTGTGTATATATACATAATTGAAATTATTTTTTGTTGTTGTTGATGCATCGTGTTGTTAATTCCAAACTAATAACAAATAGATCAAGGCCACTAAAATTACAAAAGATTATATATATGTGTGTGTGTGTGTATGTGTATGTTTCAAAGTTAATGATGAAATAAACTTTATATAAAAAGGAAACATAAACCACAGGACAGACAAAGAACATCTTTTTTCTTACCAATAAACAATGTAAGAAGCCTCACAAGTTCAGTTTATTACAAAACATTCACATGTCCTGGATTTGTAGGTGTGAGAATGACATTGCAGGAAGCTCATTAGTATTCATCTTGCTAACACTCATGGTACATACTCACTTATATAGACACATAAGATAGGATAAACATACTGAAATCTATACACCTAAAGAAGATAAACAAGAAAGAGGACGTGGGGTAAGATGATCAATCCTCACTTAGAAAGACTAATGGGATGGACATTGGATGTAGGAGAAAACAAGTAACAGGACAGGAGCCTACCACAGAAGGCTTCTTAATGACTCTACCTAGCAGTGTATCAAAGCAGATACTGAGACTAATAACCAAAGCTTGGGCAGAGTGTGTGGAATCATGTGAAAGAAGGGGCGGGGGTTAATATGATCTGGAGAGGATAGGAGCGCCACATGGACCAAATATATCTAGGTACAAGGGTCTTTTATGAGATGTTTTCTCCAACCAAGGACTGAAAGGAACAGGATAGCTTTACAGGTTGCTTTGTAAATTCTGTACCCCATGTTAAACTAAATTCTCCTAGCACTTTTACAGAAAGCAAGGGGAGAAGCTGGTGTTGGAAGCAAGACCCCACCCCATTGCAAAGGAAAGCAGAATGTCTCCTCCCCGCTTGTGGAGGAGTGTCCAGATCTGCAGTAGAGATATGTCACCTAGCAACCGTTCCAGATGTCACAGCTCTCCTACCCACATTGGGTCAGGATCAGATGGACTTGGTGCCTAAAATGAACCGATCATTTAAAAAGTCAGATTCTCGATTCCTGCTCTCCTTCCTTTAAAACCCTCAGCCTTCTGTCTCTCCTTGATGTTTCTTGCTGGTTTTGTGGGGGACAGCCACATCGCGATGGCTCAAATAAAACGTCCTCTTGCTATTACGTTGGTGATCAGTCTCCTGAGTTCTCTTCATACCTCTCAGGAAGTTAGGGTCCTCCTTGGGCCTAACAGGACGGTGTATGGATATAGCCTAGAACCTCTGCTCAGATGTGGCCCATGATAGCTCAGTATCCAAGTGGGTACCATAGTAAGGGGAACCAGGACTATTTCTAATATGATCTCAATGGCAGGCTCTTTGACCTCCCCCCCCCCCAAGGAAGGAACAGCCCTTCCAGGCCACAGAGGGGGACTTTGCAGCCAGTCCTGAAGACAACTGATAAACCAGGGTCATATGAAAGGGGAGGAGGTCCTCCCCCATCAGCAGACTTGGAAAGGGGCAGGGAGGAGATGAGAGAGAAAGGGTGGGATTGGGAGGGAATAAGGAGTGGGATACACCAGGGATACAAAGTTAATAAACTGTAACTAATATAATAAATAAATAAAATGAAAAATAATCATATATCATAAGTAAAGGTCACAAAATATCCAAACCAATACTGCAGAGAGGAAGGTAAAAAGTAAACATAGACTGTATATATTGTTAAATATGAATTTCAAAGTTAATGATGAACTAAATTTGAGATAGAAGGCAAATATAAGCGTACGATGTGAAATTGATAATTACAGAATCTGAAATGTTTGACATCTATACCATAGTTTCTTTAAATATTTTAAATCAAAAGAACATGTTTCTAACTTCAGATTTTACTACCTTTCTTTCACACATTTTTCTATCTTAAGTAGCATGTCCTTCAAAAATCTATCTCTCTTCCTCTTTAGGACATTAATAACCACTAATATACAAAGAAAACAAATTGTCAACAAAATCAAATAAAGGCATGTCTGCAATGATAATGATAGTGAAAGCTAAATGACATTTCCTCAAGGCAGTGCAGCAAAATACTAACTTTAACAAGCTGACTTCTAACGTGCTAAGCAAATCTTCATCATACTAATATTTTATGGTATGTATTTCCTACCAAGCTGATTAATTCTCAATAGATAATAAGATTCCTCCTTCAGTGCTGCTGGGATACAAGAAGGAGCAGAATATGCCACTAGCAAGTTAGCAGTCTTAGTTTTTTGAACTACAAACAGAATTTTACTTGTCCTTGCTTACTTTAATTATGCAACATGATCTATTCCAGTCCACCTGTTCCATAATAGAAAATGTTTTCATTTTCTTTTTAAGCCTCAAACTAATTCACAAATCTTTAGATCTTCAAATCCCCTACACAAACTCTAATTGTTAATTTTGGGAACTAAACAACTGATAATTTTTGAAGGTTTATTTTAGAGGAGTCTTGATTGTCCAGAAAAACTATATAAGGAATAAGTTTCCAAGCACTCCAATGGGAAGGTATCTCTCTCTGTGCACATATTAGATTGCTACTGTGCACTGGTGACAGTTAATGATCCATTGCTGACATGTTATCGTTAATTGGTTCCAACAAATGGCTTGTCATGCTTTTCATAGAGAATCTCATGGAAGATATAGTGTATATATTGTATAAATGTTTTCTCAAGGCATCTCTTATGGTTTTTCAGCCTTACCTTGTTTTGAGGACCTTGTAAACTTTAAGCACAGCCAGTCTGCTATTGTATTGAATGTGCTTTATTCAGGTTTGTCTGATGTTACTCTTATGATTAGACCTATAGGTCTAGAAGTTCTTTGAAGAAATAACATGTAGATAAAATATCACATTCCTTACTTATCAAAGTACCAAATTGTCACTCAATAATTCACCATTACTGCTAAACCTGAATGATTGGGGTTGAGGTAGAGTATATTTGATTACTTGGTGGCATTTTAAAAACATATTTTTTCCACTTATAGGGGAGGTCCTCCTCCCCTTCCCCCTGATCCTAGTCTATCAGATCTCATCAAGAGTGGCTGCATTGTCTCCCTTCAGGGGGAGGTATTCAAAGAGCAGGCCAATCAATTCCTGCTGTGGACTGGGGGAGGGACACAGGTGGGGAAGAGGGAGGGTAGGATTGGGAGGGGAGGAGGGAAGGAGGTGCAGGGGGGGGGATACAAAGTGAATAAACTGTAATTAATACAAATAAAAACTAATTTAAAAACACATTTTTTTTTAGTGTTTTGATATTTGGAAAGCTGGTAACCGTGCATGCAAAACCTAAAGACAAAAAATTTATTCTGCTGACTTGAAAATAGATTATTTTTATAAGGTATCAAAATGTTTACCTCTTGAAAGACCATTTATGTTTAGTCTGCAATTTATTCATATCAATCAAGGATGCATGATTGAATGGATATTTATTCTATGCATTTTCTCTTGGAGGATATTTTATCTGGGTTTAGTGACATTTTAATATCTCCCATTGTGAGTTGTGTGTCTCATTTGAAGTCTTTGTTTCTGAGTAGATTTTTGTTGTTGTTGTTGTAGCTTCCAGTAACACTGAGTGGAAAGTGTAAAGATATTCTTTATTCTATATATTCTATATTAAAGAATATATATAATATATATTATATTATATTATTATATACTATTATATTGTAATTATATAATTATATAATATTATATTATATATATAATATATATTATAGAATATATTCTATATTCTTTATGGAACACTTTATTCCACATTTACATGGTCTTCCTTCACAACAACATCCTCACCAAAGCATTATCTTTGTCAGTGGTTAACTAACATTGACAGCTGCCAGGAAGAGTATTGCAGGATTATAGTTGGCACGTTTCATTGATTCAGACATCTGTGCAATGAGGTGAATCTCTCACCACAAAACCATGCAGAAAAACTCGTTCTGCTCTCCAACTACACTGTACTCTCCGTCCACCTAACTCTTGCCAAACATTGACCTCTTTGTATTTATGACATAGATTTACTTTGATCAGAATGTCGTATATCTGTAGTCATATATTTTGTACGGATATGAAGTCTCTCTATTTAATTGGGTTTTTTAATTGTATTTCAATGGAATTTTATGTTTTTCTCATTTTTTTTCTGCACTTTGTTAGAATACTCTCTTGTTTTCATTTTGGAGATCATGATATCCACAAGCTATTGTCTAAAATTCATTGTCAACTCGGAAGAATATGCTTGCCTCTAGCATCTCTGTGTTCTCTAAATTTTACTATAAATGCTTATATGTCTGTTTCATTTTATTTTCTGATTAGTTACTTGGGATTTTCTATGTGGAAAATCATGGCATCTACACATTTTTACCCTTTTCCTTTCCGGTCACTGTAACTTTTGTTTCCTTTTCTTTTCCTTTGCTCTGTCTCTTCGGTTAAAAAGCATCTTATGCTGTTTCTGATCTTCGCGGGAATGCTGTTAGCTCCTTATAATTATGGAGATGAGATTTTGTTTTAACTAATTAGTTAATTCCTTGCTCTTTCAGTGGTATTGTTCATGCCATGTCAGGCCTGACCTGACATGCAATCTTTCCTCAATCCCTAAGTCCTTCTCATTGTTCTCCTGTGTGCTTGCATCACCACACGCAACTAATTCTAAATTTTTCACATTATGTTATTTCTTAATATTTTTAGGAAACCTGGGTTTTCCTTATGCATCTGTGTCTCCAGTCATAAAATCAAGTATTTCTACAGAATTCAAGTCCCATTGATTGTAGAATAGAATCAAATATAAAGATTCAGTCATATGATAGGCTCAGTGCTATCATTATACTATTGTCTCTAGGTACACTCAACTATTTAGAGCAAGGAAACGTGTACAAAATATATTCACTACCATTAAATTTTACATTTGTCCTTTATATAATCTTTCCCTACATTAAATCAATGTTAACCATTGCTATATTTAGCTTCTCTATAGCTTTTTTTGTAGTATGACATATAAAAATCATTGTATAGATTCTTTAAATTAATAATTTCTTATTTAAATTAGCAATATGCCTTTATAATTCATCAATGGCTTCACATATCTTCTTAGTTCATACCCTTTTAAAATGGTATTGTAGTTCATTGTATTACAGACCATACTCTGCTTTTGTATGACATATTAAACTGTCAATTTGTTGTTCTATGTTTTAATAATGAATAATAAAGATAATATTATCATGGACATTCCAACATATTTTCAAACATAAGTTTTCATGTCAATTGAGTAAAGAACATATAACCTAATGATTACAATATATGCACAAGCTATGTTTAGTATTTAAAAAAACTGACAAACTCTTTTTCTGAAGGGGCAATCCTATTGAACATTCTCTTCAGCAATAAATGAAAGCCCTTATTGGTCTGTCTCCAAACTTGTAATTGTGATTGTCAATTTATTTGACTTAATCATTCAATAAAAGATGAAGTCTGAGCAGGAGGAAACAGGCAGAGTTATACTGAATTCCCACATACCCCTTAAAGCTCTTTACTCCTCAACTATTCGCATGTACATCAGGCACTTGGATAAAGAAGTAAGGATGATTAAACTTGAATGTTCTAAATCGTGTTGTGAAAAGGCTCTTGGATAATCTTAACACAAGAAAAACTTACACACAATGTTTTCCTTTGAATACTTCAATAATTATTTTCATTTTGTTCAAGAAAATTCTTCATAGTCCTTCATATATAACCTTAATATTTTGATCCTAGTACAAAAGTAGTTTTTACAGATTTACCACTGATCTTGTATGTCATGCTTAGAAGGATGGTTTATACAATAAAAAAGGTCTAGTCAGGCCAGTTAGTGCTCAGATAGCAAGTTCTCAACTAGAGACAATAGTTTTTTTTTTTTTTTCCCTATGTGAAGAATTGTCAAATTGAACAAAGAGCTGTGTATCCAGCCTTTCAACTATACAATAGGTCGAACATAACCTTGGACTACCAAAGTATAAGCAAAAAAATGTACTCTTGCATTATAATATGAGGTTCAGAGATTAAAATATCTTCTTTGAGAGAAGATAACAGACTGATTCCTAGAAATACACAGACAAACTCTGAGTTCACCAGATTACAAATTATATCTGTTCATAATTATTAACCAACAATTAGGGCTTTGGTGAATAGTATTTAGGTTCTATTGCAGATGGACACTAGAAAAGGGAGAGAACACGGAACACAGAGAAAACACGGAGCTTACAATAGAGGGCCTCCGAAAGACTCTACGCAGAAGGGTATCAGAGCAGATGTTGAGGCTCATAGACACACACTGGGCAGAGTGTAGGGAATCTTATGAAATAAGGGGGAGAGAGAAAGACCTGCAGGAGACAGGTCCACAAGGAGAGCAACACAATCGAGGAATCTGGGCGCAGGGATCTTTTCTGAGACTGATATTCCAACCAAGGACCAGGCATGGAGATATTCTGAAATCCCTGCACAGATGTATCCCATGGGAGCTCAGTATCCAAGTGTGTTCCAAAGTAAGGGGGACAGAGACTGTCTCTGACATGAACTCAGTGGCTGGCTTTTTGATAACCTCCCCCTGAGGGGGGAGCAGTCTTACCAGGCCACAGAGGAAGACAATGCAGCCAGTCCTGATGAGGCCTGATAGGCTACAGTGAGATGAAAAGGGAGAACCTTCTCTATCAGTGGACATGGAGAGAAGCACGGGAGGAGATGAGAGAGGGAGGGTGGGACTGGGAGGAAATGAGTGAAGGGGCTACAGCTGGGATATGAAGTGAATAAACCATAACAAATATGAAAAAAGTAAAGGAGCTTAGGAAAAAACAAAAACAACAAAAAAACAGCTGGATGAATGTGCCTCTAAGCTCAACAGGTCCATTGGTCACATATTTGATTGTGACAATTCACTCTTATTCCATGGTGCTTTCTGTAAGTGAGATTTCACATCCATTTACAGTCACCTAAATTTTGGTATGAGGTATTGAAGATGGCTTAGCCTCAAAAGAAAGCAGTATTTTCATTTTAATGTACTACCAATGGTTTTGAATAGTAATAGATATTGAACTGTATTGTTAAATTTGTGTATCATATGTTTATGTAAAGGTTTGTGTAACATACATGTTTGTGTGTGCAGGTGCATGTGTGTAGGTGTACGTGCAGGAGATGACCGGAATTTGATTTCACATGTCTTCGTTTAACTCTTTTCACCTTACTTATTGATGCGAGTTCTTTCCATGAATCTGGAGCTAACCATTTCTGGCAAAATTAGGTGGTCAGCTTGCCCAGGTAGCTCCAGCCAGCAGCTGAGAGAGACAGATGCTGGGACTTGCAGTTAAACAGGCAATGGAGTTCCGAGAGTCCAGTGGAAGTGTGAGGGGAAAGATGATAGGACCTGGAGGGGACAGGATCCTAACAGGAAAATCAACACAGACAACTAACACAATCTCATAGGGGTTTACAGAGACTGAAACATCAACTAAGGAACATGTATGGCCAGAAGGTAGGCCCCTGCACATATGTGGCCAATGGCAGGTTGGTGACGTGGTCTTCATATGAAAACCTTGGTGAGTAGAGGGGGCTGCTATTTGGATCACTTCTCCCTGGCAGGCTTGCCTGGCCTGGCCTCAGTAGATAAGGATATACTCAGTCCTGATGTGACTTATGTATGGAAGAGGGTTGATACAGGGGAGGGAATTCTGCTTTTCTGGATGAAAGGGGAGAGAAATAGGGGAAGGAAGGAACTGAGAAAAAGGAGGGAAGGGGCACCTTTGGGGTATAGAAAGTAAACTAAAAAACAAAACAAACAAACAAAAAAACTAGAACCCCTGCACAGATGTAGCCCATGGCAGCTCAGTATCCAAGTGGGTTCCCTAGTAATGGGAACAGGGACTGTCTCTGACATGAACTCAGTGGCTGGCTCTATGTTCACCACCCTCTGAGGGAGGAGCAGCCTTACCATTCCATAGAGGAAGACAATGCAGCCATTCCTGATGACACCTGATAGGCTAAGATCAGATGGAAGGGGAGAAGGATCTCCTCTATCAGTAGGCTTGGGGAAGGTCTTGGAAGGAGATGAGGGAGGGTAGGGTTGGGGGAGGACAAGGGAGGGGACTACAGCTGGGATACGAAGTGAATAAATTGTAATTAATAAAAAATAATAAATAAAAAGGATTCTAAGGTTTCTTTCTCTCCAGTTTTGAGGTTATACACGGATTCTGCCACATCTGGGTTTTAGATGAGTGCTATGGATGCAGAGTTGAGTTTTAATACTTGGTCTGCAATCGCCTACTGTTTTTTAAAGATCATAATAATTTTTAGACTTTTGCTAAATAATATACAGTTAAAATGACACAAAACTATTATTTATTTTCTGTGCATTTTGAAATACAATGCCTGCATTTTTTTTCTTATTAACATCCCCATCATTTTCCTATTCTTCAACTCTTTTAACTTTACAAATATTCTCTACTTTCAGGATTTATTGTTATCTGTGCTCGGGTTAACAGGGGAAATAACATAGAGCATTCTATTTTCTTCAACAATATTTCTTGTTTACTGGTAAGCTGACATGTTTATGAATGAGAAATTGTCAAGTACAGCAAGTTAATAGAAACTTTGCTTTTCTTTTGTTAATCATTCAATCCTGTCATCCCGTCACTAGCAAAATTTTTCATCTTTAGAACCCAATTACCAAGGTCAATTCCTAACAATCCCTTCATTCTTTAACCATGAAAAAAAAGACCATTTTAGTGAAGCTCTTATTAAAAATTGAAACACACTTATAAATTGAACAGGTGCCTTTCTTTTCAAGGTTTAGAATTCATTTTTATTAGTATAAATTCTGTTTCATATAATTAGTAGGTAAGTTTTGCTAAAATCTGAAAGAGAAAACAAGTTTCCCAGGTATATCACCAAAGAAATATGTGTATGTTGCTAAGAATAATAGCTCATTATTTTAAAATGTTTTTTAATTAATTAGATTTATTCACTTTGTATCTCCCCCATATCTCTCTCCCTCCTCCTTCCAATCCCCCTTTCTCCCTCTTCCCCACCAGTGCCCCTCCCCCAGCCCACTGATAAGGAATGTCTTCCTCCCCTTCCCTCTGATCCTAGTCTATCAGGTCTCATCAGGTGTGGCTGCATTGTCTTCCTCTGTGGCCTGGTAAGGCTGTTCCCACCTAGGGGGGGATTAAAGAGCAGGCAAATCAGTTCCTGTCAGAGACAGTCTCTGTTCTCATCACTATGGAACTGATTTGGACACTGAACTGTCATGTGCTACCTCTGTGCAGGGGTTCCAGGCCATCTCCATGAGTGGTCCTTGACTGGAGTATCAGTCTCATAAAAGATCCTCTGCCCAGACTTTTTGGTTCTGTTGCTGTCCTTGTGGAGCTCCTGTCATCTCCAGGTCTCACTATCTCCCACTTCTTTCATAAGACTCCCTGCACTCTGCCCAAAGTTTGGCTATGAGTCTCAGCAGTTTCAATAATGACATACACTCAGAAGTTTCTAAGAGACTCATAGTTTTTTTTTTAATTTAGAATTTAGGGTGATATTTTTTATATATTCAGTTAATTCCTTTCAATGTCAATCGAAGAATATTTTCTATTCACTTACAGTTCATTCAAGGTCAATTATATCCTTCTCATTTTCATTAAGTTCATAATTGATGCAATTCATACAAAGTTAATGTTTATGGAAGAAGAATTTTAGTTAATTAACAACATTTCCTTAATTATTCAAAGAAATGAACAATATATAGTATGCTTGCCAATAAATGTGTAAGTATATATTGAAGATAAGATAGTGCTTTTCATTTATATTATATCTAGTTATAGCTAAAGACAGAAAGTAACTGCACACCTTATTAATTAATATGTTTCATTTAAAATTAGCTTTGTTGATGTGTATACTTACTAGAGAAACAATGTTCACAAATTATAAGTAACTACTTCAACTATTTTGAGGAAAAGTAGTTAAAAATTTAACCATCACCAAGAGTTATACCATGACCTTTCAAATTAATCCCCACATGGAAGTTCATCCTTAAATTCCTATTACAAAAATTTGTCCAAACAGAATCTTAAAGCATTTGATTATGTGTACCATGTTTTACCATTATTTTAATATTTTTAAAACCGACCTGAATGGTTTCCATATAAATGAGTTAATCCTTTTTTGGATTGCACTGGAAGAACGTATCAGAATGTTTGTGAACTTATTTCAAGTAGAAATGAGGATCATTTTAAATAACTTCTCATTCACATGTCAACTTGAAATACCTAGCCTAGCTTACTTACAGAGAATGAAATTATATTAGATTACAGTTCTGGTAATGAAGTCCAAGGGCACAGCACCAGTGTCCTTTATGTACCTAGTAAAAGCTTTACGCTACATCTTAGCCTGATGAAGGTCCTTGGATTCTCATGAGTTTAGTGCTTATAAAATGAAACACCAGAGATCCAAGATGGCTGCCATGAGAGGACACTGTGTCTGAGGAGTAGGACAGCAGTAACAATGCAGCGACCAGGAGACTGAACTCTGGGACCTAAAACACCAGTATTTGTGATTGCCAGGTGAGCAGAATTCCTACAGTGAGGAAATCAAGTGGGAAAATCCCAGGGACACCCAGTTATTTCCCGGAAAAACCTCTGGATGACCAGCAACTCACAGCCCTGATCTGAAGGAGCAGCCTCACTGGGCACCAACAGCCGCCATACCAGACTGGGTCACACAGTCTCCAGGCCAGACTGAGAAGGCCCCGGGTACCATTTCAACTGGCCTGCATCCAGCGGTGTCCCCTCGTCTCCGCCTGCAACCACCTCAGTCCCTGTGTGTGTGTGTGTGTGTGTGTGTGTGTGTGTGTACATGGGGAAGACTGAGAGGGCCTAGGGTACCGTTTCCTACTGGCCTGCATCCAGCGGGTACACACTGCTCAGCTCTAGCTGCAACCACTCCAGACCCTGTGTGTGTCCACGGGACAGTCTGAAAAGGCCCAAGATTCCATTCCTCAGACAGGGCTGCATTAGATGGGTACACTCCTCTTTGAGGCACTAGCCACCACCCCGGACTGGGACACACAGCATCAGGTCCAGATTGAGGTGACCCCAAATACCATATCAGACCTTGGTGCACAGCCCCTGGCCAAGAAGGAGGCACCAAGTCTCCAGTCCAGAGGAGAGTCCACACCAGCAAGCCCAGATTGGAGCGTGGAGCCTCCAGACCAGAGCAGTGCCCACCATCTGACATCTCAAACCAGGACACTCAGCCTCTGGCACAGGGTGAGGAGCCAAACCTCCAGACCAGAGTGGTGACCAGCCTACCGTGCTCACAGCTTCTAGCACAGAGCACAAAGCCAGGCACACAGATCCCACAACAGAGTTCAACTGAGGCAACAACACACACTCTCAAACCATTGGAAATCCCTGATTTTTTAAAGAATACTACACTAAAGAAAATATAGGATAAAGATAATTTCCCAACAACAACAACAACAACAACAACACAAAAGCAATGAATCACAGTAAGACCACCAGCTCCACAATAAAAGGAAGTAACAGTCATTGTTCACTATTATCTATCAACATCAATGGACTCAACTCTCCAATAAAAAGAATCAGAGTAACAGAATGTATGCGGAAACAGGATCTAACATTCTGCTGCATCCAAGAAACACACCTATGCAACAAAGATAAACACTACCTCAGCGTAAAGGGCTGGAAAAATATTTTCCAAGCAAATCTACACAGAAAACAAGCTGGGGTAGCAATCCTAGTGTCTAATAAAATAGACTTTCAACCAAAGTTAATCAAGAAAGATGAGGAGGGGCACTTCCTCCTCATCAAAGGAAAATTCCAACAGGAGGACATCACAATTTTGAACATTTATGCCCCAAATACAAGAATACTTACATATGTAAATCAAACATTATTAGAACTGAAATCACACATTGATCCCAACACCCTAAAAGTGGGAGACTTAAACACTTCACTCTCACCAAGGGACAGATCATCTGGTCAGAAGCAAAACAGAAACAAAGGCACTCACAGACACCTTAAATCAAATGGACCTAATAGCTGTCTAAGAACTTTTTACCCTAGATCAAAAGAGTATACCTTCTTTAAAGCACCCCATGGAACCTTCTCCAAAATAGACCATATAGTAGGTCACAAAGCAAGCCTCAGCAGATACAGGAAGATTGAAATAATCCCTTGTATCCTATCTGACCTTCACGGTCTAAAGCTGGACCTCAACAACAACAGTAATAGCAAAAGGCCTGCACATACATGGAAACTGAACAACTTGCTACTCAAAGACAGCTTGGTTAGGGAAGAAATTAAGAAAGAAATTAAAGACTTCCTAGAATTCAATGAAAATGAAAGCACAACATACCCAAACTTATGGGACACAATGAAGGCAGTGCTAAGAGGAAAGTTCATGCACTAAGTGCCTTCAAGAAGAAATTTGAAACATCTCATACGGGCAACTTAATGGCCCAACTGAAAGCC
>CM053743.1:30112648-30148749 GCA_028658305.1 Pachyuromys duprasi
GTAACCCTTTGGCTGAGATTCCCCAGTGCCCATTCTCAGAAACGACTGATTTGTTCACTTTCCTATTTCTTTACTGAACACACCACGGGTTATTTTGAGGAGAAATTTAATGAGCTGTCTGACATTAATACCAGAAATCTTGTGAGAATTTTACATGTTTGTTCTTAAAGAAGAGCAATTCACTTGTTTTAAGTCAGTATCAAAGAAGTATTCCCAGATTCTTGAATGTATATACTGAATTGCGTTAAATTCTCTATTCTCTAGTAATTATGTGAATCTCAAAAGATATTCCAAGTGAGATCATTCAGGAAAATATATTTTTATAACTGAAAAACAAGAAAGATTCACATCGTATATTTTTGAATCATCACGTCATATATTTTCTAAGCATCATGTATTCCCCCATGTGCTGTTCTTAAAAGAAAGCTAGTATGTAAAAAACTAATGTGAGAAAGGTGTTCAAATACTAAGTAGGAAAGGTTATATATTTTGAAAAGTTAATTTTAGGAATGATCTGTGTAATAAACACAACAAGTTATAGATTTTATTTATTTTCAAGTACTGGATAACAAACTCAAGACCTTTATGCTGAGCACATAGTTATCATCTTCAGCTTATTAATCACATTTGCATACCTCATGTACTAACCACTAACATTAAGTCTTCTTTAGCTAGGAAAGGCATGTCATGTGCCGTTGAAACCCATTGCTGTCATCTGGAGAACATGTCTGTCCTCTTTGCACAGGAACTCAAAATCTTTAGCACCCATACCTGATGCACACTAAACCTTTCTTGTGTTAATTTTTTCTAAATCTTTTAGGAAATGTAGTACCCATGTGTTCTTTGCCATTCATTTTCTACTTCTTTTTTAATTACATTTTTATTTTTATATTATTTACTGTTTATTTACTTTGTATCCCAGCTGTAGCCCCCTCCCTCATTCCCTCTCTATCCCACACTCCCTCTCTCCCTTCCTCCCATTCCCCTTCCCTAATCTACTGATAGGGGAGATCCTCCTTTTCCCTCTGAACCTAGTTTATCAGGTCTCATCAGGACTGGCTGCATTGTCATCCTCCGTGGCCTGGTAAGAGTGCTCCCTGCTCAGGGGGAGGTGATCAAAGAGCCAGCCACTGAATTCCTATCAGAGACAGTTCCTGTTTCCCTTACTGGGGTACCCTCTTGGACACTTAAGCTGCCATGAGCTACATCTGTGCAGGTGTGCTGGAGAGGATGTGGAGAAAGGGGAACCCTTCTCCATTGCTGGTAGGAACGTAAACTTGTAC
Organism: Pachyuromys duprasi; assembly: GCA_028658305.1. NCBI lineage: Eukaryota > Metazoa > Chordata > Mammalia > Rodentia > Muridae > Pachyuromys > Pachyuromys duprasi. The sequence goes on from CM053743.1 coordinate 30,113,932, forward strand.
ACTGACTTTGGAAATCAATGTGGTACTTTCTCACACAATTAGGAACAGTGCTACCTCAAGTTCCAGCTATACTGGTCCTGGGCATATATTCAAAATATGTTTAAATACACAACAAGGTCATTTGCTCAACCATGTTCATAGCAGCTTTACTTGTAATAGCCAGAACCTGGAAACAACCCAGATGTTCCTCAATGGAGGAATAGATACAGAAATTGTGGTACTTTTACACAATGGAATACTACTCAGCAATTAAAAAACAAGGAAATCCTGAAATTTGCAGGCAAATGGTTGGTTCTAAAAAATATCATCCCGAGTTAGGTATCCCAGAAGCAGAAAGACACATATGGAAAATACTCACTTATAAGTGCATATCAGACATATAACATAGGATAAACATACTAAAATCTCTACACCTAAATAAGCTAAGCAGGAAGGAGGACCCTGGGTAAGATGATCAATACTCACTCAAAAAAGGGAGAGAACAGGAAAAAGGACAGGAGCTTTCCACAGAGAGCCTCTGAAAGACTCTATCCCTCAGGGTATTAAAGCAGATGCTGCTTTAATTGAGTTTAAATGAGTCAAAGTTTGACCCATAGCCAAGCTTTGGGCAGAGTGCAGAAAATCTTATGATGGAAGGGGGAGATAAAAAGACCTGAAGGGGCCTGGAGCTCCATAAGGAGAGCACTAGAACAAAGAAATCTGGGTGCAGAGGTCTTTTTTGAGACTGATACTCTGACCAAAACCCGTGCATGAAGACTTTATTTTCTTGAAAAGTATTTCTCCCAACTGAAATCTTCATTCTGTTTTCTAATGAACATGGGTTATTTTCTGAAATAAACAAAACTCTCAGGAAAATTTATTCATAAGGTTTCCTTGGGGATATGACTCGAATGGCAGAATCTGCAAACATTTAATGATCAAGTTAATGAGATATAGAATTTATGTATTGTATGGATTCAACTCAGAAAACCCTTTTATAAGCAACAAAGAACTTTTTTCATCCAGAACTTTTGCTAATACAAGTTTGTATGTTTTACGTAATCCACAGTCTTTAACAGTAAGAAAAGCACCATTAGCTTTAAAATATTCAGTATACAGGATACACACAAATATTTTATCTATTCTATTTTTTTCTGTGTATTCTATGTAGAATAAACTGAACTTGAACACTAAGGTATCATTTTCAGTTTATTATGTAGGTATACTAGAAATAAACAATATATGCAATACCGATTGTATAATGTCAATAGAAAATACTTTTTTTCCTGCTGTAATATATAAATAGAGAAGTCAATTTGTTCATCAAGAATGAGCAAAAAAAATCTTATAAAGATTAACAAATCACAACAAACCAAAACTTAGTAGACCCAAAATAATTATTAAACAAAAACCCAGGAGGAAAAACTCGAATGTTTTCCAAGCAGTCTTCTATTGTTCATCCCCTAGAATATTTCCGTTGTTATCATAGGTTTTTATTCAACCACATATCAAATGTAGACTCCATGTGGATTCTATGAAATGGCCAATATAAATGTGAAGAAAAATATTAGCTACAAGAAAAAGAGATTATAGTGCAGAGATGCTGTTTTGAGCTTAAGTGCACTGCTCTTTTAAGGCTTTTGATAAAGATTATTTTATTAAGATATACGTAGGCTTTGAATTAAAAATGATTGAATTGAATATTTAAATAAAATAACCACCCATTTTTTAAAATTAGTTAAATTAAACTCTAAGGTACACACATTTTAAGCACAGAGGATAAAATAAAAATCCTAGGGTGAAGGCAAATATGCTACATACTATACTAACAACTATACCCCAGAACCTCATAAGTCCCCTCCTATAGATGAATAAACCACAGAGAATGACTTCAGAGAAAGGAAGAAGCCATTTCCTCCAGTGACAAGTCATTTGGTTATCCAATACCAAATGGTCAATCCTAAATACATATTCATTGAAACATCAATGAATGAACTCAATAGGTTTTATACATGTGTATATGTGTGTATAATATTTATAAAAGATAACATGAATTTGAGATGGAGTGGGGTGACATAGGAGTAGTAGGAATCAAAAGAAAATGGTTGAGTTGATGTAAATGTACAAGGGTAGTGTTCATATATATAAATCATATTTATGTGTGTCTTCACTCACGTGTGGGAGAAATACTAGAGTCAGAAAACCTGAAAAATGATGAAATAGGATATAATAACTAGAAGGGAAAAAGAGGCAGAAAGATGAATGTGTTGAAAAGTCTTGTTTTATTCTTTCTTGTTAGAGTAGGCATATGGTAAAAGGTGGAATAGAAGACAAGATAGAAAAATATCTAACATCATTGATAAACCCGACATGAAACAGACCACCTATTAGCAAAGACATCGCAAACTCGACAAAAGCATTACATTCATGTCATCCTTAAACTGATGAAGATACAAAGTTAAACAATGATTGAAGCCACTCTTTAGTTATTGTACTATAGTGAAGATTATACTAAAGGCCTCTTATCACCATGTATTGTTAGGAACAAACAAATTAATCTGCACTGTTTTTATTCCTTCTATTTTTCCATTGCTCTCTTAGTCTACTTCTTATATTAATCAATATGTTATTTCAGAATTTATCAAATTTCTTTTTTTTTCTTTTTTTTTTTAAATTTATTTATTTTTATCTCAATCACAGGTTAGGTACTTTGAATCCCAGGCGTAGCCCCCTCCCCCATTCCCTCCTACCCTCCCACTCCCTCCCTCATCTCCTTCTTCCCCGCCCCCTCCAAGTCCACCAACAGGGGAGGAGACAGGATAAGCTGGGGTTGGATGGAAGGGAAGGAGATCAAATTTCTTTTAAGAAGGAAATACTGATTTGTGCACAGATATTGCAGCCTGAAACAAGGATCGCATTGTACAAGAAAAGTGTAAATAGGTCTAAAACTAACATATTAAGCAAAATGGTAACCAGAACAAATACAAACAAGTGAGGAATGAATTGAAGCAAACTGAGAGCTTTCTATGTGTTATAGAGAGCACAGGAATAATGACATTTGTAGACACAATGAAGGCAATGATACCTAAATCATGTAAGTACTTGGCAAATATCTGAAGGACAAATGTTCTGAAACTGAATCTATTGATTACATCTGAGCAAGGGTTTATGGCATGGTCCTTGGTTGGGGTATCAGACTCTGCAAGATCCCCTGGGTCCAGGTTTTTCTTTTCTTTCTTTCTTTCTTTTTTTTTTTTTTGGCTCTGTTAGAATCCTTTGGGAGTTCCTGTCCCTTCAGGTCTTTCTATATTCCCCTTCTTTCATAACATTCCCTGCACTCTGTTTAGCTGTGAGTCTCAGCCTCTGCACCAATTCCTCTCTCAGTAGAGTCTTTAAGAGGCCCTCTGTGGTAGGCTTCTGTCCTGTTCCCTGTCTTTTCCTGATTCCAATGTCTATAATGTTTGTCCTTCTTAATTAAGATTTGAACATCTTACCTAGGGTCCTCCTTGTTGTTTAGTTTCTTTAGGAGTATACATTTGGTATGTTTATCCTATATTATATTTCTAATATCCACTTATAAACCCCTGCACAGATGTGGTCCATAGACTTAGTCTCCGAGTGGGTTCCCTAGTAAGAGGAGCAGGGACTTTCTCTGGCATGAACTCAGTGGCAGGCTCTCCAATTACCTCCCCCTGGGGTAGGGGTTGCAGCCTTACCAGGCCACAGAGGAAGACAAGGCAGCAAATCCTGATGAGACCTGATAGGCTAGGGTCAGATAGAAGGGGAGGAGGACCTTTCCATCAGTAGGCAGGGGGAGGGGCATAGAGGGAGAAGAGGGAGGGAAGGCTGGGTTGGAAGGAGACAAGGGAGGGGGCCACAGCTGGGATACAAATTGAATAAATTGCAATAAATAATAAATTAATTATTTAACTTTAAATGTTCTAAAGAGTGGCACATGGCTTTTGTCTCTTGTCTTTACATGACTAAAGGACCAAGTTGCTGCTGGTGGGAATAAAGGAAAGTAAGTCTTTCTCATGTTCTTATGCAGAAATCATTTGTGTGGTCCACACACTTTTCTAACTCTTATTTCTTTATTATCTGAAAAAGGGTAGGAATCTCTAACAGAGTGTTGAACATAACAATCAAATAAATCAGGTATGTGTGTGTAAAAGTGTGTCTATGTGTTTCCCTGTCCTACTTAAAACAATTACCTAACAGAGTTGTCATAGGCTTAGTGAATTAAAATCACACAAATGCTAACTATTCATATTCAATACTTACAAATATATTTTATTTTTTACTAAAAATCTATAAATTGAGGATAATACCAACTCATTTTATAAAAATATTGTTAAATGATACAATAGAAAAAATGTTATCCAAAACCTTTCCAGGAATAAAGAAATGTATATAGATAAAATCACAAAGATTTTAATGTGTTAGTTATGTGTTAGATGCTTTTTCAACATAAACTTCAATAGGGTATAAAAATGGCCTGATGTGAGTGTTTAAAATAATTTGAATTAACTATTGCAGTTTTGCAATATCTATATTTCCAGACCTTATTTTACATCTTCATTACAATTCATTAAAAACATAGTTTCTATTTTGTGTTATTAAAAAAACACTATATCTCTTATTTCAGAAAACAATTTTCAAATACAATGGCCAATATTGTAAGAATCACTGAGAAACGTATATCATTTCAACATTGCTTGTACCTGAATATTAAACATACTCTGAAATTTTGGTAATTTGGGAATCAGAATTGTTGTGATCTGTGATATAAGTATGATGAACAACTTTAAGATTTAAGGACTATTCTGGTCTCAGGCATGATAGCTTAAAATATGCAGGTGCTATATTGTAATGGGATTAACAATGTCTAACTTCTGGCTCTTTAGAAACCTCACTGTCATCCCAACCCTGGCAGATGGGGAACTGACTGGGCTACTTGCAACTATTCTCCATTTTCATCTATGTGTTCTGGGTTTCTAGAGAGGCTGCATCTCTGTGGGAAGCAGTTAAAATGACTCCGATGGTTTTGACACTGAAAAACAATTTACAACTAGTGTATTTTATTGGTAGTTTGAAATATGCAACATTTTTACCTCTGAAAATTATTCATTATGATTGAAAAAGTGTACAAGGACGCTTTTTAATAGCCTAAGAGATTCATTCTACCTTAAAGGTGTTCATCAAAGACTTGTCTGTGCAACCTGAAAATGTGTCATGCAAAATTGCACTGTCATCAAATGACATTAATCTAAAATCTGAGGTTACCCGCAGGTGAGGAAATAAATTGAGATTTGGAATGTCGAACATGCCACACAGAGTGATGTTCAGCACTGAACTAATAATAAATCTATTTGCGACATTGTTAGTCTTTTAAAATAATGAAGAGTTTTGTTGGCATTTAAAAAAAGGAGTCACAGAATACCAGTTTTTAAGGGGCTTGATGATTTGGGTCCAAGCATAAAGTACGTGGAAAATAGAAGAAAATGTATTTTTAATACTTTTACTGTTTTAATAAATGTTTTTGTTGTTAGTAAGAGCTTAGTAGGTGTTTTCATTGATCATAAAAGCTTAATTTTTTGAGCAAATGTGAAATTACTACAACTGGTTCAGAAGGTCTGAATGACAACCTTGTTTATATAGTTACTATACTTTCTTACTAATTGCATTTAAAATATACTCATGTAACAGGAAATTGTAATGAAGAATAGATTTGGATTTATGATAGCAATATTTTCTATTAATTAGAAGGTAAATTAAGAATCATTAAAATTTATCCTGCTTGTAGTAAAATAGTATTGGTTATTTTTGAAAATATGGTTTTGGTCAACATTAAAATGAATTAAAATATTTCTTTGACTCAAATACTGAGTGTAAAAAAATCCCATCTTGACAATTTGCTAACGTTAGCTATTTTAAACTACTTTGTGCTCTTTTACCTGATGGAACAGATTGTTTAGTACTGTTCATGATTTTCACATGCTTTCCTTGCGTCTTATTTCTTAGTTTCTTTGAATTACGTGATTTTTTAAAATTTATATGTTTCTTATTAAATACAGTTAATTCACTTTGATTCATAGCTGTAACCCCCTCCCTTGTCTCTTCCCAATCTAACTCTTCCTCCCTCATTTCCTCTCATGCCCTTCCCCAAGTTCTTTGATAGGGGAGGTCCTCTTCCCCTTCCCTCTGACCTTAGCTCCTCTGGTCTCACCAGGACTGGCTACATTGTCTTCCTCTGTGGCCTAGTAAGGCTGCTCCCCCCCTCAGGGGGAAGTAATCAAAGAGCCAGTCACTGAGTTCCTGTCAGAGACGGTCCATGTTCCCATTACTGGGGAATCCACTTGGAGACTGAGCTGCCATGGGCTACATCTGTGCAGAGATTCTAGGCTATTTTCAGACATAGTCTTTGGTTAAAGTGTCAGTCTTAGAAAAGACCCGTGTGCCCATAATTTTTTGTTCTGTTGCTCTCCTTGTGGAGCTCCTGTCTTCTCCAGGTCTTTCTACCTACTCTTCTTTCATAAGATTCCCTGCACACTGCAGAAACTTTGGCTATGAGCCTCAGCATCTGCTTTGATACACTTATGGGGAGAATCTTTCAGAGGCCTCTGTGGTAGGCTACTGTCATGTTCTCTGTTTTCTCCCTCTTATTATATCCATCCTGTTTGATTTTCTGAGTGAGGATTGTTGATCTTACCTAGGATTCTCCTTCTTGTTTAGCTTCTTCAGGTGTACAGATTTTAGTATGTTTATCCTATATGTCTAATATCCACTTTTAAGTGAGCATATACCATGTGTGCCTTTTTTGCATGATTTTTTTAATGACCAAAACAAGCTCACAACAGAAGAACCTAAGAACTGTGAGTATTAAATTATCCTTTCTCACTGAATTCCCCAGGAACTGTTGCTAACAACATGGATTTCTGTGACTGCTGCATGAGGGCATCACAACCCTTCACTTACCTGGTTCCCCAAGAATGAGAGATAGCTGCAGAGTCTTCTTCCTGTTGCACAGTCGGCCAGGTAGGCTGCTTCAAGGTCTCAGTCACACCACAGGACTTGAGCACAATTGATAACAAGTGGCCTGTGACTCCTTCTTTCAGTGCTCACTCTCTGCTGTTCTCCCTGGGGTCATTTCTACTGCCAAAGCGGTGTGGGTTGACCTTTCTCACCAAATGTCAGTTGAAATTGGAATAGTATTATTTTGGCCTCAAGATTCAAATCACATGCCATCACTGTATGTATTCATACAAATCTACTGTAGATGCTGGACTGAGTGGTTATTAGAATTCAATAAATGCATATGAATGTCTCCAGAAAAAAATAATGGAAGAGAAAAGTTATTTACAGAAGGATGGTACCTAAGAAAGTTACGTTGTCATTTTTCAGAATATTATAGTACACTTTAAAAAAATAATCTTATCTGCTTCTATAGTTTTTAATTCAAATCTTCACATGTAAGTGTAACTCTCACCCCTCATACAAGATATTTCTCTTTTCAGTAGGCAGACACTGTTACAGAAAAGCAAAGCCAATCAAAATGCTGAGAGCAACTTGTCATGGGGTAACCAGCTCTACCTGATACATCTAAAAAACAGCTTCTGAATATAAGTCTCAAGGAACATCAAAGAGGGGTCGAAGGATTGCAAGAGGCAGAAGAACTGGCTTCTCTGAAACTGTATCTTTTAGAATATCACAGAAACTACCATCAAGAAATCTCAATAACTTGGCTGGTTAGACCAGACTAGGAAGACACTAGTAGGCATGCTAATGCAGAAGGGGAAATCTCACAGTGTCTGAACACTATGAAGAACTACAAGCACCAGAGGGATGCATCGAGATGGTCTTATTTAGGAAGGAGTACTTACAATTGGTTATCTAATACAAAGTGGTCTGCCCTTAAACCATGTACGTGAAAGTAACATTACTCAGATTGAGCAGGTTGCATTTATCTGTTTTGGAGAGAGAGAGAGAGAGAGCAAGAGAGAGAGAGAATAACAACCACAGGTTTGAGAGAGAGCAAAGAGCCATTTATGAATAAACATTTGAAGTGTTGTAGGAAGAAAAGAAAGGGGAATATGTAATTGTATTTTAGTTTCATTTTTTAATTAAAAATTGTTATCTAACAACAGATGTGGAACATCTTCCTATTTTTATCCATGAAGGGCTTATGCTGATTAATTGGAGAGAGCTTCAATTAATAAAATGTCTCAGTAAGATCAGGCTGCAGACAAGACTTTAAGGCACTTTTTTCCATTGGTGACTGATGGGGGGGGGGCAGCTTATTGTGGGTAGAGCCTGCCCTGGGCCGATGGTTCTTGGTTCCATAAGAAAGCAGGCTTTTCAAGCCATGTGGAACAAAACAATAGGAATCATTCCTCCATGGCTTCTGCATCACTCCGTACCTCCAGGCTTTGGCCCTGCTTGACTTCCGTAGTGATGAACCTTGATGTGGAAGTATATGCCCTTCCTTCTCAGTTTGCTTTTGGTTTGGTCATGGTGTTTTATTGCTCTAATAGTAAACCTAAGACAGAATTGTTATTTAATTAATAATTCTTAATTATTATATCTACTATCACCAATTGGGAAGTTTTAAAATTATGAAGTTAACTTAGAATGAGAAAGATACAAAATATAAATGAATAAACAACAAAGAGACATGGCAACATACTAATGGTCAAGTAATTTTTAAGCTCATTGATAAATACATATATATGTATATTATATATATATATAAATATGTATGTATATTTAACAATGAGCTTAAATTATATATATATATATATATACACACACACACACACAAAGCTATCTACCAATACATGGAGTTACCAAAATAATTAACATTCTGAGTCTTATAAAGTAATTGTACTTTTTGCTCTCAAATACAGTTTCAGTAACTGATAGAGTTTTTAGAATATTATTGAAAAACAAAAAAACTATTAAGGTTTAAGTATTTCATTTAAAAGTCAAACATTTGGTGTAGCTAAATGTAGATAATACATAATTTGAGTATAAAAAAACCTTAAATGCTAGGTTAATGGAACGTTTACTTAATATGTGAGATCTAAACTACAAAAATGTATTTTGTGATTTTGAAAATAAATAAGGTAGAGAAACCTTAGGTGGAAAAACTTGCAGGACTCCCACACAGAATTATTTTAAACAACTCAAGCATCTAGATATTGAAACTTAAAAATAAATGCAGTAGAAGCAACAGGGACATTTACTGAGTGTCACATTATATCTGAAGTTGTATGAGCAAATACATTTCAGTGATTTCTTTTTTTGGTACATGTTATTATTATCACTTATCATCAATGCTCCTTCTAATTTCCACCTTTTTGACCCTTTTCTGTCCTTATCCTGACATCTCATCACATAAACTTGTTCATTCACTTGCCTTTTGTTACACTGCCTCAGAAAATACAGTAAATGGCTGAGGCACATGATGATGTAAAAACCTCATGCTCTCTTGACATACAGAGATACACACACACACACACACACACACACACACAAACAGAGAGAACATAAAAAGAGAAACAAAGGTAGAGAGAAACAGAGCCACACAGTGGCTCACCATACTTTGAGTTGGTTTGAGTTGCCAATGTCTGCTGCAGTAAATGGTTCAGCCGAGGACTGTGCCATCATGTAGATAAGAGCTGACAAGGCCTAACCAGAGGCTCTCAGTTACTGTGGACATGACTTATTTCTCCTTCTACTCATTTGATAATTCTTGTGACAGGACTGTTAAATCCAGGCCCAGGGCAAACTTCTTTCTTCCTGATCAGGGTTCACAGTGTGAACCACTTGACACAGGCTCCACTGTTACCATACACCATAGTGTGCATGGTCCTTAACAGAACCAAAGTCCAGCAGGTACATGCCCTCGATACGCCAAAACTGTGAGCTAAATGAAATCTCTTTACTTCATTCAAAATTAAATTATACCCCTCACTGATCTTAGTACCTTACAGGCATTTGCAATAAAAAGAAAAAAAAGTTTTCAAATTCCAAGTATAACCGTTTAATATTTACTGCATGGAAGCTGAGCTCATTTTTATGAGCCACAGCCATCTTCCCCTTGTGCATGTCTTGGCGTAAATCATAAATGCAGGCTTGATTGTGATCAATAAGAAACACCCAATTGGAACTAACATCTCCTGTAAAAACTCTGGAAAAAGGACAATACAATTTCAATACAATGTGATGGCTGAAAAGCTGTGCAAAAGGAGGTCTTAAATGGTAAGTAAGTAAATGCTTCATAGTTTAAAGAAAATAATAGTAATACACACGCCTTTAATTATACAATTCTCTGAGTCTTGCAACGAGTTTTTATATGTATCTCTTTTATCCTGGCATCCTCATATTGAAATACACTACCTCTGTCTAAAACTGAGAAAGCAAAGCAAGAATTGTGTCTAGGATCATAGAATTTCCTAATGACATAGTGATGCCTTGAAATTAAGGCAGCTGATAAGAAGTTCAGGACTCCATCTCTCTGCATTGTTGTGTGCCACAACGAAGCCCAGGAAAATTAAATGTCTAAGAAAAGGAAGATCTCTTAAGGAGCAAATATAATGAGGGAGTGAGGGAATATTTTAAACTCACTCATACATACACAACACAGACTCTTTTATCTACTACTTTAATAGACCATATATAGTATGACTAATTTCTCTGATTTAAAACTGTGATATTGAATCACTAGGATTGAGTAAACTTGCCCTTGGTATTTCAGATGTTGAAGAACAAGACTAGTTAAAAATTAATGTTTACACCTTTGAAAAGTAACCTTGTATTTTATATATATATATATATATATATATATACACACACACACACACACACACGTATATGAAACCGACAAGAAATTTAATTAGTCAAATATTCTTATACACATGCTGGCTGAAGGAGGTTTTTAAGGCATCCAGCCTCAAACAGGGCATCTATAGCATAAAAGGTATATCTAATGCACAGGAAATATCAAAGAAAGGGAGGAAGAAACATTCAAAGGGCCAAAGATCAGAACACTGCATGAAAATAGTTTCCTGTGGAAATATCAGTAATGCTGCATCCACAAACCTCCGATAGTATGATTAACTGCCAATACCTGTACAAGATCACACCAGTCACTATGCCAGGATGTGTTGTGGGAGAGCGTACAGTGCTCCATCCTTAGATCAAAAGCTAGAGAAAAGCAATAGACGTTGAGAAAGGGAGAATCCGTTCTCTTCAGGGATGAACCTAAGCCTCAGTGGTAACTCCTAATTATATGTATAATTTGTCTATGTTAATTTAGCATGGTAGGACAGGGAGAAGTCAGAGGACAAACGGGACACAGACATGAAAATGCTATGACTACAATTTACTCCCATAAAGTTCTAAAACATTAAAGCTATGGCTGGAAAAATAGGTGCCGAATTAAATACTTGCTTTACTTATACATGGAATAAGCATATATTGAAGAAGAAGAATATTAAAAATTAAAAGCTGAAAACAAGAGGATTTTGTGTGTGTTCAAGAGAAGTGTGTCAGAAAGATTTAGTCTTAGAATAAATTCAAATATAGGACATGTAAAAGCAAACGAAGAACATTTTATACAGCATATTCAAAAACTTTTTATTATAATAATTAACTACTTAGCATTCAAGAAAATAAAGAGGAAGAGATACAATATAGGGACAGAATAATTTGTCATTCACAAGAACCTGAGTTTTATCCCAAGCACTGTGTATATACATGCATACATATAGACATACAATGTCACAGAAATAGTAGTGCTTGAAATGCTCATTTTCAGAAAAAATAAGAGACCATAGTAAAAAGAAAATTTTGAATCATTAATAGAATTGAGACCAATATTTATAGTATAAAAGAACTCAAGGGAAAAAGCTCTTCCAACTCAGCTTTGTAATTTGTTAGTGAAAATTAAGTGAGAAGCAATCTTTTGGATCTTTGGGAGCAAGAGGGATGAACACAGTTTATTTTATAAAGTAATGTGATAAAGTCAATATTAAAATCAGTCTTTACTTCCAGCCAATACGGACTATCATCAGATATTTTTCTCCTTCTAAAAGAAGAAAAATATGGGCAAAATGTAAAACAACAACAAAAACCACCAGTTTACAAAGAAAAACACCACCTTACAAAGAGTTTTCATGATGAACAAAGGACAGTAGCCATTAAGACCATAGCATTAAAAAGTAATGTTTGTGATTGCTTCAGCTTACTTCAGCTATGACTCAGTGAGCAGAAATCTGGTAAATCATGTGAGTTAGAAGTAGCAAACGAGGATTGAGAAAGCCAAGGCAATGGATTTTGGAGGAAAAATAACCAACAAGAGAAATGGGCATGGTGAGACATCTCAAAGGTTCAAAGAAATTTTCTCTAGGGTTCTCTTCATAGCATGGGTAGGAAGAAATCTGCTAAAGAGAAAAAACCACTGAGAGGTGTGTGGTGACAATGTTCAGTGGTCACATAAAGACAGAGAAAATGCATAAATTCACAACAATAAAAATGATACTTATATTCACAAAGTCCAACACGGCAGCACACTGCTGGGAGGAAAGTAAAATAGGACGTGGTTAGAAAATTGTCGATTTGTTCATAAACAGTGAAACCCACATATATAGCATATAGCCCTGCAGAGATGAACAAACAAGACCTTAAATATTTCCACATACTTCAAATTATTTGGATATCTACAATTAGGTGAGTATATAATTTCTGTAATATCCTTCTACAGACTCTAGGTGGTTAAAGAAACAAACAAAATTAATTCTGTGGAGATGAATCCAGCATAGATTCGGTATTTTTAATTCTACTTTATAAAGTTCAAATTTGTCTCTATTCTGCCATAGGCACCAAATATAGATGAGTTTTGAAAAATACACTGAGTAATAGAAGACAGAGAAAAGAATAATATATTTTTCAACTTCCTGTATGTAAAAATTTAGAAAAAACAAATTCCTATGCATTAACAGAAAACCAACGAGAGGTTAACTTGAGCCTAAGATTAGAGAAGGAATGTACACAAAATTAATATTGGAAAGCAGTGGGTAGAAAAAGGACAAACATGACAGATACTATTATTCTGCTTGCATTTAATAGAGTTTTATTATAAAGAACTTACAAGTATTTCTCTGATGTATCTAGGAGACGAAACCTTACAGCAAACCTTTCCTTTCTTTAAATCTTAGACTCTTTTTGTCCCCACTTTCACAGTGTTCCCTGAGTCCTAAGTACAGGAGCTGTATTGTAGGTAACCAGCCTGGGGTTGTGCACCACAAGATCTTCCCACATTTGAGTATGCAATAGTTTTCTATAATGGCCTCTATCTATTTCAAAGAGAATTGTAATTGACGGGGAGTGATAACTATATTTATTTGTGAGGATACATATAAATATTTAGAATGTAGTTAGTAATAATGCAGAATTAACAATTAGCCTGAAAAGACTTGAACCAGGACAACAGCAATAGACATGTAAATATAGAAAGGTACATTCAGAAAGGGAAATAGGGCATACACTGGAAGCAGTAGGTAGAAGAAAGGGAACTGGATGGGATCCTACCACAGATGTCTTTTGAAAGACTACACCCAGTAGGGGATCAAAGCAGATGCTGAGACTCAAAGCCAAACTTTAGGCAGAGTACAGGGAGTCTAATGGAAGAAGGGGTATAGAAAGACCAGAGAGGACAGAAGCTCCACAAGGAGACCAACAGAGTCAAAAAATCTGGGCCCAGAGGGGCCTGCAGAAACTGATGCTTCAACCAAGAACCATGCATGGAGAGGACCTAGGCCCCCTGTTCAAATGTAGCCCATAGGCAACTCAGTCACCATGTGGGTACCCTAGTAAGGGGAGTAGAGGCAGTCTCTGACATGAAATTGATTGCCTACTCTTTTTAAAATTTTATTTTTATTATTAGTTACATTTTATTATTTCTGTATCCAGGTGAATCCTGCTCCTTCATTCCCTCCCAATCCCACCTTCCCTCCCTCGTCTACTCCCTGCCCCTTTCCAAGTCCACTGATAGGGGAGGACCTCCTCCCATTTCCTCTGACCCTGGTTTATTGGGTATCTTCAGGACTGGCTGCAAAATCCTCCTCTGTGACCTAGGAGGGCTGCTCCTCCCTTGCAGGGTGGGGAGGTCAAAGAGCCCACCATTGAGTTCATGTCAGAAATAGTCATTATTTCCCTTACTAGGGTACCCACTTGGATACTGAGCTACTATGGGCTCTTTTATCACATACCCCTGGCAGTGTGGCCTTAGTAGGCCACAGAGGAAGAGGATCCAGGCAGTCCTGATAAGATCTGATAGGCTAGGGTCAGACAGTAGGGGAAGAGGACCTCCCCTATTCGTGGACTAGGGGAGTTAGAGAGAGGAAGAGAGGTGAAGAGAAGGTGGAACCAAGAGGAGATGAGTGAGGGGGCTACAACTAGGATACAGAGTGAATAAACTGTAAAATAGTAACAATAATGATTATAATCATCATAATAAAGAAATCTCAAATGACCTTAGTCACAGAGGAAGAACTATAGATAACGATGCAAAGCTGAGAGCTGAGATGGGGAGAAACAGTATTTCAAAAGAAAAATCACCTCAATTGGCAATCCAATACCAAGTGATCCGTCCTGAAAAAAAAAATTATTGTATCATTATGTGGACTGAGCAGGATGTATGCATGTGTGGCTACAGTTAAAAAGAAGCTATGAATTTGATCGAAAAGGGAGAGGGCGTGTGAGAAATATGGGAGGAAGAAAAGTGTAAGAATGATGCAATTATATTTTTAATTTCAAAATGTAAAATTAGTAAAACAAGAACTATTAACAACATCATAATTAGCTGTACCCCACCTCTGTGCTTGTCAATGAAAATCCTACTTAAATATTTGTCCTTTGACTATTTCACATATGTATACAATGTATCATGATTATATCCTACCTTCACCCCCTTCAACTACTGGTAGGTCCCTAGAACTCATCTCTTTCTAGCTTTATGATCTTTTGTTTTATTTTCGAAATAACCAACTTGATTTAGGTATTGGTTTCACATTTTTAAATATTGTAAAATTCACAGAATTATACATTTCTTAAATAACTGTATGTAATAATTATTATGTAATTATGTACAATTTCTTATGTAATTATTTGACTATGAAAACGCTTTTTAAATATTTCTCTTCAAAACTATAATCTGCTTTTCCATGAGAGTTCATATGTAACTATACCTTAAAGAATAATACTGAAGTCATGAGCACACAGTAGTAATATCGTAAAATAGAAATATGCATTCCAGTTATGCTTACATGATTCACTACATTCATAAAGGCTCTTCTCCTTGCACACATCAGAGTATTTTTGAAATACAAAATGGCAAGACTATCTTCAACAGTTACAATATGGCAAGGTACGAAGACCAAGTACAAAAGGTGGTAGCAGTGGATTGCAGTCTCTGAATTGCAATACAAATTGAAATTAAAATTGATTAAAAACAGTTATGAAAATGTTATATTTTTACCATTGAACTCATACTGAATTATTTCATAGTTTGAGTGCAAATATCTTCTGAGTTCCTTTCAACCTGTGAGTATAGTTTCTGAGTGAAGCCCACTTCTATGAAAATGATAAAATGATATCTTGTCATTAAATGCAAGAGTTCAAGCATTAGTATTTCAGTGTAACCTGAAACAGAAAGGCAACAACAGATTAAGAGACTTAAAAGAAACTCAGAGCTATTATGTTCCTGAAGTTTATCTCAGTCTATAAATGTGCATAAGTCATGTGCTGAATTGAATTTACTACTAAAGCGCTGGCATCAATGACTGTGGCATCATCTTGTTCCCCTTCTAAATCACCTTATTCTGCTCAAAGATAAAAAAGCCGCTTTCCCTTCTGTAGGGGACAGATTAAACATTAGCAGTCAGAAGCAATCACTTTTCCCTTCAACATCACTTCTAGCCTTCTTGATCACAAGACCCTCTCCAGGGATTTCCTGCTGCCTGAATAAGAGGCAAATAACATTTGTGCCTGAGCACAGCATCCTTTGATTCCATGCTGAAAAAGATAGAGAGAGAGACAGAGAGTTGATTTTTTTTCTTTAAAATAATGTGAGAAGTCAGAGCAGGTAAGGAGTAGTGCTATGACTTAGACAAACAGCTTGTTCCAGATTGTCCAGAACTCTCGGCATGTTGGGTTGAATAACATATAGACAATTGGTTTATATATCATAACAGACTTTTCTTTCAATATATCTTTGGGATATCATTTCTGTAACTGTTGAACAAGACAAGCTTAGCATTGCCCTCTATTTCACTAAATTTTAGACAGATTCTTTTCTTGCTATAGATCATGACCTTTCTTTGAAGCTCTTACTTTAGAAAATGTGACATTGTAATTTCAGACTCTGTCCCTTGAGATGTAAATTTACTAGAAAAGCAATAGTCAGAAAACACAGCATTTGGTAACCCCCAGTGTTTGCTGAATGATAGGCAGCAAATTTTAACAGCTGTCCAACCATAAAACACAGAGACTATAATCCACATCCACCACCTTTTGTTTCAGTAGACTTTGTCTTAGTACCTTGCCCAACTGTGGCTGTTGAAGATAGCCTTGCCATTTTGTCCTCATTCCCTTAAATTTTAACTTGATGTTGTCCTTGGGAAATCTTGTGTTCTCTTTTGATCATGAAAACACAGAGGTGAAATATTCATTTTAGGAAATGAACTCTGAAAGTTTCTTAACTTTAAAATGTAAACTATAAGACGGCAGAGGACTGAATCATTCTGAATTAATGAGTTCAAAGAGAAAAGTAGGTCAGGAGTCGACAGAGATCACTTGTCGACAACTCCATGAGTTCATTAGAAAGTTACACAATGGTCTAAAAACAAATTAACTATGGCACCCTGGATGCTAAATATAATTGTTGAATTCTAGTTCTACAATTTGAGTGACTATTTGAAAGAGTATCCAGAAAGGACTCATGGTTTTTGTTGTTTGTTTTAAACCTAGACGAGTGTTTGATCTTGCAAAAGTTATTCTTTGTCAACAAATATCCAATGCTACTCTGAAAAATGATATGGGTCCTAGAATGATCTGTTGACGATAAATCAAAAATCTGTGACTAAGTAACATAAGGGGTTGATTTTTTTTCTTTGCTACTGAACACTGCCTCCCACAAACTTTCTTCCAACAAAAAACATTAGTTATGACTCAATTTCTCTCAAGTTCTAAAGACATGGAAAGGATGAAATCAAACTGGTATCCAAATATCACATGAACTGTACCTAGCTCAACTTCCACAAAGAGCCTTGCCTTAGACAAATAGAGCAATCTACAGATTCAATGAAATTCCCATCAGTTTCTCCAATCAAGGACCATGTATGGATATAGCCTAGAACCCCTGCTCAGATGTGGCCCGTGGTAGCTCGGTGTCCAACTGAAGACCCTAGTAAAGGGAACAGGGACTGTTTCAGTCACGAACTCAATGGCTGGCTCTTTGACCCTCCCCCATACACGCCAGGGAGTAACAGCCTAGGTAGATCCCAGGGGAGGACATTGTAGCCAGCCCTGAGGAGACAAGATGAACTGGGGTCGGAAGGAAGGGGAGGAGGTCCTTCCCTGTAGGTGGACTTGGAGTGGGCAGGGAGGAGATGTGGGAGGGATGGGGAGAATGGGAGGGAATGAGGGTGAGGGCTACACCTGGGATGCAAAGTACCTAAACTGTGATTGATATAAAAATAAATAAATAACTTAAAAAAAAGATATTCCCATCAAAATACCAAAACAATCCTTTACAGATCTTAAAGAACAATTCTAAATTTCATATGGAAAAACAAAAACAAAAACAAAAAACAGAATAACTATTAATCAAAGCCTATACAGTAATAGAACTTCTGGAGGTATCACCATACTGACCACAAGCTATGCTACAGAGCAATAGTAATAAAACTGCATGGTGATGGCATAGAAATAAGCTAGTTGATGAATGGAATCTAATCAAAGACCCAGAAATTAAACCCACACAACTATGCACAACTGAATTTTGACAAAGGAGACAAAGCAATACAATGGAAAACAAATATAGCATCTTCAACAAATGGAGCTGGTATAATTGGATTTCCGCATGTAAAAAAATGGAGATAGATCCATATTTCTTGCCCTGCACAAAACTCAAGTTGAAGTGGATCAAAGACCTTAACATAAAACCAGATACACTAAATTTGCAACTAGAAAAAAAGTGAATAAGAGCCTCGAAGTCATTGGCATAGGAGACAAACTCCTGCACAAAATACCACCAGCTGAGGCTCTAAGATCTACAGTTAATAAATGGGACCTCTTGAAATTGAAGAGCTTCTAAAAAGGAAAAAAAAACTATCCATACAACAAAACCACAGTCTATAGAGTGGGAAGATATCTTCACCAATCCTACACCCAACAAAGGGCTAATATCCAGTATATATATATATATAAATAAGTCAAGATATTAAATACTACCAAACCAAATAATCCAATTAAAGAATGGGATGCAGAGCTAAATAGAGAATTCTCAACAGAGGAATATTGAATCGGGGAGAAAGACTTAGAGAAAAGCTCAGTGTGTTAATCCTATATTATATGGCTAATACCCACTTATAAGGGAGTATATGTCATTTGTATCTTTCTGTTTCTGGGTTACCTCACTCAGGATAATCTTTTCTAGTTCCCATCATTTGCCTGAAAATTTCATGATTTCCTTGTTTGTAATTGCTGAGTAGTATTCATTGTGTAAATGTACCACACTTTCTATATCCATTCCTCTGTTGAGGGACATCTTGGTTGTTTCCATATTCTGGCTATTACAAATAAAGCTGCTACAAACATGGTTGAGCAAATGTCCTCATTGAATGGAAGGGCATCTTTTGGGTATATGCCTATAAGTGGTGTAGCTGGATCTTGAGGTAGCACTATTTCTAATTTTCTGAGGAAGTATCAGATGGAGGATCCTAGGGAAAATGCTTAATTCTCATTTGGAAGGGCAAACAGAATAGACATCAGAAGTAGGAGAAGACAAGGAACAGGACAGAGCCTTCCTCAAAGGACCTCTGAAAGATTCTACCCACCAGGGTACAGAAGAAGACGCTGAAACTCATACCCAAACTTTGGGCAGAGTACCAGAATCCTTATGGAAGAAGGGGCAGATAGAAAGACTTGGACGGGAAAGGAAATTCGCAAGGGGAACAACACAGCCAAAATACTTGGGCTTGGGGGGTGTGTGGCTTCAGAGACCAATACTCCAATTAAGGAGCATGCATGCATGGAGAGGACATAGATGTCTCTGTTCAAAGTAAGCACATTGGCTGCTCAGTCTCCAAGTGGGTTCCCTAATAAGAGGTACAGGAGGTGTCTCTGACATGAACTCAGTGGCAGGATCTCTGATCACCTCTCCATGGTGGAGTGCAGCCTTGCCAAGCCACATAGGGAGACAATGCAGTCAACCTTGGTGAAACCTGATAGGGTAGGGTCAGAGAGAAGGAGAGGAGGTCTTCTCTATGAGAGGACTAGGGAAAGGGCATAGGGGGAGAAGGGAGAGGGTTGGTGGAAGTGGGAGGAGACAATGGAGACGGCTACAGTGGGAATACAAAGTAAACAAATTGCAGTAAATAAATATATAGATAAAATTAAAGTTAAAAAAAGAAATATTCAGTGTCCTTTGTCATCAGGAAAATGCAAATCAAAACAACTCTGAGATTCCAATAAACTCAAATGACAGCACATGCTGGCAAGAACGTAGACAAAGGAAAACCCTCTGCCATTGCTGCTGGGAGTGTAACATTGTACAATCTCTTTGGAAATTAATCTAGTGCTTTCTCAGAAAACTAGAATAGCCATAACTCAAAACTCAGCTATACCACTCCTGGGCAAATACTTTGAAAGATGCTCTGCCATATAACAAAGACATTTGCTCAACTATGTTTATAGCAGCTTTATTTGTAATAGCCAGAAAATGAAAGCAACCTAATGTGCCTCAACTGAAGAATGGATACAGGTATTGTGATACATTCACACATTAGAATACTACTCAGCTATTAAAAATAAGTAAACTTTGCAGGCAAAAGGATGGATGAAACTAGAAAAGACCATCCTGAGTGAGGTAACATAAATCCAGAAAGATACTCATGGTGTATACTCACTTATAAGAGAAATTTAGTTATATAGTGCAGGATAGACATTCTACAATACAGAGACCTCAGGAAGATAAGTCCAATGGGCATCTTAGGCTTCATGACCGCCCACTAGTAAGGGGAATATGAGATATATCTGACGCAGACCATGTTGTTTGGTTTCTGATCACTTCCCCCTGACAGGACTTCCCTACCATGCCACAGGGGAGGTAGACAAACTCAGTCCTCATGTGAATAGATGAGCTGGTGTGTCTGCCTACTGGTGCTGTATTTTGAGGTATAGGAGAGAGAGATGTGGGAGCAAGGGTGGGGCTTGGAAGAAAAGCAAGAGGAGCTTATGATTGAGATGTAAATTGAATTAATTAATAAGAATTTAATTTAAAGGAAAAACAAAAAGAAACACATTGTTAACTTTATCATAATAATGCACCACTTTCTGATTTCAATTTTTATGTTAGTTGTTCTTCTCTTGTTGTGACAAAAGCAATGCCAGTGAATGTTTATTCTGATTAACTATTTAAAGGTACATCTTTCTTAAGATAATTGAGGCAAAAACACAAGGATTCTGAAGGATTCTGAAGCATATCTATAATAAAGAAATAGAAGAAAGAATGTAGCATATCATTCAGCTCTCTTTGTCCACTTATATATTCCAAGATACCTGCTAAGAAATGGTGCCACCCCAGTGGGAAAGTCTCCCTACCTCAAATAACTCATTCAGGATCATCCCCCAGAGGCCCATCTCCTGCGTGTTTTAAATTCTCTCAGGTTGAAAATTAATGATAACCGTCACATTAATATCAAAGTGACAATATTAACCATCACACTAATAAACCACCTTACAGATCCATAACGATCTACTTTGATCCTGATTTTTCTCACCTCTTGACCTTTGCTTTATGCTACTTTAGACTTTCTTTACTCTTCATCAAGAGCCCTCAATAGTAGCCGTAATTCACCAACCTCTGCCACACTATAACTTTTACACCTCTGATTTCTTCTTGAGTAAGGATATTTCCTCTAAGTTTATGTAGGGAAGATTCTTTCATATTCTTTAAGTCAAACTAACCATCTCAAAAAATCATGCCTGACCATGCTATTTTCACAGAGAGATAGTACATAGATAGATGTAACATAGAAAGATGGAGAGAGAAAAATTTTTAAATATATAATTCTTTTTTTTCTGAGCATATTCAACTATTAACATAGTCATCTGTATTTATTTATCAAAATTGTGAATGTCCACTGTGCCATTTTATTCTGACTACTTTAAAAAGTTTGTGTGCATCTAAGTGTAGTATATGTGTATATTTGTGGTTTTGTGTACATGTGTGTAAACATGTGTATGAATGGAAGTTGAATCCTGAAGTCAACACTGGACTCTTCTAAAGAGAGAGAATTTTTTTGAAACCATACCTCATAGTGAACCTAGAGTTCACAGACTGTCTATATTTACTAACCTATGGCATCTGGGGATTGCTTGTTTTTGCCTTCCCAGTACTTGAAGCAAGGTGTGTGACACCGTGTCCAGCTGTTTTATGAGGGTGCTGAAATTTCAAATACAGATCATCATGCTTGGGTAGCAAGCACTTTATCTAGTGAGCCATATTCCCAGCCCCACATTATGAACTCTTAAGTACATGTTACACATAGCTTCTTCATGAATTTTGCTTCCCAGTGGGAGAGAGGGAAAATAAGTAAGTAAATGCTCTGTAAATAAAAATAAATGAGGAAAAAGAAGCATAAAGTTTGGAGAAATGTTAAATAAGTTGTTTGCTGAATAAATATGTAAGCTTGGAATTGAATTGCATGAAGGGTTAGAGAAGATGAAGGGAGAGTGCTTCATGCTGTGTGTTAACAGTGTGTGCTGCATGTGTAAGAGGACTAAAAACACATAGGAGAAATATTAGTAGGCAGTTGAATATATGAGATAACTGCCCTGGGGAGAGATTAAGGCTGCAATTGCAAATCGGAGAGTCATCAGGATACAGTAAAACTCTGGAACTGAGGAAGGTCACCCATGGGATTCTGCTGGAAACAACAAAGTGAAGGATGGCAGATGAAAAGGACATTGCATATTTGCGGAATGACTCACAGAAAGACCAGGCGTGGAAATGGAACTAGGTAATGGGAAAAAATAAAACACCAAAGTACTGAAATGCCTGGAAGCTGGCAGAAAAGAGCCAAGAACAGTTGAATAACCAAGTAATCAAACAACAAAGGTGAGTTTCTGGTGGTAGCACAGTATTAACAAATCTAACAGGAATCCTCAGATGATAAACTAGATATAGGAGAATTAAGAAAGCAAATTAGCAGGAAATGATAAGGTACATAGCAACTACCTGGCAGAGATTTTATACTAGACCCTGAAATTTCATCTTACACCTGTCAGAATGGCTAAAGATCAAAAAGTCAAGTGACAGCACACGCTGGTGAGGATGTGGAGAAAGACAACATTCTTCCATTGCTGGTAGGAGTGTAAACATGTTCAACCATTTTGGAAATCAACATGGCAGTTTCTCAGAAAATTGGGAAAAGCTCTACCTTAAGACCCAGTTTTACTAATACTGGGCATATATCTAAAATATGCCCCACCACAGAGCAAGAACATTTGTTCAAATATGTTCAAAGCAGCTTTATTCATAAAAGCCAGAAACATGAAACAACCCAGATGTCCCTCAGCCAAAGAATGGATAAAGAAACTGTGGGTACATTTACACAATGGAATACTACTCAGCCATTAAAAACAAGAAAATCATGAAATTTGCCAACAAAAGGATGAAACTAGAAAAGCTCATCTTCAGTGAGGTAACCCAGACACAGAAAGACACACATGGTATATACTCATTTATAAAAAGATATTAACTATATAGTACAGAATAACCATACTACAACTCACAGACCCAAAAGAAGCTAAGAAATGAGGAGGGCCCAAAGGAGGCTGTTTGAATCTCACTCAGAAGGAGAAATAGAATAGACAACAGAAGTGGTTGAAGAGAGGGAACCCGACAGGAGAGGGAGTGCTGAGGGAAATGGGGGTGAGGATCAGATGTGAGGAGAACTGGGGCAGGAAGACAGAGGACTTGCAGAGAGAAGAGAAATCAAGTGGGGGCATCTCTGAGAAAAGCTAGAGACCTAAGACAGGGTAGGCTCCTGAGAGGATACAGGGGTGACTCTAGCTGAGCACCTTTTAGTGGGGATCACGGAAACTGAAGAGGCCACTCTCCAACCAGACAGGACTCCTGGCAAAGCAAGGGTAATACCAACCAACCCACTAAAACTTCAACACAAAATTTATCCTGCCTACAGGATGTGCAGGAATAGAGTTAGAGCAGAGATTGAGGGAATGTTCAAGCAAAGTCTGGCCTAACCTGAGACCTACACCAAGGGAGAGAGCCAACCCCTGACACTATTAGCAACACTGCTATGCTTACAGATGGGAGCCTAACATAGCTGTCCTCTGAGAAGCCCCATATAGCAATGGATCAAAACAGATGCTGAGACTCACAGTCAAATATTGTGCGGTACAGGGAGATTTGTGGAAGAGTAGGGGAAAGGATAGAAGGACCTAGAGGGGGACAGGAACTCCACAAGAAGACCAAAAGAACCGACTAACTTAAGCCAATGGAGGTTTACAGAGATTGGTGCACCTACCAAAGACCATGTACGGACTGGACATAGGCCCCCTATGTATATGTACCCTTTGGACAGCTGGGTCTTCATATGGATCTCCTAATAAGGGGAGCAGGGCTGTCTCTAACAAAGAAACAGTTGCTGGCTTTTTGATCATTTCCCCCTGGCAGAGCTACCTTGCTATGCCACTGTGGAAAAGGCTGTTCTCAGTCCTGATGTGACTTGATGTAGTGGGGTAGGTTGGTGTTGGGGGTTTCCCTTCTCTGAGGGATAGGGGGAAGAAGGGGAGAGGGTGAAACCGGGAGGAGAGGAGGGAGGGGTATGGTCAGGATGGAAAATTAATAAATTTATTAATTTTTAAAATTATATTCAAAGACTAAACAGAGATAGTAATATATTCAAAAGCAACCCAAATGATACCTTACGTTAGTATTTTGAGATTATTAACATTAAAATATATAATATATATGTTTAGTTATATATATCTATGTGTAGTTATAGATAAAGTTATATATATTTAAAGTTAATATATACATATAGAGATATATAAAACAAAATAAACCACTAAGCTCCTATTAGGAAAATAGATAGTGTGCCCTTTTACTCAGAGGTGGCGGGAACTGTAGCATGATTTCATGGTTAAATCCTTGACCTTGAAAGAAAGGGAAATCCAGAAAATGTGTGTTAATTGAAGGTGGCGTGATGAATTTCTTAGGTAATAACATAACTAAGTGTTAACTTCTGTACTCATAAATAGAAAATAAGCTATCAACACAGGGGTTGACCTTTTTTTTTTTTTTTTTTTCAGTTGTGCTTAGCTTCATGGAAGCAATGGAGGAATGTAGATGAGTGGAGAGTTATGTGGATAGAGTTAACAATTTACCAAGAAAGTTTTTTACAGAGGGAGAAGCTGAGCATATACACAGAAAAGCAAAAATGAACTATGAAAGCAAGGAAGAATGAGAGATTGAGTTCAATGGGCCTATTCCTTAGTTACTTTCACACTATTGTGATAAAGCAACAGTGACAAGTTAACTTAGAGATATAAGACATTAGTTTAAACTCACAGTTCCAGAGTGGTAGGATGCCATGAACTCAGAGTTCTTGCATTGTTTCCATGAAACATGGCAGCAAGTTGCAGACACGGGAAGCTAAGAAATCACATCTTGAACTGCACATGAAGCAAAGAAAGTAAATTGGTATGGCACAAGTTTAAACTCTCAAAGCACCCGCTCTGGGTACTTCTGTCAGCAAGGCAGCGCCACCTAAGTCTTCCCAAACAGAGACACCAACTGGGGACTCAAATGCCTAAAACTATGGAAGAGTTTTTTCTTTCAAGTCACCATATTTCAGCACTGGCCACAATGTGATGGCCATATCATTAAAGCACATTCATTTAATTCAACTTCAAAAATCCCCAGGATCTTTCAATCTCAACACTCTTTTATCCTCTAAGCTTCAATGTAATCCTTTAATTGAAACCCTGTGAAAAATCAAAAAGTAAATTGCATACTTCCATTGTATATTGGCACAGCAATATGTATACATATATACACACATAATATATATATTTACAAATATTTACATATATGTAATATATATATACATATGTATGTGTGTGTGTATATATACTTTGATATACTTTCTCACTATGTCCCAATTCCCAAATCACATATGGGACATAGCAAGAAAGTGTATCAAAGTAAGATTGGGACCTGGCAGGACATACCCCAAATACTGTAGCTTGATGTCTGATGTCTGAGATTTTACTTTCAAAGGTCTTAAATGGCTCTACCTCTCAAGCTTTGATGACTGAAACCTATGTCTTGCTCTATTCCAGTGAGTATTGAGTGAAATCTTGGCTCCTCCTAAAGAAATTAAATGAAGTTTGATACTCCAAATAATAACTCTTGTGATCTTTAAATAATTTGTGTAATGTTATTTTAATTTGATTAATAGATGTTTAGAAAGAATTCTTTATCATTTCTTTTAGAGAAAACATATCAGTAATTTCCAATAACATCAAAAGCACTGAAAGAAATCATCAATTAGGCCATGAGAGGGAAAAACAAAACCCACAAAGGCAGAGGTTTATTTTAAATGGATGCTTAAGGGGAATTTTTCTTAGGCCATTTCATTTATTAATTGGTATCAGGCACACAGCTGCAATTACCACATAGTCGTTGTGAAAGTTATGTGCAAGCAGATGGTAGCAATGTTCGAGGGTGGAAAGAACACTGAATTTTAACAAGTGACAAAAGGATTGGCATGGTGCAAACAGAACACCACTGCATTTGGCTGACAGCCAGCCCGCCCCATGTGCTGCCTTCCTGCCGTCTTCCAGGAGGCACACATGCTAAACACCACAGTGGATTCCTCTTCACAGTAAAAGACACAGACCCCAAGAACAAAGAGAGGGGAAAACAAGGGAAGGAATAATTTCTATTCATATTTCAGAACTTAGTTGTCCTCAGGTTTGCATATAATATGCTTCCTAAAAATTTTGGCAGCTCTGGTGAGACAAGGTAGCTTGTCACGAGAATAATTATATTCTAGTTAAGCACAAAGACTCTAGTGCTTGCTTCAAATGCCTGTTCTTTCAGTGATTAGCTGTGTGAATTTGAGGGATGGATTTCGTGTATCCGGGCTTCAATTTGAGCATCTTAAAATCAGGAAAATAGTACATGTTATATTTAAAAAGCTAGGGAGGCTTTGGAGATAATTCTTGTGTAAATGACTTGAAAGATTCTAATGGGATAAAAAGAAGAAGAGGTGGAAGGAACATGGAGGTCAGGAAGAAATTAAGTAACTATGAAAATGTTCTCCTTAGCTTGTTCATATTAATACAGAGAGAGGTAGGTTGAAGTGACAGCTATTTTGTTATAGTAAATCAGGAATCTTGGTGAATACAATGAGGTTTTTACCATTGCTCCCATGTTAGAGGTAAAGCAGGTAAAGTAGTTGAGATTATCTATTGGAGTAGACTTACTGCATATATTTGGGTTCTTCATGTCTTCCTTGTGTGCCACTCATTTCAGTTAAAATGTACAAAATGTTTCTTCTTCCACATATCTGGAATGATGTAGCCTGCAACTACACAAAATCTCTTTGTGGTTTGTGCAACTTCCAACTTGAATCTCACAAAACTATAACAGCTTCTTAATTTTATTTTTTTCACAATTTATTCATTATATATCCTGATTGAAGCCCCCTCCCTCAACACCTCCCAGTCCCACCCTCTCTCCCTCTTCTGCCCATCTCCTTCCACTGAAAGGGGGAGTTATCCTCCTTTGCCATCGCTTGTCAAGTCTCATCAGGACTGCTTGGATCCACTCCTTTTTTTTATATTAACCTCTAGCTCAGGAAAAAAAAAATCCCAAGAGATAAACGTAGACACTGGGAAGCTTCTGTTTAACTATATTTGTTTATTTATTATTTACAATTTATTCACTTTGTATCTCAGTTGTAGCCCTCTCCCTCACCTCCTCCCTGTCCAACCCTCCATCCCTCTTTCTCCCCTATCCCTCTCCCCTAGTCCACTGATACAGGAAGTCCTCCTCCTGTATTGTCTGACCCTAGCCTACCAGGTCCCACCAGGACTGCCTGGATCTTCTTCCTCTGTGGGCTGGCTAAGTCTTCCCATTAGGGATAAGTGATCAAGGAGCAGGCAACCTAGTTCATGTCAGAGGCTGTATCTTCTCCCCTTACTAGGGAACACATATGGAGACTGAGCTGTCTATGTATTACCTCTATGCAGGAAGTCTGTGTCTTCTCTATGTGTGGTCTTTGGTTGACGCATCAGTCTCTGCAGTATTCCCTGGGCCCTTGCACATACAATCTACCAGATTGAGAAAAATAAGTGGAATAAGCAGATAGCTAGAGACATGGGTTGCCATCTTAGAAAGTAGCTATCATTAGACTGGTATCCCTTAAGACTGCACAGTAGAGGTACCTGTTCAGGTCCCATCTTGGATCAAAGAGCCAGGCTTTGTGATTTACTAATTATTGTGGAAATCTTTGGTAACATAAATTACTGTATGAATATGAGGTTATCTGAATAAACATGGAATCAATACTCACAGCTGCCAGAGTACAAAGTTTCATTCAAGAAAATTGATCAAATAAGACACTGTTTGCTGTTTGTTTTCCCACACAGAACATTGCTCTGAAATTAAACAACTATATTTAGGATTACTTACGTCAGTGGCAGAAAGATGTTAAATGGGACATTTCAAGTGAGGTGGCTCTGGTTTACATCTCTCACTTCTGAGTCATTGCCCCTCTGGTCGATTGTGTATTACAAGGGATCGGCAAAGAAACATCTGCAAATTAATACCTAGAGTTGCCCCACAAGCAAAAGTTAGTTCTATTATACATTTAATTAAACTACTTAAGAGCAGCCACAATTAGAGACTAATGATAAGGCTCCTTTTAAATTCCACTACCTACACAGAGAAGTTTCCAAGTAGCATTATAGTATAAAGATTAAGCAACTTCAAATAATGTTGCCTCTAATGAGCCAGCTTAATAGGAACTCAGATTTCAAAGAAATTTGAAGAACATCAATACTTCTTAGACTCCAGTGAGACATTAGTTGTTTTTCCCAGTAATGTGTAACTATACACTATCTTTCCAGTTCATCTGGCCCATAGTATAGATGCAGTTTCATTTTATAGGAAGTTAAGCTGAAAATTATGACAATTTACTGTTTTAATTAACATCATACAAATTTCAACAAATATGATATGGAATTTGATTTAAACCCAGGTCTCTTTAATTTTATATTCCCACTTGTCAATCATGGTCCATAATATTCTATAGTGTATAATCTATAAATATTTATATTTAAAATGACACGTGGGCTTTTTTCTAAGGAAACTATGGTCTCTCTAGTACAATTAGTCATCTTTCTTTCAGAGAAGCAAAGGCAAATTGTTCAGATCAAGGGAATTGCTAAAGGCCTCATCGACTGTTCAGAAGAACACATAACTCAAGGGGAAAAATCTTTAGCATCTTAATGAGACTATTGATAAAATAATGGTGGTGTGGCTACTGTATTCTGACGAATGAATTATAGCGTTATCACAGTCAATACAATTTCCATGTTTTTAACCATTTTTACAGAGACCATGCCATTGTTCTTATTGCTATAGTATATAAATGTAAGTTCTCCTAAGCAGCAGATTCATTACCAGTGTTAAAAATCATTGCCTTTTTCAACCTGACCATTTTTCAAATGAATAGAATTTAAAACTCTGGGAAAAGTTAAAAATGTGATCTCTAAAAATAAGGTATGCTTGCATGCACATAAATTTTCAAAATCACTATCATCTATTGGTGTGCCAAAAAAACAGGAGTCAGTTGCTTACATGTCTAACAATTGGTCATAAATGGTATATATATATTTATGGAAGGAAACATTTTCTCACGTTTTGCTGGGAAATGTAGTAATCTTTGTGCAAGGGTACATAAATTAGTTTTCATTACATTAAAATAGCATATACAATTATGAAAATGAAATTATTTTATTGTTGGTTGGTTAGTTTGTTTTGTCAACTTGACACAGGCTAGGAAATAACCTCAATGGAGAAAATTCTCCCATTAAGTCGACCTATGTATGAGCCTACAGGACATTTTCTTCATTTATCAAAGATGTGAGAAGGCTCAGTTTATTGTGCATGTTGCTACCCCAGGGCAGGTGATCCTGAAAAGCGTTAAAAAAAAAAAAAAAACAAGTTGAGAAAACTATGATGAGCAATCCAGTAAGTACTGGTTCATGTAAGCTTCTGGTTTAGTTCCTGCCTCTGGGTTCCCACCTTAAGTCCTTGCCTTTCGATCCGTCAATGATGATGACTGATCAGAAAAATTATAAGATGAAATAAATTGTTCCTTCCAGCAAGCTTTCGGTCATGGTATTTTAAGTTTGTAATAAGAATCCTAGTATAATATGTGTCTATGTTTAATTTTAATTATTAGGTTATGAGTCTTCTTAATCATTTTTCACAATTACCAGCCTAGCGCCTTTGGAATTTATACCAAATTTCATTGGTAACTAAATATTTGCCTCAAATAATGCAGAAGATCTGCTTGCATTGATTAATTCAGAGTTTACAACATATTTTTTTGAGTTATCCTCATTTTGTCTATGATGAGCCAGAGCAATTTGGGTCATGACACTATTGATTGTGTAAGAACTACCTAATATACACTGAATTACAAATAAGTTGTTCCCTCATTATCTAATTGTTCTGATTAGATAAAAATACAAAATAGAAAGTATGTAGCACAGTCACCATACACAGAAACAGCTTATAATTTCTAATTCCTTCTCATCACATCTTGCTCTGTATTGTCTTTGACATGCAGAAGTGGCAGTGAGAGACTACTGTCTCATGAGCAACTCAACAGCAAACACCAGGCAGGAACTAATGCAAAATAAATCAGTGGCCTCACTGAACCCCTTCTTCTGTGCTATTTCTTGAAGTTTGATAATGAAATTACGCTGCTGTTGCTTAAAATATGAATAATTTATTGATATACCCCTTCCTTGTTCCTTCTTCATCCCTACATCACTTCTCTACTCTCCTTGCTGTATCTCCTAGGATAGTTCTGCAAATAAACAAGTTAAACTCAAACTGTCCTTGGAACACAGGAGTTCAAAACTAGAAAAATACATAATAACTCAGTGGTTAACCAGAGCAAGTTTACACAAAGCAAGGAAGAGACAAATAACATGATGACTTTAAGTGGAAAATTAACACAGTGGCAAGTATGCTGAAGAAAGTTAAGTACTAGATACTGTGATGGCCATCCAAAAGCAGGAAAAATAACCTGTATTTCTAGTATTGTACTCCTTATTGCTGAAGACATCACACACATTTGTTTCAGGAGATAAAGAAAGCAATCTTACACAGATGACAAAGCTCTATCTCTCAGCTGGCTAAAATTCATTGTGCTGGAAAGTGCTTTGCTAGCTTGTGGAAAAGAAAGGCCATCAGTGTCTTTCCATAGTACTCTATATGCTATAACACTGACCATCTAATGAAGACATGTACCCTGGTGTAATAGAGGCAAGACTGTTCACGGGAGTAATGAGCTACTCTGTTAATCAGATAGGAGGCCTCTCCTACAGAGGCTTTTTGTGCCTGGTACAATAGCACTGTCAAAATTCATGCCTATTGGAGGCATAAGTCCTATGAAAGAACCCATAGATAAAAATTTGTTTTTTCTGAGTAGTGTTCCATTGTGTAAATGTACCACAATTACTGTATCCATTCCTCTGTTGAGGGACATCTGGGTTATTTCTAGGTTCTGGCTATTACGAATAAAGCTGCGACAAACATGACTGAACAAATGCCGTTGTTGCGTACTTGAGCATCTTTTGGATATATGCCTAGGAATGGTATAGCTGGATCTTGAGGAAGTATTATTCCTAATTGTCTGAGAAAGGACCAGATTGATTTCCAAAGTAGTTGTACAAGATTACATTTCCAACAGCAATGGAGGAGGGTTCCCCTTTCTCCACATTCTCTCCAGCATGTGTCCTCACTTATGTTTTTTGATCTTAGCCAAGGAAATCATGAAATTTGCAGGCAAATGATGGGATCTAGAAGAGATCATCCTGAGTGAGGTATCCCAGAAGCAGAAAGACACACACAGTATATACTCACTTATAAGTGGATACTAGACGTATAAAATAGGATAAACATACTAAAATTTGTACATCTAAAGAAGCTAAACAAGAAGGAGGTCTAGGGTAACATGATCAACCCTCACTTAGACAGACAAATAGGATGAACCATGGAAGTAGGAGAAAACAAGAAACAGGACAGGAGCCTACCATAGAGGGCCTCTCTGAAAGACTCTACTTAGCAGTGTATCAAAGCAGATGCTGAGATTCATAACCAGACGTTGGGCAGAGTGCAGGGAAGCATATGAAAGAAGGGTGAGTAGGTATGACGTGGAGAGGACAGGACCTCCATAAAGACCAAATATATCTGGGCACAGGGGTCTTTTCTGAGACTGTTTCTCCAACCAAGGACCATGCATGGATATAACCTAGAACCCCTGCTCAAAAGTAGCCCATGGCAGCTTAGCATCCAGGTGGGTACCATACTGAGGGGAACAGGGACTCTCCCTGACATGAACTCAGTGGAAGGCTCTTTGACCTTCTCCATTCCCCCTTCTCCTCTCCCCCAGGAAGAACAGTCTTGCTAGGCCACTGAGGAGGACATTGCAGCCATTCTTGATGAGACTTAAGAAACTAGGGCCATATGGAAGGGGAGGAGGACCTCCCCTCTCAGTGAACTTAGAGAGCAGCAGGAAGGAGATGAGGGAGGGAGGGTGGGATTGGGTGGGAATGAAGGAGGGGGCTACAGCTGGGATACAAAGTAAATAGACTGTTATTAATATAAAAATATAAAAAGTTGTTTTTGTTAAATGGTCATGTTGTCAAACTGCCTTCTGTAGTTATGACTATATTCCTAGATGTGCTGTTCTCAACCTTGCCCATAGAAGGTTATTATTGGAGAAGTTAGTTACAAATGTAATCTCAAGGTGCTAAGAATAAGCTACTGTGAATGCTCAGCTCTCTGTGGAATATCTGTATCAACTATCACACTCCATAAATGAGGAGATATCATGGAAAAGGAGACAGAGAAATTGCAAGAGATGGGAGATGGAGAGAAAGACAGTGATGCTCTATCCTTTGGCCATGACATGTCTCTTGCACACATGAACTAAGAGTAATCATATTACCTACACAAGACCATGTTCAGGTAAGGAAGATACCTTACTACCTAAGCTCTCCACAGATCACCAAAGAAGTTACTATCATCATCGAATGCTGGGTGATTGTCATTGTCTGACACATTGCCTTATAGTTATTACTTATTTTGGTTCCAGCTTATTCATAATAGATATTCATTTATACCTGACAAAATTTTTACCACTGTTTGTGTATTTATCAACCTATAAGTTATATTTAGATTATGTTGTCAGTCACACACATTTTACGAAATGCAGTCCATCTCCCACAGCACAAAAATTTAGATACGTCACAAAGAAGTCTATAAACCAACTTTTCAAGCATCTGTGTCAGTCACCTCAGAAATGTTTCTAACTCATGCTCCACAAGGATCTGATGTCTTCTTCTGGCCTATGTGAAAAGCTGTGTATACATGGACACAAACATGCATACACTTACACACACACACACACACACACACATGCTCACACACACACATACAATACAATAAAATCTCTTTCCTTTGTAATGAAAGATTCTTTTCTCATCTAATATATCCTCATTATGGTTTTCCTCCAATTACTCCTTCCAGATCTTCCCACCTCCCCTTCCATCCATATCCACTATCTTTCTGGCTCTCAATATAAAATCAAAAACTTTGAAACTTTCCTTATTTTTACATATAAATCCAGATTTTTAGCACAATTCACTTTATTGTTTGTTTCATCAGATTGGCTTGTGTTCAACTTGGATAGTAGGAGGAGGTAGGAGAGAAGTGGCAGATTAGAGACTTTGAAGACAGATATTAAAAATTAATATAAATCTCAGGAAAAAATAGTTAAAGAAATACCTAACAGTATTACTATAAGGCCTACCGAAGTTTGCAAGAGAAATTAAGAAAAATAAATATATTAAAGCTTGCAGAATGACAGATTTGGCAAAGGCTACCTTGGTATTAAAGAAAAATATGTGTTTTTTTAATATTTAGAAGTTTATGTGCCAGCTACACTAATGATCTCTTAAACATATTAATATTCTGAATGTCTGCTGGGAAATCATTTGTAAAACACACAGTCTTAAAATAAGAATATTGTTTATGTTTGAGTTTCAACAGACATAAACACTGTGTACTTAGAATTTATTTGATTTCTAGTGCTTAGGATTTCTCTGTCACTCTCTAAATATTTTTATCACATTATCATTTTATAAGAGCATTGCTGTGTAACATTTTTCTTAGTTGTTCATATTAATTCCACAAAGCAATGCATTTCCCAGTGACACAAAATGTCACATCTATATAATGATCTTTAACCATACCTGTCCCTGGAATATCCCTTCTTATCTGCCACCCACACCCCACTCTTTTATAGTAATGCATGATTTGGTTAGTGAGCCCCCAAGATAAAATTTAGACATTCATTCTTAAATATAACATGTTACATCATGATGGACGAAAGTGATTGATTTGAGCATGTGAGTATATGTAAATGAGAAAGATAAAGGAAAACAGAAAAACTAATCCAAGTCACAGTCGCAAATTATAAGCATTGTCACTCTGATTACCAGTAAGAACATCTTGCCCTTCATACTTCAGAATAAAAACATTTCCTAAGTCAACAATTATTGATTACCACTCCATTCATCTTAGATAGAGACTACTAGTGTACAGGGCTACCCTCAAAATAGAGGTCACTGAATTAAGGCTTGGTGATGTTTGCCTTTGTAGGTAGATTGGTCACATCATGTCTAGAATACAACATATGAGCTACTTAAACAAGTAAAAGGAGAGTGAAAATCCCCAGGGATCAGGTTGAAGCGTTGTTTTTGGAATCATTCTTTGTATATAAAAACTTAGGTGATCCGAGAGCCTGTCACTGAGGTCATGCCAGAGAAATCCCCTGCTTCCTTACTAGAGAACCCATTGGGAGACTGAGTCTACAGGCTGCATCTGAGCCAGGGTTTTAGGTCCTCTCCATGCATTGTCCCAGGTTAGGATATCAGTCTCTGCAGGACCCCCAGAGCTGAGGGTTTTTTGTTTGTTTGTTTGTTTGTTGTTTCTGGCTCTGTTGGTCTCCCTTTGGAGCTCCTGTCCCATCCAGGTGTATTGATCTCCCTCTTCTTTTTTTTTTTAAGTAATTTATTTACTTTATATTAATCACAGGTTATATATTTTGTATCCCAGACGTAGCCCCCTTCTTCATTCCCTCTCACTCTCCCCATCCCTCCCTCATCATCTCCCTGTCCCCCTCCAAGTCCACTGATAGGGGAGGACCCCCCCCC
>CM053743.1:30149249-30170970 GCA_028658305.1 Pachyuromys duprasi
TCATTTTGGAAATTCTGGGGTTTTTGTTTCTCCATATGAAGTTGAGAATTTTTCTTTCTATCATAAGATTACCTGCACTCTGCCCAAAGTTTGGTTATGAGTCTCAACCTCTGCTTCAATACCTCTATCAGTAGAGTCTTTCAGAGGCCGTCTGTGGTATGCTCCCATCCTCTTCCCTGTCGTCTCCTGCATACAATGTTCATCTCATTTGTCTTCTAAATGAGGATTGAGCATCATCCTTATTGTCTTCCTTGTTGTTTAGTTTCTTTAGGACCCTGGGGAGTACAATGTTGCCAGGTCAAAGAGAAAGATAATGTAACCAGACCTGAGGAAACCTAATTGGCTTCCCTTCAGAGGGAAAGGGAAGAAGACCTCACCTATTAGTGAACTAGAAGAGGAGCATAGGAGGAGAAGAGCTATGGAGGGTGGGATTGGGAGGAGACAAGGGAGGGGGAGACAGTCAGGAAACAAACTGAATAAATTGAAATAAACGATAATAATAAAAAATTAAAAAGAATTAGTTAAGTAATATTTATTTGTCCAAAAGTAATAAATTATGGTATCAACTGCATGGAAGCAATGTAATATAAGATATAGATTATAAATAGGCTACAATCAACTTGCAAAAAAGATGTAGGCAAGGGAAGGAAACACAAGCAAAGGAAGGCGGGCTCCTAGAAAGCCTTCCTTTGGGTGAGCCTTGGAGGAGCTGCCTCTCCTTTATTTTGTGCAGTTGATGGGCGAGAGCTGGCGGTAGTTATATCCACCCGAGCAAATCCAGGTACTAGGAAATACTATCAAGGAATGTTTCACAGGCAAATGCCCACTGAATGTGTTAATTTTTCAGCATACTAACTTTGGTTTCTTCGTGCTTGTTTGATTTCTAGATGAAATATTAGAAAGCCAAGATCATTTGTACTTTTATGAAGCCAAGAAAGCACAAGCATGATTTCAGATATACTTGACAAAATTCTTAGACCTTTTAGTGGAGTTAATAAGCTCGAAAATAGACTTTTAAAGTTTAAAATGAGGTTTTTTTTTTACTTGTTATGGACAGAATTAACAGTAAAATAATAAAAATGAACTTTAATGATTGATCATATCCAAAACATATACATCTTTTAACATTTGTTTGACAATAAATGAAAACAAATTATATAAATTATTTGATGCTGGAATCTGATTTTGCATTTATAAAACATTACCTTTTAGGATTCTCACGAAATGATACCTGAATATGTTCTTATTGTACACCTTCTCTTAGATACTCATAAAATAAAATTGTCGCACAACTATGTTCATACTAGCTTTATGTATATTAGCCAGAATCTGGAAACAACCTAAATGTCCCTCAGCCAAAGAATGGATAGAGAAATTGTAGTATATTTACCAAGTGAAATACTACTCAGCAAATAAAGCAAGAAAATCATGAAATTTGCAGGCAAATGGATGGAACTAGAGAAGATCATCCTGAGTGAGGTAACAGAAGCAGAAATACACACATGGTATATACTCACTTATAAGTGAATATTAGTCATGTAATATAAACATACCAAAATCTACAATTCTAAAGAAGCAAAACAACAAGGAAGGCCCAAGGGAAAATGCTTAATTCTCATTCAGAAGGAAAACAGGATGGACACTGGAGGCAGTAGAAGAGAGGGAACAGAAATGGAGCCTACCACAGATGTCCTCTGGAAGACTCCAACCACCGGGAAATCAAAGCAGATACACAGACATACAGAACGCAGGGAGTCTTATCAGAGAAGTGGGGTATGAAAGGACCTGGAAGTAGCAGGAGCCATACAAGGAGACCAACAAAGACAAAAAAAGAAAAAAGAAAAAATAAGAAAGAAAGAAAGAAAGAAAGAAAGAAAGAAAGAAAGAAAGAAAGAAAAGAAAAGAAAAAGCAGGGCCCAAGGGGAACTATAGAGACTGATGCATCAAGCAAAGACAGTACATACAGAGGACATAGACTGCTTGCTTAAATGTAGCATATAGATGGCTAAGTCTGCATGTGGCTTCCCTGGTAAGAGGAGAAGAGACCATCTTGGACATGAACTAGGTTGCCTGCTCCTTGATCACCTTTCTTTGGTGGGGTGACCTAGCCAGCCCACAGAGGAAGAGGATATAGGCATTCCTGATGGGACCTGATAAGCTAGGATCAGACATTAGGGTAGGAGGACTTCCCCTATCAGTGGACTAGGGGAGATGGATAAGAGAGGAAGAGGGAGGAAAGGTGGAACCAGGAGCAGATGAAGGAGGGAACTATGACTGGGATACAAAGCAAATAAATTGTAAATAATAATAATAATACATTAATAACTCCTTTCACTAATAACTCAGTTCCTAAAATTTTTGTGTAAATAAAATTGTTGGTAATTCAGTGATTTAAAATAATGCCATATGAAATCACACAATTAAAAAAGAAGGTCAACATTGGATTATTTTGCAAATTAAATACCTTTTCCTTGAAATGCCATTCCATTCCTATGTTTTTCATAGATATTATTTTTAACATAGATGATATTATATAGTACTTAGATATTCTATTCTATTGCATTGTTAGTCTGTATGTATTCTTAGACTAAGAAGCATAGAATTATAATCTCGGAATAACAACAAAATCTTACAAGAAGTTTCAAAACTGTCATAATGCCAATAAAAAGCAACCCACTGAGCCTGTGTAAAGTTGAATTATTTCTAAGTCATGTGTAGAAATACTCAGATAAATCATTTCAGATTTCAGATGGACAAAATAGCAATGACTATAAAATCATCATCAGGGATGCCAGTTCCAGCTGCCCTGGAGTTGGTATTGGAATGGAAAATGTGCACAAATCTTTTCTGATGAGTGTCATACCAGGGCAGAAACACTGCACAACAAAAGAGGACTGTTATCATCCTACCCTCGTCTATCCTGACAAATGCAGAAGAGCATACTGATTTGGCAATATAAGGATAAGCCATACTAGCAGGGGTTAGCTCCCCTAGGGAGTCATTAGGAAACAGGATTTCTCTTCTGGAAATAAAAAACCAAACATTTCTAGTGCCAGAAGATCAGTAAACTTTTTCTGTAAAAAGAGATAGATAGATAGATAGATAGATAGATAGATAGATAGATAGATAGATAGATAGATATAATTTTGTAACATAGGTAAGTAACATGGCATAAATATTTCATAAAACAGAAGACTTAGATAATAAAACGAAGGTCATCCACAACTCTTTAATAAATACCATAAATAAGAAGAATATCTCCTTCATAAACCACTGGAAAATACAACTCTCAGGATAAGGTTTCACTTTATTATTGTAAACTCTTTACCATCCTTTCTGTGGCTTGATACCTTGTTATCCATCAAAAGTTCCCTCTAAACAACTTGTCCTGTCCAAACTAACATAAAGGCATTTGCAAACAATATTTGTTCAAATATATGTGCCTGAGGAGTTTCAGCTTAATAGTACAAATAAAACAATGGGGTGGCTTTCTTTTGTTAGTTTTCAAACTGCTGAACTTTTTTTAAAATTACCATTGCCTAAAGATTTATTCCCTGTTGACAATATGACTCATCAAGTGAACTTAAAGGTGATCATGTGATACATTAATTGTGGGGATGAAGTTTTTAGAAGGAAAGGAGAGTCATCACGAATGCTCTCCTTTTCTAGGAGATTAGTTTTACCACCCATGACCGAGTGGTGTCTATCAGGACACAAACTGATTGTGAAATAGTGTTAGTGAGACCTAATTCACCTACAGTAAATGTCATACTTACTCTGAAAATATATATTCAATGATCTTGAGTATTTTCACCTTGTATTGCAGCTATCATTACTATGTATTTTTACAATGTTATAACCAAAAAGTTCACACCTGAAGCAGCAGTCTCTTCTTCCACCATCCTTAAGGAATGTTCTGTGATCTACAAGGAATCCGTGATCTACAACCTGTCATTTAAGTTTGTCTGTACTGGACATTTCACATAGAGAAATCATGTAATATACAATTTTAGGACTGCCTTCAACTACTTAGAACAAAATACTTAAGACTGAATGTTGAAGAATGTAATAGTGCTTCACTCTTTGTTTCTCAATAATATTTTATCATATGTCTACAACATATTTGCTTAACCATTGAATAGCTGAGTCACATTTGTATTTGTGGGTTTTGTTATTATGAATAATGTTGCTGAGAATATTCATGTCCACATGTTTATAACAATGTGAATTTAATTTCTCAAGCGTAATTACACAGAAAAGAAAATACTAGAAGACATAGCAATTCTAGTTTTGAATATCTGACAAATTGCATTAAAATTGACTGAATTATTTTACATATACATCAGAAAGAGTGTTTGTGTTTTACTTTCATAAGTACATTAAATTTTATGTTTATTAAAATCATGTTATATCAATAGTAGTACCAGCAATGCATCATTTTGACAGAGGGAATTCTGCTATTTCGTTTTTAAATTCATTTATTGTGAACAATAAGTTTAGCCTTTAAGCTCCAAATCTTGAATTTTATTTCATAAAATCTTAAATACTTTTGACATGGCCCAATACTGCTGCCTTGACATTAGGACCTTTCTCATAGAGACCTCAACTCAGGTAAGGATGGGGCATTGACTGCAGCACAAGTGGAAATTCATGAGTTAGAGTAGGTGAGGCATAGTTATCTTGTTAAGTAGAGCTAAGAAATAGTAAAAACTCTGGGGTTGCTTACAACAGTGGAAAGAGCAAGAGAGAAACTCCTGAATATCTTCACACTGAAGAGAGGAAGGTAGGTTGGTAGTTAGAGAGATGTGCAGAGGGTAGACTGATGATTGATTCATAGATGATAG
Organism: Pachyuromys duprasi; assembly: GCA_028658305.1. Taxonomy (NCBI): domain Eukaryota; kingdom Metazoa; phylum Chordata; class Mammalia; order Rodentia; family Muridae; genus Pachyuromys; species Pachyuromys duprasi. Next base: position 30,154,094 of record CM053743.1, read on the forward strand.
CAGACAGCTGTGCAGACATACAGGTGATTTTGTGGCTTTTAAAGTAAACATTGCTTGTTTCAGTTTTTATTTTTCTCAGGGCTCTCTTTTCTTTTCTTTTTGGCCACAGTCTGATCCACTCTTAAACTTCCAGGGGCTGATTTGAAAGGTAGCCTGTACTCTCAGATTCAGGCTAGGGAGCCCTACCAATGGAGATTTGTTTATTTTCATGTATCAGAGTTTGTTGCCTGCCTTCAAGCATGTGTTCTAAATGGATGTCTTGTGTCCACAGAGGTATGAAGAGGGTCTTGGATTCCTGCAACTGGAACTGCAGATGGTTGTTAAGCACCATGTGAGTGCTGGAGGCCAAAATCAGTGCAATGGTTTGAAAGAGATGACCCCAGTAAATTTCAGGAGTCTGTAAACTTAGTCTCCATGTGGCTGTAGGCTGGAAAGGATTAGGAGGTGTGATCTTGTTGACAGAGCTGTGTCACTGGAGATTTCCAAAGCTCCCTACTAGCTTCTGTGTAGTGTCTCCTCTGGGAATTTGTGGCTGAGGACATGAGCTCCCAGTGGCTCATGCATGCCTGCCTGCTGCCATGCTCCATGACATAATGATATAATGATGATGAAACTATATCCCTCTGAAGCTCTAAGCCTCAAGTAAACACTTCCTTCTAGAAGTTGTCTTAGTCATGGTGTTTTATCACAAGAAAAGAGATGTAACTAATGTTCTCAAGTCCTCTGAGGGAGCAACACATGCTCTTAACTACTGAACCATCTCTCCAGCCCCTGTATTGCTTTAATATTTTAATTGAAAAACATTTCACTTTCATATAACATATTCTGATCATTTTCCCCTCCCCCAACTCCTTCCAGATCTTCTGAGTCTCCACACTCATCAAAAACCAATAGCCTTTCTTTCTCTTTCTTTAAAAACCAAAACATCCAGCAAGTGAACAAGCGAACAGAAATAAGAAAACACACACAGAAATACGTACATACAGACACACAAATACACACATGCACACCACTTAAAGATGAAAAGTCTTTGCATTTTTGTTTTGTGTTGGGCATCCGCTGTTGTGTTTGGGCCTACTTGGCAGTGTGGCTAATAGACCTAGTAAGACTTTAATTGAACATATGAGAGCTAAAAGATCATCAACCCCAAATATGACCAAATTAAAGCAAGTTTATTCTTGTACATCAGAGTTGGCTGGCAGCTGTCTCCTACTGAGGCAGGGTTTAAGAGTTCAGTCCTGAGCCAGTTTATCAAGTCACTATTAGAGGACAAAACTGCAGGCTATGGAATTTTGCATGCTACCATGGTTACAGAAATGAGAGCAGGCAGTTAGAATGGTCTCTTCTGGAACAATGGATACAGAACATTCCTAGGAATAGATGGCCCTAGGGCTGGGAGTGGGGAGGGTTTGACAGTTAAACTGCCTGGATAAAGTAGGTCAGATTCCAGGAAACGGGAATTTAAGATTTAAAGTAAACAAAAGCACAACTGAACTAGAGTATCAAAAGGGCTCCTGGTTACAGGAGGGAGACAAAATCCCAGAATTGTTCTGTACACAAATAAAGCTTGTTTGAATTTGGCCATGATTTGGGTTGGTGGTCTTTCTCCTTGTGTCTGTGGAGTTAACAAGATTCCTTTGAAGCAAACCAATTTTTCTTTACAAGTAGGTTTCAGTTACAAATTGCTTCTAGTTTAGAGGTCCAGCATTGTTATCCCTCTCTGAGAGCTGGCACCCTTCCTGGTTTCAAAGTGTAAGCTCTGCATGCAACCACAGTTTCTGTGAATTCAAATGTGCATTGGTCCAGTTGTATTTAAAAATCACTGTTTCCATGAAGTCATCAGTCCCTTTCATTCCACTTCTGCACAGCTCCATGAGACCTGAGAGAAAGATGAAGATGTCGATTTAAGACAGTGTTCCAAAATCTCTCAGTCTCTTCACATTGTCTTGTTGTGAGTCCCCATTTTGGTTCTTGTGTACCGCAAGAAGAAGCTTCTCTCATGATAGTTGAGTGAGACATGGATCTATGGGTATAGTGGAACATCATTAGAAGTCATATTATTGCATTGTTCCAATGCAATGTGAGCAGAACATTGGTATTTGTGTTACCCCTAAGCACACGGCCTTTCTAGTCTCAGGTTGTTGGCAACTCAGACAGTGTCAAGCATGGGTTCTGTTTTAAGGAGTGAGCCTTAGATCCCATCAGAGAGTGGTTGTTTACTCCTGCCATATTTGTACTGCTTTTGCAGCAGCATATCATGCAGGCAGGCCACTGATGTATATCTCATTCCTTGTAGCTCAGCTGAGGGTTGCTTTTCTCCTCTGGTAGCAAGATCTGAACATTAGTCAGAAGGAGAAAAGTCTGTATCTAGATACCAACTCAACTTCTTCATGTTTGATGAGATATTTAAGTGTTGTACTCCGTAGGTCCATACCATCTGTATGTAGAGAACAACCAATAGCTTTGGCAATAGCCTGAGATATTTTAGGATTTTCTTGGTATATCCTTTGTTAATGAGTCAATTAGATTTAACGTATTCCTGGTACTTGAGTTTAACAAAATTCTTGTAACTGAGAACCTATTATTTCTGTTATTTTTCCCTCTTTTATTGGAAGTAGATTCTTTCCTCACACAATATATCCTAATTACAATTTCTGTACGCTCTGCTCCTCCTCGTTTCTCTCCACCTCTCTCCTCATCCAGACCTACTCCCCCTTTGTCTCTCATTAGAAAAGAAAAGGCTCCTAAGACATAACAACCCAACACAATGAAATGAAATATAATAAAGTAAAATAAAAACCGTTACCTTGAGGCTGAACAAAGAAGCCCAACAAAAGGAGCTCCCCAAGATCAGGCACAAGAATCGAAGACACACTCATTCACGGACTCAGAGCAGTTTCAAAAAGAAAATCCAAAGGTGAAAACTTAAATATATAGGTAGAAAATCTGGTGCACACCTGTGCAGGCCCTGTGCTTGCTGCTTCCATCTCTGTGAGTTCATTTTTATCCAACACGTGGCATTAGGCAACTTTTTCACTCTTATCAGAATTTATAATAACAATTAGTATTACATTATTTTGTAGTTTCTATATCCTTGATTAGTACTAAAAAGGGATAGGCTGCTACTGATTTTTGTGGGTAGAAAGAACTTGTGTAATGCATGAGAAAGAAATGACCCTGTACGGATGTCAGCATCAGCACTGATAAGTTGAGAGACTCTTACCTTGGAAGACACTTCAGAATTTCTAAAGTGTTATGAGATATACATGATTACTGGTTTTGTGCTATCTTCTTTTAAAACAGTATACTTTGTTAATCAAAGAGAATAATACATCATGACTTTAAAAATAACCTACTTCAGTCTTCTCCTGTGATTTTTATAGAAACATGAATTTTGTTGTTAGTTTCTCAAAGAAGTTTTTCTTGCTTTACTGGTTATTTTTCATGGACAAGAACTGCTTTGCTATCTTCAGTCACCACAAATCACACAATAGATAGCTTTCTGTCTTATTTTTTTTTCCATTTTTCAGTGTAATAAAATTTTTTGGAAATCAAGATAAATATAAGTACTTAGTTGTTTTCAGTTAAATGCTGCCTGATGAAAATCAACTGAATAAAATAATTTTTAGTTAGTTTGTTTGGTTGGATTTTGTTTTTTGAGATAGGGTATCTCTGTGCAGCCTTGGCTGTCCTGGACGTAACTCTCCAGGACCAGGCTGGCCTCAAACTTGCAGGTGTCTACCTGACTCTGCCTTTCTGATTCTGGGATTAAAGGTGTAAGCTACACACACACACACACACACACACACACTAATATATATATTATATATATATATATATATATATTTACATCTTATTCACTGAATTTTCAAGAAAACAACTAGAGACAGATAACACAAACCTTAGCTTCAGAAGTCATCCAAGGACTCCAAAATTTTACATATAAAAAATTACTCCCAATTTTGAGTCAATCACTTTTTCTCATTTTTCATTTCTCAAAGCTACTTCAAATAAGTTTCTAAAGAACTACATAACTGGTATCTAAACTAGTTGAGATTTCCATTAAACCTCTGAGAGTTTTAGGTTCCATTTGACCCCAGATAAAGCTTCTTCTTCAGTTGCTAACCTTGCTTTTGTAAACTGTTCTGTGTAGTCTAACTGAATCATGAACCCTTGATCTAGCTAAAACATGCCCATGGGTCTTGATATTTTCAAGAAACACTTTATAGCTTTCTGTGTCTTTTTGTATGTTGTTCTTTCAAAGGGGAAAACAATTCACCCTTCAAAGTATGCTCTTTAATGGTCAAATCCAGGATTCTTACATTTTGGAATGAGTTGACCTAAATTTGCTTTATATTTCCACCTGGCTTTGACCCTGAATGCTATGGCCTTTTTTGCAAATAATTATCTAACTTAAATTTGTACTTACTACAACCTGCCCTCAGGGGTTTGTTTGTCTTTAATATCTGTGCTCAGCAGCTCTCTCTGCTGTGTACCTGAGAGAGTGGTGTGCAATTATTACTTCCACTGAGATCTGACACTATATATATATATATATTGTCTAAATGGGACAGATGGAGCTTGTCTAACATTTTGTCTCATCAGCCTTATCCTTTGCAAGCAACTCGTAGATATCAGAGTAAGACAGACTGACTCCTGCCCTGTTATTTATGAAAGAGGACTGATATTAAATTACAAATACCATTGATACAATTATAGGACAAAAATCAATAGCATAAGATTTAGTAATAAGGAGTTGTCACGGAGAAAACAGAACCATGAGTTGCTCATACACATTACCTATTTATAAGCACCTTGAAAGCAAAAAAGAGAACTCTGGACCTAATAACAAGCCACTGACTGAGTGGGTTCTACAACAGTGCATTTTTTTCTGTGTCTCTTTTATGGAAGAGCAAGCCAGACTTGAGAATGATGACTTCTCTGCAGATGAAACAACTTTCAGTAAGTGGATACACTGGTTCTTAAGTATTAAATTTCATGGGCTGAACAGATGACTATTTACAATGGTCGTAGGGATGTTTTATTGCATCTATTTTTCTACTCCTAATTTTTCATAGGTGATGTGTTTTCATCTTGAGTGTAAAAATTAAAAAGCAAGTGAACGTTTCAGTAAAAAAAGTTAGAAGGAATTTTGTGCAAAGCAACGGACACTGGTATAGAAAGGAAGTAAAAGCTTACCATTGGACTCTGGAGGGTTTTGGGGTTATGTATTACAGAGCTGGGTATATGAGAAAATATTATGCAAATCACACACTCTCAGTCCATTTATTATGTTTGTCTTCCCATGTTCTTCTGCATTATAAAAATCCTTTGGTATTAATTTGCCATACCAGTCATTTTGACCCTTAATTAAAGTCCTGTGTTAAGTAGTACTGATATATTTCAGGACACATTATTCCTTCTCCCTAAAGAGAAGCAAATCCCTCAATACCTCAAAGGCAAATATTCTGCCTTGTCCTATCCCTTCCAGTTAGAACCAAACAGAAAAATGACACAATGAAAATGACTCAAGAAAAACTTGCCTATCCAGTAAAAAATGGAATGAATTCCTGCAAGAATAATCAGGTGTAGAAATTAATTTATGTATCTATGTACATATATAATAACAGACTTCAGTTAGACATATACAATGTACAACCAAGATACGGAAAAGCTTATATTACCACATAATTTTTTCATTTTTTTCCTGCTTAATATAGCAACATGGCTACTTTGGCTGGATTACATACAGCTCTTTAGTATATAGATTTAATTCCAAAAAAAAAAAAATCTAGTTGAGGGACAGACAAAGGGACTAATCAGGGAAAGATTTGACAGAATGAGCCAGAGATAAGATATGCCCAGCTTTCATGAAATGTTATTTAAGAGCAGCACAAAAAGAGAGTCAGACAGTACTGTAAAGTGAAGGAGAGTACAGTCCAGGTATAGAGTTGGTGGATACAGTACAGTAGAGTTCAGGGTTCCAGTACAGTTCATAGCAATTTTGTGCCATTCAGTTGAGTGCAATTGAGCTTGTGCAGCTCAGTTTGTAGAGTTCAGAGACAGTTTTTCTAAGCAGAGAGATTAAGTGAGAAGTGCAGAGAAGCCAGTTGGAATCAGTCAGCTTGGAGAGGAGTTTTGAGCAAGAGTTCAGAAAGAAGTAGAAAGTGTGAGCTTATTCAGAAGTAAGTTTCAGAGGCTAAAAGCATTCTAGGTTAGTAAACAGAGGCTGGAAACTGAAGCCCTAAAGGTCTAGGCTTTCAGAAATTTAGACTGTATGGAGGCTAAAACCTTCTAGGCCTAGGCATAGGCCTAGGGATAGTTAGATAGAAATTCTCTGGGCTCAGCCCAATTTATATATTGATAAAGCTTGGGTATGGCTCTCATCCCATCCCCTCACATTAGGAGATAGAAACATTTACATTGAAAAGTGCATACACAAAAAAAATATTCAAAGGAGAAAAGAGTTGGCTGAAATTTGCACAAGGATAGTATTAACTGGACTCAGATATTTAAAAACTGTAAAGATGGAGTAGAGACTGGGAGAGGGTTAAGCTGGGATACAAAGTGAAAAAATTGTAATTAATTTTAAAAACACAGATTAGAGATAGGAACATGTTGATAGAGTGCTGTTGGAATTTGAACTAGGAAATTTGGGAGAGATGTGTCCAAAATATACTTTATATATATATATATATATATATATATATATATATATAATCTTCAAATAATAAATAAAATTATTTTAAAAGTTTGTGAATTTTTACTTACTTAAAAGTTTTCAAATAATAAATTTAATAAAAATAAAAAACTAACATGTCTTTATTGATTAGTATTTGTCATGATGAATATTTTCGAGTGTAAACTTTGTCTTAAAAAGTGTTTTATTAAAGATTGATGGATTTAAAATAAAAAGCAAGAGTATAAAAAAGTAGAAAAATAATGATATACACAAAACATAAAAAGTGCAGTAATAAATTTGTCTAGTAAAATCAGAGTGAAAAACCTGCTGTTGGTATTAGGATATGAATAGACTAAATGACTATACAAAAAAATCAATCTGTAGGACCTTTTTCTACCTTTCTGTACTAAAGTGCATATGAAATAGAAATGGCATTAATGATTAGTGGAAAGAAACAAAAAAATTTTAACATAAGACATAATAAGTTGAGGGCTGGAAAGATGTCTCAGAGGTTAAAAGCAATATCTGCTCTTCCAGAGGTCCTTAGTTCAATTCCCAGCAACCATATGGTGGCTCACAACTATATCTGACGTGACCTGGTGCCCTCTTCTGGCATGCAGATGTATATGCAAACAGAACGTTGTATACATAATAAATAAATAAATCTTTAAAAAAGACATATATTGAAACCCCCAAAACGTACATAATTTAAATAAATATAGAGGCAAAATTTAGCTATATTTATAAGAAATAAGATATCTAGTAGAGGTTTGTTGGAGTCATATTCACATTGTAAAGAAAGCCAATCCAAATAGTGCATAAAAACTGTGTTACATGTGAACACCAGTAAGTTCACATTTGTCATCAAACTAATATGCATTGCTACATACTATCCTTGATGTGTTCACTTTATTATTATAATACTTGAGAAATTACTGGGTAATTAATCATCATCTCAAATAGAAATAATAAAAATTCTACATCTTACAGAAAATAGTTTATTATATGTGATATATATTCTAAATATACAAAGGTAGTAATTTGAAAAATATGAATAAAAATGATAAAGTGGCTTGTCAATCTGCCAATATCCTCTAAAGAATAATTTATGTTAACATTAGTTTTTACCATGTAAAAACAACTTTCAGAAATATTTATACAGTACAGAAGCACTTAACAAGCTTAAATTGGAATTCATTTCTAAATGAATACAATTAAGTTCATGTGAACTTCAGTGAACATATATACAAAATAAAAGATTGATTGCCATAATCTTCTATGGCACATATGGTCCCTTTAGATAGTTTAGGTAATAGAACCAATTTACCAAGAATGACATGTCAAAACCTTAAAAGAAAATGGCTCCTGCCAGATGCCAACAGTAATCACTTTCTGCTGGTTCTAATATCTATTTCAGTCTACATGGCCTCAATCTATTCTGACAGCCACAACATAGAAAGCAATGTCAGTAGACATTAGTAACGAATGGGAAGTGTAAATGAAAATACTGCCATGGAATAAATCACATTGCAAACATCAAACATCAACTAAACACAGGTTTAAAATGGTAGCAATTACTTCTATTGTATTTACATGTCACCCAAACTGTTTAAAATGTCTATAGTAAAGATATTTTTATGTACATAATGAGAAAGTTTTTAATCCCAAAGTTAGACTTAGAGCTTTGGGCCTTTAGAGTAGATAATATATACCTTGTTCCAACCTATCATCACTTTTTTGTTACTATAAAAATTATTGTAGTCTATATTTACCAGGTTTTGAGGTAAGAAGCTTAAATGATACAGCGATGAAACACACAGTTCTGCTAACACCTTGAAACTTACCATACAAATTTACTGGAGAAATGAGAAGCACAATATCCCATACTCTGAACAAGTCAATACAGAACAATTCAGGTTTTCCAGAACTACAGTGGTGGTGCCCAGAGAACTTTTATTTCCTAGTGCTCAATTTTGTTCCAAACCTCTAATTTCTGTTTCCATTTGTATGTTGTTAACCTGTGTTTAAAAAGTCTTGAAATGCTTTCTTCAACAATGACTACTGTTTCTCAAAATTAAAAAAAAAAAAATAAAAATAAAGAAATCCCAGATCTGTGAGATATATTTGTGTTTGAGCATTTGTCTTAATTGTGTCTGTGCTTTCCTCACGAGACTGTTTCTCATGTTTTCTTTGACAATGATCCTGATAATATCATTAGAGTACAAATTTCCAACTGTAATATTTGAAGGAATTTATGAAGCAAACTATAATTGAACCCCAAAGGAGAAAAAAATCTTTTACATTTATGACAAAGGCTCTTTTATCCTTTCATAACTTATTCAGACCTCAGTCCCCAATCATATCAGTGAGTGTTGAAAGATTAACCCATGGGAAAAGAAGTATTCAGCTTTGTGTTATTCAATATGTAACTCATACTTATCATTCATAAGTACCAACTGGTCTACCTTAATATACTTCAACAAAATGAAGGCATCATCTACTCTTCGCTGGGTTAATTTCTATTCTCTCTAGGTTCAAATGCAACAGTGTAGGACCTGTTGAATTGATGAAATGCTATCTAATTAACAGCAAATATCCCAAGTTGGACATAGTTTTGCATTAAAACTATTAGATGGTAGTAAAAGATTATGTCACACAGGAGCAATTGAAAAGCTAGGTGATTCACAGAATGACATATTTATAGAACAATGACTCTTTTTTCACTTCTAAATGTAGAAGCAGAGTACTTTCATGTTTCATATTTCTGTCTAGTCTTGCTTATACCAATTCACTTCATAATACTCTCCTATTGAGCATAATATTATCAGAAAATATCATTTACATGATATATAAATATCATGTGTGTCACCTGCATCTGCTATGATATATCCAATAAGTATATTTAATAAGTGGCATATTTAGCTTTTGTAAATATTCCTACTTAAAGCAACTTGGGGATGATAGAGTTCATTTTATCTTATAATTCTGGGATATTCAATGCATTATTTAGGGTACTCAGAAAAGAAAATCTAGCAGAAACCATAGAAGGACATGCTTGCTGGCTTGCTCTCTAGCTTTTGTGACAGTTTTCTTACATAGCTCAGGAGTACATGCCGGGGATGGCAGTATTCACAGAGGCCCGAACACTGTCAAATCAATTGTCAGTCAAGACAGTTCCTCATTGGTTTGGCTCGAGACCAATTTTATTGAAGCAATTCTTCAAATGAAGGTCCATCATCTCAAAACACTGTAGGTTGTATCAAGTTGACAGTAAAAAATAATCAGAGTAATGGAACATCAAAGTGTTTGGGAAAGTCACCTTTAAAATCAGGTCCTTATTATTTTCATCTCAGGAAATGAATATATGGACAAAATGTAACAACAAAATGTTTGTAGAATTTATCCTGAATGGCTCATGCAACACTAAAAACTCTAAATCGTGGAGCTAAATAACAGGATTAGAATGACAAGCAAGCAGTAACTCTAGGTGGATTTGTAAAAGAAGGTAGAAGGATCTGTCATTCTCATTTATTTCTAGTCTTCACCATGGTGACACTTGGTCTACTACTTTCTATTTATTAAAACAAAAACAAAAACAGAACAAAACAAAACAAAAAACTTTCCCTACCAATCCCTCGAGCATAAGCATAAGCCCAGAACAGAAATTCATAGCTCATCCCCACTGTCTCTCAACTGAGAGTTCATTCTGAATTGTCACTGTGAGAATCAAAGAGAAAGTATCAGATTCAAAAATCTTCCTTTCTTGCATGCCTTCTCTTGCCTTTGATCATGCCATCACCACACTTTGGAAACAAGGGACGACTATGTAAGACTTTTCATATATGTGTTCCTAACCATATAGAGAGAGGAAAAGAAAGAAAGCCAGAAGGATATAGACTTGTGATGGAAATGAGCTATATACCATTCTGAAGATCTCCGCATGATTATTCTGTATAAAACATGTTCATATTTCAGGTATCATGTTAAAAATAGCACACTGTACTTGTTCAATGTTATAGATTACACTGACAGGGTAACTAAAGTAAGAACAGCGTAAGACTAGATACTTTCTTATTCTTAGCTCTTCCTCCACACCACATAAGGTAGGACTTCCACATCCTTGTCAGTGAGAGCATTTACATCAAAGATCACAGCTACCAGTTGTAGCCATCTCTGTTTCAGAGTCATCAGCCAGGGCTTCACCCTCTGTTTATGACAGAAGCAGTTTACTACCCCATGAAAAGAGTTTGGCTGGTAGCTCCTATTTTTTCTTCATTGAGTAAAGAATTAAGTCAGGGTCCAGAGAGAAGACTCTGTGGCTTAGGGCACTTGTCACTCTTGCTGTTGCTCTGCGTTGAATTTCTAGCACATATATAGTGGCTGACAACCATCCATTATGTCAGCTCTAGGGCATACAAAGTTCTTTTCTGACCTCCACATGGACCGGGCATAAACATGGTATACCTACATACATTCTTCAAAAATGATCATACATATACATTACATAAATAATTTATACTTTTAATTAAAAGATAGGAAGATATCTCAAAGGTTCAAGCATTACAGCTTTGAATAACGGATCTGGAACAAGTCCCATTAACTCGAAGTGGACTTAGTATGTTTCCTTTGCTTCCAATATGCAATCCAGTTGAGCCATTCCTTTACTCCTCCATTTTTTTTTATTTGTCCTAAAGTGTTCAGTGTAGAGGTTGTGTCCCTGATTCTGTCCACGGGCATGGAACCACTTGCTTTAGCTTGTGAGCATGAAAGTAGCTGCACTAGGATCCCTTGTCTTGGTACATGAGTATAGAAACAATTTCTGGTTGGTTGCTATAAAAGTGGGGATCCAGAGCTGCTCTCTTGACTGACAGACAGACAGAGGAAAGAGCCAAAATAAAACAAAACGAAAACTCATCTCATGTGAGGGAAAACCTACATTTTTGTGAAATGGAAATTTCCTACTGTCTCAGAGCCCAAGTCCTAACCTGTGCTGGAGAAAAGGAAACTTTCTCTCTACCGACCAAACAATGGGCCATTCCTAGTCAGTTCTTACATCTTCCATTAACTCATTCTCAAGCTTGCTTCCTGCAAATGCCATTGCTGATGCATTTTCCCAGTCTCCTAAAGCAGCAATGTAATCTTGATGGCAAGAATTCACACTGCATCTTCACAAAACAAGGAAGTCATCTTTGTCTGGCCATCAAGCTGTGTATCATTACCCAGACCCTGACTTTTTATTCCACAAACAACTTAAGATTTCATGAAGCAAAATCTTTCAGTTTCCACCTGTGACAGGTTTCTGACAGGGCTGGAGTCTGAGATGCACCTCCCATTGAGTTCCCATACCTCTAGCTTTGAAGTGTATATAAATCTTTCTTTCAAATATAGTGAGGAGGCTTTGTGCTTGACTATATCCAAACATGTCTAAACAGGTTGAAAACAATCTATCTAGAGCTAAAATACTCATTACATGAAAAAAGCCACAATAAGAACTTGCTAGAAATTCTTGACTTTTTTTGAAATGCACTTTTTGTACCATCAGAAGACCAAGGTGTCATATATGTGATGGCAATGATGGTTGTTTGGGAAATACAGTTCATAATATTACCTATTGAATTTGTATTTTGTTAGAATTAGTGACCACAATAATAGCTTATTTAGTTTGAACAATTAATCCTATTTTTGCGTTGCAATCCCAATTATTTTTATAGGCTATAATAGAGTCCTTTTCCAAAAAAATGCTAATTATATTCACAGTTACACAAGTCAACCTTAATTACTAATAATATGAGATGAGATATATGCTCTAGAGGACTTCCATAATCAAAACTGAAAACTTTTAATCTCTGTTCTCAGATAGCAAATACTTACAACTGAAACTATATTCCTAAAGTATACCAGACTACTTTAAAGATGTCTATGCTTAGCAATAATGACCAACAATAATTGAAATTGAGTGGATACTATAAATATATCAGCAGACTAGTGAAATGAAATTTTTGAAGTAATATCATGGGAAAACATTTTGCTCAAAGATGTAAAAACAGAAGCATTTTACAGTAACCAGAAGCTTAACAGACTTGGTAAGGCAAAGGCAGAATGACATCTAGTTCAAGAGTGTTTAGGCATGAAGGACTATGTGATAACACAGAAGCTTTCCTGTAAGTCCCTGCATTTGTAAAGACTCCTACTGTACAAAAAACAAACAAACAATAACCCCCCCCCCCGCCAAAAAAAGCAACAATAAAACAGTACTTTATCCAAAGAGAGACCTGGCATTCACTTGTGCCTACTAAAAGTGATAGTTAAGCTCCTGAAATGTCCTGCCCACAGTCAAGGTTCTTTCTGTTCATCTGGTATTTTGTCAACAGGTAGTATTTCAGAAATATGTTAAGTGGCTGTGAAACATACCATATCAGTTACATATTTCTCTCAAATCTCCAACAGCGTCTGGAAAATAAAAGCCAGACACTCAAGCAAGAATCTTTTGGTTGAACTCCAATGAAGACACTGGACACTGAAGGATTATTGAACATTACTAGTTCATAATACTTTTGAAAGGTCAGAAGAAAATAACTTTATACAAGAACTTATCACTGTAAGAGAACCCAAACTATTTTATTTGGGCTTCTTCCAGCCCTTACTCTATGCATCTTTTCCTTTAGTTGTTACCAGTTTGTATCTTTTTACCATTATAAAACTGTAATTGTTACCATTATATAACCTGAATTATAATTTTCTGCATATCGTGTATCATTCTTTAAAATTCTCAAAATTGAAAGGTGATCTGATCGGAAGTTACGCTGACCCAAGGCTCCAAAAGTCTGGACCAGTCTTATGTAGGAGTGTGTCATTCTCTGGTAAAGTTTGTCTCATCTCTAACTTCCTGGAGGTGAATGATATTTTAATTGTTCATCAAGGATCATAAACAAGATACAGAGTAAATAGGCTTCAGACAAACAATATATTGCTCCTAATGTTCATACGAGATATCTAATATTAAAATGACAAAATTATTGTCCAATTGTAAGTATGACTTCTCATAAGTGAAGTAATTTTGATGGTTAAGATTAAGATGTAATGGCAGACCTCATTGTGCTGGCTAGTTTTACAAAACTTAACACAAGTTAGAGTCATTTGAATGACAAAACGGAAACCTCAATTGGGAAAATTATATTGGCCTATGGAAAACCCTGTGATTTATTTTCTTGATTGATGATTTATGTAGGAAAGCCTCGTTCACTCTGTGTCACCCTTAATCTAGAGACCCTGGCTGCTATGAGAAAGCAGGTTAAGCAAGCCAGGAGGGGCAACCCAATAAGCAGTACTCTTCCAAGGCCTCTGCATCTTTCCCACCTTTCCAGTTCCTCCTTAGACCTCCTTCAGTGGCAGACTGTTGTGTAAAAATGTGAAGTTAAATGAACCCTTTCCTCCCTAAGGTGGTTTGATCATAGAGGTTTTTCTCATCAATAGAAATATTAACTGAGACACTGAGCTAACTAGTAAATCCTTGAGCAGTCCTCTATTTGGACAATCAGATTGGTGAGGTCAGAATCACCAACAAAGCAACATACTCAGGCACAGTATTGTTCCATAATATCCATTTCAACATCATAAATGGCAGGTACCCTGTAAAAAAATACGTGTTCAACTAAATCTGTTTTGTATTTCAACAACCAATCTTGAAATGAAAATTCTGTCTATATTTTTTTCTAAAGAAAACCCCCTTTTATGTATTCACTTAAGTTTAAATTTAAAGGGGAGAAAAACAGATGGTTACTCATATGTGACCCAAGTGTCTACTATCCCACTTGGGCTAAACAATAGTGAGTTACTTTGGGCAATTTGGTAACTGTGACCTAAACTGTAAGTCTGCTGCTAACTTCAGGCTATCCTTTCCTGTTACCACCGTATGGCACCGAGGAGACTGAGACCTGGTCAGTTTCCCCACCCAAGTCAACCTAACCTTATCAGTTGAGTCACTCTGGTCAGCACATCCAGGTTAACTCTCAGACTATCCCAGGTGTCCATAGTTAGAGGAGACATGGAACAGCAGTGAGCCCAGATGGAGATGCCCCAGATGAACAGATGGCTATGAATTGTGGGTTGCAGAACAACTCACCCACATCAGGACTAAATAAAATTCGTTGCCAGACACATTTTCAAGAATCCTCTAGTCTCAGCAGGAGATAAAATGAAGCTTGCGGATCCAGACAATGCTGCAAGGTTGTCATCCAGCCAAGAGAACTGACAGAGAGGCTTCTGCATCTGCCAGCAGGCTCCTCAGCCAGAAAAAAAAAAAAGAGTATGTCTTCCAGAGATCAGCAGAGCTGACCACACTCCATAACGTCCATCTCTTGCTACAACAAGGCCTTCTTTAACAAAAATGTTATAGAATGACCATGAAACTTTTGAAAAGGATGATAGTGCTTTAACATAGTATATAAAGTATTGCATTGGACTAAAATTTAATCATGATAATAAATTTAATTTTCTCAAATTATAAATAAAAGAAGTTTATATTAGGAATTACAGTTTATTTGTATTCTAGATAAAGACATATTTTCCAACCTACTGTATTATTTCTTGGGTTTATCTTTGCAACTTAGTAGGCTATTTACATAATTAATTTAATATTTGTAGGTATCTGTGTTATAGTATCCCATATTCTTATAAAATACTCAGGGGGGAAATCCTAGAATAACTGTATGCTTTTAAAATTTTTGTTGATATAAATTTTCATATACGTGTGTGTGTTTTGTGTGTACATGTGTGAATTAAATGTATGTATATATACATTTGTTATGTGTTATATAAAATTCTATTTTAGTATATATAGCCCTCTCACAAACATGCTTTAATACATAATATACATAAAAGTAAGAACTTATTAAAGTATTCTTTATTATCTACATTGCCTAGTTTAGTTTCTGTTTACTGAAAAGCACTCAATCAATTCAGTAGAGAAGGATTATTTCTAACGGACATATTACATGTGCCTAAACCAATAGAGCTGAAAAACAGCATGTATAGCTTTGACACTGACAAATTAGATAGAGATAGGAACATCACAGTCCCTACAGTGAGCCCTCAACTGTGTCATCACACTCTAGAATCAGCACATCATAGCATTGTGATAACATAAACAAGGATAGATATTAAAGCATGGCTGCTGCCTGACTCTCTCTAGCACATGCCATAGATTAATAGTAATTTAATCTATCTGAAGAGACTTATATTCAAAGTGTCATTTCTCCTAGGGTATAAAGTCAGTCCAGCAATCGTAGTATTTACCTAATGCTACATATTATTACATAAATTCAGTAGGTAACTTGTCACCTCAGATATCAAAAGCAAACTAAACTATACCTTTAAGGTTTACTGAATGATTTCTATAAAGTCACAATTATCTTCAGGGTTTAAAAATAGCATGTTTTAATTTTAATAGAAATCTTACTGAAGATTTTGTGATTCATTTGATAATAGAAAAAAATTAATTTTTATAGTTTCAGAACCAAGAAGTACAAGGCTCTGTTAGGAACCAAATAATATTTATGCTAAATGTTTGCTTTATTTTATATGTAATTAATCAATATATATTTGTGGAAATGGATGATTGAATTAATATATGCAAGATTCACAAAGAAAAAATATACACTATTACCATTACTGTACATTCAGAGTTCAAAGATGCAGGAGCAACTCTGAAAAAAACATTAAAAATAATCATAGATGGTGTACAGGAAAAACGTTTAAAAGGAATCTTATGTCTTTCCACTGGTGATAATGATTTTTGCCCTTGGTAAAATGCTTGGTGAACCAACAGTTATGCTATTTATAAATAATGCTGAGTTGCAGGCATAACATGTTTGACTCCTTTGCTAATATTTGGAAATCATGATATTAAAGGTAAACTGGTGTGTCTGATGCCTTAACTACATGGAAATAAAACTTACATTTATCACGGCAGTTATACATTGGTTGATTATTACGCAACATACCTATCAAAGATTGTTTTTAAATCCCTGCCTTTTTTTTTAATTTATTTATTTTTATATCAATCACAGGTTAGGTACTTTGCATCCCAGGCATAGCTTCCTCCCTCATTCCCTCCCACCCTCCCACTCCCTCCCTTATCTCCCTCCTCCCCACCCCCTCCAAGTCCACCAACAGGGGAGGACCTCCTCCTCCCCTT
>CM053743.1:30171470-30191478 GCA_028658305.1 Pachyuromys duprasi
AGGGAATGGGGGAGGGGGCTATGCCTGGGATTCAAAGTACCTAACCTGTGATTGAGATAAAAATAAATAAATTAAAAAAAAAAGAAAGAAAATGAATTCTCCCTTTCTCTGGCAGTTATTGTGTGACAGCAACTTTTCAGCATAGGACAGGGCTTCTCAAATGTCCCAATCTGGAAGAGAACTTTTAGGGGCTTGATCTTGTTTGGATTTCATACAAAAAGCCACTGCAGTTGTAGGTTCCTTATTTAATGGGCACAGTATCAAACTGCCTCCTACATACTTATTTTCAAACCCATACATTACTGGAACTCTCAATCTTCATCAAAGTGAACGGTGGTTAGTATGGAGACTCACAATGGGTCAAAGTGTACAGAATACATGTCTGTAAAAGGCTCAAGCCATCAATGACACATCTATATCACATCATCCCAGGAATAACAGAGCATTCAATAAGGTAGACCAGAAAGATTGTAAGAGCCAGGACTCAGGGAGGACTGCCACAAAACTGTATATGCCTTTAAAAAAAAAAAGGTCTTTAATACAGAAATCAGCATATTGAAGAAGTATGTTTTGAAGTTATGTTTTTTCATTTCTTTCAATGCAAACTTAATATAAAAACATTGATATCACAGACGTTTACATTTTCATCACCTTTTCCAAAATAGGTCAAAGAAAAATGATGAAACAGGAAGAGGGTGGGTGGTAGGATAAAGTAGATGAGATGGGGGAATATTAAGAATTGTAATAAAACTGAAGGCCTTTTGAAACAGCCATATGGAAATCTACTACTCCTAAAATCTTTTAAAAAATATATAAAATACAAATATGAAAGGAGACTTAAAGGAGCTACAGGGGACAATATCCCAATTAGATATTCCATGGCAGTAAAGAAAACCCCAGTACCCTGAACGAGTTACCTCTTTTGGAGTTGTTGGTCAATGGGGTCACATAAGCATCACAACCTGTTGGTAATACTTTTGGTTACTCTCTAGAACTTGATGCCAAGACCTTATTGCTGAAGACACCACATTCTAAAAAGATATAGAACTTGGTAAAATAAAGCTGCTACTTACCTGGAAGGTCTACCTTTAGATATACCTTTACTGTATATCGTTTATGTTTCTGGTATATTCCAAGCATGATGCCAGAGGAGAAACATAAGCATCAATCTTACTCAGCTGTCAACCATGCAAAACCCAACTACTGACCAACAAAACATGTCTCCTGGTGTAACAGGACCACAGAAGTAATGAGGTAATTTTCCATTCTCTAATTGGATTTAAGTTCTACTTTTGAGATAGGCACCATACCTGGCCCTCTTACAGAGGCCAATAACATGTGGCTAAATTTGTCATATGCCTGTGAGAGAATCAGTAATATCACTCTGTTAAATGGACACAGAATTACAATGACTCTTAATGCGTTATTGCTGTGCTCTAGTATCAGAGTACCTCCCAGTCCTCATCAGAAAAGTTTCTCCTTGCAGTTCGTGCAAATTAACCCAGCGAAGAAGAGACTGGACTGCTCAGCCCTAAGTGGGATATACATGTCATATGACTCACCCTTAGGCTCAAGGATCTTTGCAGAAATATAGGTACAGAAATTATAAGAGCTAGAGGTGGTAGGGAAAAATCAAGGGAACAGTGCAACAGGGAAGCTGGAAATGTAAACTCACAGTGGTTTAAACAGTATACATAAATACATGCAGGCTCAAGCCAGAGAAAATTCCAAAATATACATAGGGATGTACACACAAAACCACACTACCAGATGAGGTGTCTGCTGCGATATTCCCAATTTTCTTTCTTTCTTTCCTTCTTTTTTCTTTCTTCCTTCCTTTCTTTCTTTCTTATTTCCTTCTTTCTTTCCTTCTTCTTTTTTTCTTTCTGTTGTTTTCTATTTTCTTTCTTTTTAAAAATATATTTATTGGTTGGAGAAACAGTCTCAGAAAAGACCCCTGTGCCCAGATATATTTGGTCCTGGTGGAGCTCCTATACTCTCCAGGTCATACTAACTTTCCCTTTTTTCATATGATCCCCTGAACTCTGCCCAAGTTTGGTTATGAGTCTCAGCATCTGCTTTGATACACATGGCAGCTCAGTATCCAAGTGGGTTCCCTAGTTAAGGAAACAGGGACTGTCTCTGACATGAACTCAGTGGCTGGCTCTTTGACCTCCCCAGTTCCCCAGAGGGAGGACCAGACTTGCTAGGCCAGAGAGGGGGACATTGCAGCCCATCCTGAAGAGACCTGATAAGCTAGGATAAGCTAGGAAGACCTCCCCTATCAGTGAACTTAGAGAGGGGTATGGGAGGAGATAAGGGAGGGAGGGTGTCATTGGGAGGAAATGAGATGAAGGAGGGGCTACAGCTAGGATAAAAAGTAAGTAACTGTAACTAATATAAAAAAATAAAAATCTAATTAAAAAGTATTTATTTATTTACTTTACATTTTGAATGCATCACCTACCTCCTCTCCTCCTGATCCCACTCACCATTTCCTCCATTCCCTCTCCATTCTCTTCAGGAAAAGCAACCCCCTTCATACCAACCCACTCCAGCACATCCAGTATCATCAAGACTAAGTGCATCCTCTTCCACTGAGGCCAGATAGGCATCCCAGCTAGTGGCAAGCAATATAAAAGCAGGCAAGTGAGTCATGTCAAAGACAGCCCCCGCTCAACTTCCATGGGGACCCACATGAAGAACAGGCTGCCCATCAGCTACACATATGTAGTTGGTCTAGGTTCAATCCATGCATGCACTTTGGTTAGTACTTTAGTCTTTGTAAGTCCACATGGGCCTAGGTTACTTGACACTGTTGATCTTTTTGTGAAGTTCTTGTCTCTCTTGGGTCTTTCTATCTTTCCCCCAACTCTTCCACAAGACTCCCCAAGATCCATCTAATGTTGGCTGTGAGTCTCTGCATCTGTTTCAATCTGCTGCTAGGTGGCATCTCTCAGATGACAGCTATGCTAGACTCCTG
This sequence comes from Pachyuromys duprasi, assembly GCA_028658305.1. Taxonomy (NCBI): domain Eukaryota; kingdom Metazoa; phylum Chordata; class Mammalia; order Rodentia; family Muridae; genus Pachyuromys; species Pachyuromys duprasi. Next base: position 30,174,454 of record CM053743.1, read on the forward strand.
TGTGCAAGCATAGCAGAATATAGTGTCAGGGGTTGGTTCATTCCTATGGGATGGGTCTCAGTTTGGGACAGTCATTGGTTGGCCATTCCCTCAGTCTCTGCTCTATCTTTATTCCTGCATTGATTTATTTATTTTTATTATACCTTTTTATTTATTTTACATACCACTTCAGTCTCTATGTCCCTCACTGCGAGAAGTCTCAGGTACAGTTATCCCCCTATCCTCCCAGGGACCTGACCTGTCATGATCTCCAGCTTGTCGCAGAGGTATACCACCTCATTTTCTCTTTTCTCTCCCAGCCCTCCTCTCACCTACCCCACATCCGATCCCCACCCTTGCTCCCCTCGCCACACTCTCTCCCACCTCGTTCCCACACTTCATCCACCGCTGATGTCTGTTAATGGCATGACCAGTGATAGCTTAACAGGCTTTATTCCCAAGTTGGGTGACACAAACTGGATTTGACTTAGAGGAAGGGAGTGAAGAAGAGAACTCCTAAAGCTGTGCAGGAAGAGAGGAGGAGGAAAGATTGTAATGGGAGGGAACTGCAAAAGTGAGAGCCGTGATCTATGCTTCCCCTGACTGTAAGAGTAAAGAAGCTGCTTTTGCAATGACATTTATGATTGCAGAACAGCCGAAAAGGGATATGAGGCTGGCATGTTGGTGTACCCCTATAATCCCAGCACTTGGCTAGGGGCAGGCGGGTGGATCTTTGTGAGTTCAAGGCCAGCTGATCTACGGAGCAAGTCCAGGACAGCCAAGGCTACACTGAGAAACCCTGGCTCAACAAAACAAAAAGGAGGGACATGAAAGGCATCTGGGACAACCCCTACTCCACGTCAACCCACCTCCCCCAAAAGTAGCAGCCTGAACTAGAAGCCATTGAAGTGATCTCTTCTAAAGTATGAGAAGGATGATGAAGTTGCCTCTCCACAAGTGATGCTTCTGGTGGGAGTGCTGGGGAGGAACAATTCAGTTCTGTTTGGGTACAGGCCACCGAGAGTTTGAGCTTGCTTCAGTAAGTATCTAGATAACACAAGCTGAACTTTTAAACTTTTCTTCACTTTATTTCTTTTTTTTCATTTTGGGAAGGGAGGTCACAAGGACAGGGGCAGACATAGAAGGACTGGGAAATGAGTGTGATTGGGATACATGAGGTGAAATTCTCAAAGAATCAATAAAAACATTATTTTAAAAAGAAATTTTCAAAGAAGTAATAAAAATTGTTAAAAGTTTTGCTTTCAACTCTTATTGTTGGTGTAATGTTCTTTTGGAATGTATACACTTTACCCTTGTTCATTCAAATGCTGATTTCTCTCCCCCACTCTCTGATTTCAATCAGGTCATTGTATTGTAATATTTATTCTAAGCATCCTATCTCAGCTTTCTGTAAACAGGCCAAAATAAAGCAACTAGCCACAATGTTGAACAATGAAAAGGAAGTAGACAGGAGAGAGGAGGAGCCAGAGGACAGGAAAAAAGTGGGAAGCAAAGGGCAAGAGCAGAGCTAGGAGAGCAGAGCTGGAGGACAGATCTTGTAATGACATGGAGAGATGGACTGGACCTAATATATCACAAAAGCAAGTGTAATGGGTAAAATCTAAATGTTAGGAAACTATGAGGGCTTAGAGGTTTAAGGGGGAGTAATTATTGCCCTGCATTGTGTTCTAGGTTAATTAAATGAACCTAGTCTCTCTGTGGTGATTTGGTTATACAGCTGTTTACGATTAACAGCAAGCTTTACCAGAAGATAACTCAATAGTAAATGTTAATAGTCACTTACAACATCTTATAGATTGGTTTTTCTTTCTGTTCGTTGTTTAAAGACAGGTTTCCACTATGAAGTACATAAGTACTCCAGTTGTGACCCTAATGTTGTTTTCTGATTTGGAACCTCAAGTGTGTGACACTGTGTGCAACTTAATTTTAGGTATCTTATACAGTAATTTATTTATTTTATTTATTTTTTGAGATTATAATACAATTAGATCATTTTCTTCTTCCTTTTCCTACCCATAAAAATTCCCATATACTCCTCTTTGCTCTTTTTCAAATTCATGAACTCTGATTTTTATTATTTGTGTTTATAAAAACGTATGTACCTTCACTACACAGAGTAGGAGATTACATTGAAGTACTTAGCATTATTCTTCATAACTTAAAGAAACAACTCAATTGGTCATCATTGAATGAAATAGAAAAAAGAGTTTGTTGTTATACACAGTGGAATATTATTCTCCATTAAAAACATAAATCATATGCTATAAAGACATTAATTAGTATACTATAAACAGTGAGTCATTCACAAAGAGAGGAACAGTGCTGTTCTTGAATTTATCTGAGCTAGAGCAGGAAGAATAAAGTAGAATTGTGAGTGCCAGGGCCTTAGAGATAGAATAAATGAGCATTGTTAGGTAACATAAAAAAAAAAAAAAAACCTGTAGTTTTGCCAGATGAAAACGATCAATGAGGATGGGCATGATGAAGGTTGCATGGGAATATACATGCACTCAATAACATGGATCTGTGCACTTACATAGTTAAATGATACTTTTTTCCAGATCGGACATATGCATATGTAATAAAGAAAATTAAAGCTATGTCTGGTACATAGGTTAAATATATGGAAAGACTTGTTCTAATATCTCTATCTTTACTTAAGCCTTATGTCACTACTCATGAGTTTATTAGGAAGCTTACGGTGCATATGAGTAAAAGACAACTCTATTATATGATAAGCATGCTACATGTTCATGGTTTAGATCATGGGTTAACATTGGCATGTGGCTCATTTTGTTCTCTTAAAAAGCAGTTTTCACAATGGTTATTGCAGACACTATAGGCCAAGTGCACAGATTATAACCCCAGCTGTTATAAAAGTTACCAGCTGTTCAAACCTCAGCAATTCCTCCATTTTTATCTTTTATGCATAGATTACTATTTGAAAAGCACCAAGGCTTGCTGACACATGGGCAATACTTACAATTTCAGTTATCATTGCATTGCTGAGAATCCTGGGGATATACATGTAATTTTTCCTGTTTCAAGAAATATTGTAATACTACCTTTGAGAATACTTAATTATACATGACTTTAATATAATATCAATCTTGGAAGACCATGCTGAGTCTGAGGAAACACTCAGCTGTTTGGAGGTCTGGGCAGAGCATCCACCCCTGTGCCTGACTGGGATGCTAAGCGCATGTACTTCATAGTTCTGAAAACTTGTCTAGCCAAGCCTCCTCAAAGAAAAGGGAGAGAAATTTACCGTTCAGGGCTCTTGGTTCCTATCTTCTGTTCTCAGAATCAATATGCGGTTGCTTGTAGAGAAGTTGGGATCTACTATCATGACATTGGTACTTTGGCTTCTTCCTCTCTTGTTAAGTGTACTTCCTGGCAGTCAACACTCCTTATTCATTTAAATAATTGGCAATCTGTGCAGCCTTTAGCAGAAGGTGGGAGATTATTTATGTCTCCTCTTTGTCAGTAAAGACAAAAGAGAGGAACAGATGAGATCAGATCAAGGAGCACTTTGTTTTATAATCTCTCTGGAGAAATCTAGGAGTTCCCCCCCTTAAGCTCATATTTCTTGTTCTAAAGCACTAATGAAGACAGTAATTAGTCGTTCTGTGGCAGGGCTTCCCTTGGATATTTTCAAGACGTACTTCTTTCAACTTGGCATATGCTTTGGTTATATGTTTCCTGTTGCTCATTCCTAATTTCTGTCTGTAAGATGGAATATAAGCAGTCCAAAGTAGCAACCATGTTCACTTTTTCTTTCTCTTTCTTTTCTTTTCTTCTTCTCCCCTCCCTGCTTTCTTTCCTCCTTTCTTCTCCTACCACAGATTTGATATTCATCTAAAAGGTTTGGTTGAATGTATGTCAAAGAAACGAAAGTCACAAATATGCTAAAATGTTAACAGGTTATATACAAGCAGCAGTGATTATTATAAAGTATAGAAAAGAGAGTTCCAAACGACCTCCTGATAGTGGAGCGCTGTCATAGCTTCTGTCCTTGTGATTCTCATGAGCATATTGTAATTTTAGGAAAGATTTACAGAAAGTAACATGACAAGGATTATAAGCTGGGATGAATAGAGCTGACTGAAATTCTCAAAGGCTCTGGCTTTTGACTTATTCCATCTTTAATTGCATTGGATCCATCTTTGGTTTCATTAAATACACTGAATCCAGTCTTTTAAACATTTTCATTGTTAATTCTAATCAGTATAACTGTGTCAGTGTCATAGTAGGTGAAAGTTTACGAAATTTATCAAACCAAAAGATATAGCTGATGCATGATGTGGTAATATAAAAAATTAATTTGGAAGTTTTGATAAACAGAACCAACTTACCAACATGAGCCCTGATATATAAAACCATTAAATATTCACACAAGTAAAGGATTTGGCAATATGCTTAAAGTTTAATTTGCATTTTGTTTATTTGAACAATGTGTGATAGGGGTCAAAAAATCAGTAAATGCACATATGAAACTAGAGAATTAAAACTGTAAAAGCAAAAATTAGTAAAAATGAATCAGAGAGCTATTGAAGAATCTGGTTGTAAAAAGGCTTTAACAGATTGGATTAATCATATGTGAACAAATACAGAATGTGGAATTTAAATAACAGCTTGGACTAAGAAACTGTTAAGTTTGAGCAACTGAAGGTTGAGCACAACACAGTCAATTTTCCATGCGGCAATTATTCACATGGTTCCAAAGACCAATTTATCAATTAATTCATGTATCAGTTTGTGATTGCATTGATCAAATATTATTAGATACATATAATGTCCTGCTCATTGGCTATGAAATATAAATGCAGCAGTCAGCAAAAAAAGATGCGCCATCTGGTATATTTGAAATCATAAAATGGAAGGAGAAAAAAGCATTACCCAAGATAGTTAGTGCAAGTCAAGTTCAGATCAATACAGAGAAATATTTCAGTCCAACAGAGAGCTTCTCCTCACCATTTCAACAAAACAAAGCAAAACAAAAACAATGAGCTTCCATTGTGAAAAATATTTCATTTATTTGGAAATTTCAACACCAAATTCCTATCCCACCTTAAATCTTCAACACCTTACCAATGTGATTATACTTTATTTCTCTTCAGTAAAGACAAAAGAATATTTAGTCATTAGGTAAAAAAAGAAAATTCTATAATGCAAATCAAGCACACTCAAGTATTTTTTTTTCACTAATAAGGTTAGATGAAATAAGGTCAACATGAAATCCCAAGTCTTAGGATTCATGTTCCTCTTAGATACATCTTGTCTGTTGTTTTAGAGTTTTCAAGAATATGGACTCAGTATCCAAGTGGGGTCCCTAGTAAGGAGAACAGCAGCTTTCTCTGTCATGAACTCAGCTGCAGGCTCTCTGATCACCTTCTCCTGGGGGGTACAGTCTTGTCAGGCCACAGAGGAGGACAATGCAACCAGTCCTAATGAGACCTGATAGGTTAGGGTCATATGGAAGAGGAGAAGGACTTTTCCCATCAGTGGACTAGGGGGTGGGGGGCATATGAGTAGAAGTGGGGTGGAGAGTGGGATTGGGAGAAGACAAGGGAGAGAGCCACAGTCGGAATACAAATTGAATAAATTTTAATAAATAATAATAATAATACCTTGACCTCCATACACACACACACACACACACACACATATATATATATATATACATACATATATATATATGTATCAGTGAAGCTCCTAAACTATGAAGCTGACTATTTTTTGTTGATATACACTGGGTAAGAATGAAGATGAATCAGAGGTTCCTACTCGCCAGTCAGCAGAGTTTAGAAGATTGACTTATTCTGATGTAAGTTACATACAAAGACATAGTAGATGCATTTGTATTTGGCTATGTGAAAATTTATGGTTATATGCCAACTTTATGAAGAGAACTCTACACTTTGCAATCATTTCATCAGACATCTGCCTATTTACCTCTCTACCTTTCAGCACTGCTTTCTCCTGAGATTACTTTATTCCATGATAATTTCTCTGTATTCTGTTGTGCAATAGAATGCTCCTAGTTGACACAGGCTGACAACACCTAAGACCATACATCAAATGGGAAATCATGCAAGATACTGGAAACCTAGCCAACCACTAGTGGCTAGTAAAGACAGGGACATGAGAGGAGAACCTGGTAGTGCCGCTTTACTAAATCAGCATAATTTCTAACAACACTTAAAATATTTATCCTCATACCTACCCATAAATAAAGGTCTCACCTCTCTTCAAAGAAACTACATATGGAAGCTATTGCAGAAATCGACACTGATGAAAATGAAGAGAACAAATTCTCCTGTGGTATCCAGTTTTACCTGTTACATCTCTAGCACAACTCATGAAACTAATGCTCTAAGATCATAGCAAAAGAGGGGGCAGAAGGATTGTAAGAGGAATAACAGGAAATCCACTGTGATAGATTATCCATTAGAAATATCAGAGAAGCTACACCCATGAAGGCTCATCATCATGGCTGACTGAACAAGACCTACAAGAGGATGATACCAATAGACATGCTGACATGACATGAAAGAGGGAAATCATGTTGGCCTTAACCTCACATAAAGACCTACAGGTGATTAAAAAAAATGTTGAGAGTGGAAGAAATGGTCTTCCCCAAGGAAGATCTCACCTACTTCCAATTGATTGTTCAATGCAGTGGTCAGCACTGAAATCATATACATACAGGTAACTTTATGTGGACTGAGCAAATTTTATTCATTTAGTTAGAAACATGTTATGCATAATCTTTATGTATTATAACTAATAACAATTAAGAAAATAGAGATAATGAATTTGAGCAAGAGCAAGGGGTGTTGGTGCATGGAAATGGCTGGGTGGGGAAATAGATGGAAAATTATGTAATTGCAGAAAGACACACTCATATATACATATACTATAGGTGAACCTACTAAAATCTGTACACCTAAAGAAACTAATCAAGAGGGAGGACTCTTGCTAAAATGCCCAATCCCTATACATAAGTGCAAAGGGGATGGACATCGGAAGAAGGAGAGGGCAGGGAATAGGTTAGGAGTCTGCCATGGAGGGCCTCAGAAGGGCTTTGCCCCTCAGAGTATTGAAGCAGATGCTGAGACTTATGGCCAACACTTGGGCAGGGTGCAGGGAATCTTATGAGGGGAGTGGGAAATAGTGGGAGCTGGAGAGTTCAGGAACTCCACAAGGAGAGCAACAGAACCATGTGGTGTGAGCACAGGGGTCTTTCTTGAGACTGATGGTCCAACTAGGTACCTTGCATGGAGGTAGCCTAGGACCCCTGCACAAGTGTGGCCCATGGCAGTTAAGTGTCCAAGTGGGTTCCATAGTATGGGAATAGGGACTGTCTCTGACATGAACTGATTGGCCTGCTCTTTGATCACCTCCCCCTGAGGGGGGAGCAGCCTTGCTGGGCCACAGAGGAAGACAGTGCAACTACTCCTGATGAGACCTGATGGACTGGGATCAGAGAGAAGGAAAGGAGGACCTCCCCTATCGGTGGTCTTAGGGAGGGACACCGGTGCAGAGAGGAGAGGAAGGGAGGGATTGGGATGGGAGGAGGGAGGGAACTACAGGAGTATATAAGGTGAATAAAGTGTAATTAACAAAGAATTTAATAAAAATATAAAAATAAAAAGGATAGTATTTTCTCTATTATTTCTTCAGATATGCTTCTTTTTGGTACCACTCAGATCACATGAACATTAATTTGCTCAACTGCTCATGAAGATGGTGGCAAAGATATCTATGCAATCAATTAGCTGTTGTTGAAAGGGAAAGTTAATTCTTTCAATTTTTAAATTCTGGGTAAATAAACTATGCTGAGTTATAACAAAATGTCTGTCCTCTGTGTTTACAAATGACAGATCAATGATTTAATCAGTTTTCTGAAGGCTCTAACAAATCAATCATTTACTCTATTAAGCGGATATTTAGTAAGGGACTTTGTTACAGGGCCAGAGAAATAGCGCAGCAGGTAAAGAACACAGGCTACGCTTCCTGAGGACTAGGGGTGGATTCACAACACCCACAAGACAGCTCACAAACATCTGTAACTTAAAGGTTTTGGGTATTTGACACATTCTGGCCTCATTGACTGGTATGTCAATGTTACATAGACTTACATGTAGGCAAAGTACTTGTACCTTGACCTGTGAGACTTCATGGAATTGCTAAGCTAATGTGACAAGCACACAGAAACTGCACTTTTTTTTACAGCTTTCGCTTAGCATGTTTCTTTACTATTTGAGATTTGCATCTTTATAAATAAGATTTTAGTCACATTTGAAGCTCTGTCCTTTACTTGCCCAGGTATGAATGACAATACTGCATATTTACTAAACCTTTTTTTCTATAAATACGGTGTGCAGTTTTTATGATATCCTTGGAAAGAGAGCAGGCATTGGCCTCATTGTCTAGATTCAAGAGTAGAAAGCTTACTAATGGATACAGCTGTTTATAGTTGCTATCTACTGCTAACCAGTATATCAGTATCCTATCTGCCTAATGCAAAAGGCAAAATGTCTTGAAAGAGTCTCTTGAATTTGCTTTGATTCAATTCATCCCAAATTCTCCTAGTAATACAAAATGCATATATGACACATTTCTTCATTTCTTAACATTGAGTGTTACATAATTTAATTGAAAACACAATTCATGAACTTCCCAAAAAGCAACATAAAACCTTGGTCTAATGTAGACTATAAATTCTTAACTGCAGTAGGAGGGTGCAGACAAGGGCCATCATGATTATGTTATATAACATGAGAAATGTAAATTTCTCACATACTGACAGACCTCTACAACACAGTTTCTAAATTTATTTTGGAATTTATCGACCTCAAATTAAGTATCTAAGTATCTATGTATCTATCTATCTAAACAGTCAACTCATTAAATGTCTTTAATTTGACATTCATACTGATAACTAAAAAAGAGGCTCTTCTCATTCATGTGGGATTTCAGCTTGGTAGAAGAGAAATATTAAACAGATATACTTAGCAACAAGTGAAACAAGGTCTTTGTAGTTGGAGAGAAAAATGCAGCTTTGTGAAAGAAACTAAATAGAGAAACTTACTTGAACTTGGGGAAGTATGTTAGGAAGTACGTGAGTGCTGAAGCGTTTGTGTGACAGTGTGATAAGCAGAGGCTGTTTGTGTAAGGATTCAGGTGAAGAGCATCCCTGACAGAAAGATGTGCCTGAAGATTCACAGCACCGAGGGCCAGTCAGGGTAAGTTAACGGAACAAGGCCCCACATTCAGATTTGCAGCAGTAGAATGATTTCCTTTTCAACGTGTTCTCTTGATTTCCGAGAAAAAAAAAATGAGAATTTGATATTTAGCATGACCTTATGAGCACTGTGTTTAGCAAAAACAAAATAAAACAAAACAAAAAACCAACAACCAACCAACCAAAAAAAAAAAAACCATAAAACAAAAAATGCTGCAATAGATTTGGAGAAGAGCCCTTGAAATTAGAGCAGCACAATTTGGGTTTCTCTAAAGCTTGTGATCCAACAAAGGAACTTAAAAAGACTTTCAGATATTTGTTCTCAATTCCTTGAGTAATCAAAATTTATTATAAGATGCTCACTATATTTGGTGTTTTGATTTCTGATTAGTCATCTCAGTGTGTTTAAGGACAAAATTTTGCTTTTCCGTTTCCCCACAAAACATTGTCCTGTACATTAAGAATAGTCAGGTAAATTTTATAGTTTCTAAAACAGCAGTTGTAGAGGTTACAGTTAGTAAAGCCAGAGAAATATATTTCAGTGTTTTAAGCAGGTCTGTTGTTTCATATAAGTGACTACAATGACACACTAATTGACTTTCCACCCTTGATTATCATATGTATTAAGGGACTAGAAGAGACAGATTACTAATAGGCAGATAAATAGGGCAACGGGGCCACAGGTAGATAATAAAGACGACAAACTTATAGTTTCTTTCTCACCTTCCTGACCTCAGACTAAAACCTGACAAAACAGGCAAAGTCCTGGCCAGCTTTTCTCAGGCTGGGAGGACCCTTCAGGGTTGATCAGTCAGCAGAGCTAGAGGGCAGACTCAGACAATGTTACCCAAAGTTGTGGGCTCTTAAGCTGCTCTTTCTTTGTTTACAGACCCCAAATTAGGCTCACATCCCAGCACGCCAAGGACCCTGAAGTACCCAGCCCTCAAAGGCAGGCAGACTTCATCCTCCTGATGGTACCTTTTGTTTTGCATGGGGTCTTTTTCTCAGTGTGCCTTTCTGTGTATTTTTTTTTCCTCAACCGTAGCGAGTCTCTCTTTACCTGTTTCTCTGCTATGTCTTAGATTTCCTTTGCTCTTACAGCTTGGGCTAAAGATTCTGACAGCTGTTAAGTTCTTTTACTGATAGACACACACACACCAAAAAATCCCATTGAGACCTCTAGATGGTAACACGTAGGTCTCTGCAACAGAAGACGAACTGCCTGTTACTACTACAGTATAGTGAGCCCAACAAGAACTTTGCTGCATTCACGATATCTACAAAGTAAGGTGCATGAAAAAGTGCTTTTTATTTCCTCAAAGGCTGACTTGGGTGATAAATGCACAAATGATCGACGATTTGAAATGATCCAATCATATCATGCTTGCAACCAATGCAGTTGAAGGGAAGGCCAAGAGAGAAGCAAACTGTGTAACACATATTAGTCACAGGATATATATGCAACGAAAAGGAAACTGATATAATTTGGTAATACAGCAGCTATGTTTAGAATCAAGATGAGTTAAAATACATAAAAGGTTTAGAACTTGAATATGAAGAAGAGTCATTTCTGGCATTATTTTCTCTGTCTTTACCTAAGTGTAAATATACCAAGGTAACTAAAAAAAAATCCATTCTATGGATTTAGCAAGAATATAAACATCTCAAATATGAAAGTTCCAAGATTATACTTAGAGAACTTTCTACTTTATGTATAAAGGGTAAGATTATTGGTTGTATTTAAAACACTGAAGAAAAAATTAACCTAGATCTCTTTGAGTTTGTAAGTGCAAACCTAAGGAATTCAAACCAAAGTAATTCTAAATAATTCAAACACATTTTATAATAATGATTTGTCAAAGGAAAGGATGGAATAGAGAGACACAGAAAAAAATGGATCAGGGAGTGTTGGAGGAAAGAGAGAAAAACAAGAAACAGTTCCACATTGCCCTTTAATTATTTTTTATATTAGAGAAGGGATTTGAGTTATAAGTTGATCTTCAACAGTATCCATCACTTACAGGCAATTAACTGAGCAATGAAAATATATTTTAATAGCTTGAAAGCTAATGGGCTCTACAGACTTGTACTGCAAGCTTTTTCTGTACAAATGGCTTCCCTGATAAATACACTCCTGACACCCAAGGTGGGATCCCAGCTCTAAGAAAGCAGACCGTACAAACATGGTAAACAGTGAAGCTGAGTATACACTTAGTATGGGCAAGTCATAACAGAGCAATACAGAGTGCACTTACTGCCCTTTAATATAATGGGAGATAGAGCCACATGGAAATGAGTTGCAGAACTTTTCAGCTTTCATTCCTGTTTTTGTAGAAGGAACTTTTCCAAGTAGTGGTGTAAACAGGGCTTCTATTTGTCCATACCTCTTAATAACTATTAAAATGTTCATGCAAACCCGTTGGGATGATCAAATACATGTCATAGATTATTTAAATATCTTTATGACTTTAACTTCTCTCTCTCTGGTATTCCTTTCCTCCCCTCCTCTCAGCCTAGCCCACTTCCTTCTTCCCCTTTCCTCCCAGAAAAAAAGAAACTCCCACCATATCAACAAATGGGCTGGTCTAACTGGATGTCTGCAAGTAGAAAAGGAAGATAGATATGTCCTTATCACTCTGGACAAAACTCGAGTCCAAGTGGATTAAAGATCTTGCCATAAATGCAGAGACTCTAAACCTATTGTAAGACAAAGTGGGGAAAAGTCTGGAACTCATTGGCACAGGAGACAACTTTCTGGACAGAACACCAACAGTACAGGCTCTAAGATCAACAATTAATAAATAGGATCACATGAAATTGAGAAGTTGCTGTAAGTCAAAGGATACTGCAATGGAATAAAATGGCAGCCTACCAATTGGGAAAAGATCTTCAGCAACCTTACATCTGAGAGAGCTAATATCTAAAATATACAAAAAAAAAAAGAAATTAAACATCAACAAATCAAGTAATCCAATTAAAAATTGGGGGACAGAGCTAAACAGAGAATTGTTAATAGAGGAATATTGAATAGTCAAGGAGCACTTAAAGAAATGCTCAATATCCTTAGTCATCAGAGAAATGCAAATAAAAACGACTCTAAGATTTCACCTTACACCAGATACAATGGTTAAAATAAAATAAAAAAAACTCAAGTGACAACACATGCTGGAGATGATGTGGAAAAAGGGGAACCCTCCTCCTTTGCTAGTGGGAATGCAAACATGAACAACTTCTCTGGAAATCAATCTGGCGCTTTCTCAGAAAATTGGGAATAGTTCTACGTCAAGACCCAGCTATAGCACTCATGGGCACATAGCCAAAAGATGCTCCACCAGACACCAAGGACATTTGCTCAACTATGTTCTTAGTGGCTTTATTTATAATAGCCTGGAACATGAAACAGTCTAGGTGTCCCTCAACTAAAGAATGGATACAAAAAATTGTGGCACATTTACACAATGCAATACTATTCAGCAAAGAAATAGTGAGATTTGCAGGCAAATGGATGAAACTAGAAAAAAATCATTCTAAGTGAGGTAACCCAGACCCAGCAAGATTCAAATGGTATGTACTCACTTATAAGTAGATATTAGACCTATAGTATAGGACAATCATATAACAATCCACAGACACAAAGAACCAAAGCAACAAGGAGGGACCAAGTGTTGGTGCTGGAATGTCACTCAGAAGGAGTAATAGAAGAGACAGCAGAAGTGGATGATCCCAAGATTACCCTGACTACAAGAAGTACAGGGATAATGAGGGAAAAAATACAATAATTGGCCCAAACTATATTAAAAACATTTGAAATTTTAAAATTTTATTTAAATTTATTTACTTTATATCCTAAGGGTGCCTCCTTCTTCCTGTCCTCCCAATTCTCCCCCTCTGTCTCTTTCCCTTCCCTCTCCATTTCTCCCCAGAAAAGAAGAAATTCCCCTCCCCCAATATGAACCCACCTCAGCACATCAAGTCACTTCAGGATTTAGTGTATCCTCATCCACTGAAGTCAGACAAGGCAGCCCTGCCAGGGGAAAGTGACCAAAAAGCAGGCAATAAGATAGAAGCTTTTTTCCACTTTCTCTTCTAATAGATTTAGCATATCTGGTGTTGTAATGAGGGAGAGGACAGTGAGCAACAATGCCAAATGACTTGGAGGTCAACAGAGAAGGAAGTTCAAGGCCCATCTGTCCTGTTTAAATCAGATTAAAAGGAACATGGGTTGTGCGTGAGACAAATTCCTGTTTTTAACAATGTTAAGGGTGAATAAAGAGGGTCAAAGGTTTTCAGTTTTAAAGTTAATATCTATGACATGTCTACTCTTAGAATGATAAACATATTAAAAATAAAAGGTTTTATGATTTTGCTTCTGTATAGTACCCTGTGCATATCTACAACATTAAAGGTCTGAGAAGATTCCAAAGTACTTTCTCTGTGGAGGAAAGAAAACAAATTCCAACGTTGTGTTGAATTTTAGCTGGTCTGCCTTGGGCCTTATCAAATGCAAGACCTGTTTTAATTTTTATTTACAAAATTATTATTCTCCTAATTTTTCTAAGGAGAATTTGGTACTGTGGAAGATGATGTACATTGTCACAGGTGTTAGAAGTTTTCGAAATTAGAAGAAGCTCTTGGTTCACAAAAAGCCTCTGTGCTCCCAGGAATGATACTGGCAATCTGGAATCTCCTGAGCATTCAATGTGTGTGGTGATGTCTCCTGCATTAAGTGGCTGAAAAATAGATATAAATGTTATATTTCCAGCTACTTTCTCCCACTCTCACCCTTTCTATTTCTTTACTTTGCAAGCCAATGATTAAAGGAGATTCTTCAAAATGATAGGTACCAAATAATAGTGGAAGAACTTTTTATTGTTAAATTTTTTATGAATAAATCTATGTAAGGAAAATATTTATGATAGTCCTAAAACTGCAATTATATTGCTTTTTACCTTGATATCATTGTTAACATCATGTCTATTCATAATTTAAACTTATGTTTCTAGTATTTACCAAGTAAAGGAAAACCAAAAATCCAAAAGTAAATGAAGCTCACCAGTCATTTAACTCTTCAATCTGCTTTGCTGCTCTGAACATACACCTCATTCATATTATAGATTGTGGATTTATTCATGCCTATTTGATTAAAGAAACACCACTCTTTGCTTCTGAACATGATGAATAATCTCCTGTTCACTTGAAAAGTGACAATGCAACATTACTTTGATTTTTATGAAGGGCTGTAATGTTCCTTGCTAATAGCCTAGAGCAGTAGATTCAGATAAAAAATTAAAATGTTTACTATCCTTTTCTGTAGTAGGTAGGAAGATTCCCCCAGAGAACATCATTTTATCAAGGATGATTTGTGCTATGCACTTTGTTTTCCTGTGAAGGCAGATAGATACCCTTCTGGCTTTTTATACTGTTTCATCTCTTCATCAGGCAGCAAGTAGTCAAATAAGCTCTCAGAAGCTTCTGAAAGCAGATACTAGCTACATGACATAATTTGAACTGTTTAACCTCCACAGCTAATTCTGTCATGCTTTGCTAAAATAATGCGGCATTTAAACACTGAAAAGCAATATACTGATAATGAAACCATTTCTAGGCAAAGAAGTAGGAACAGGTATTTAGTCTGGAGATTTTCATTATAAAGTTCTGTGCATCCTGAAAAACGTTTCCAGCTAATGCACTGCAAAGCACCACATCTGGAAGGGAAGTCATGTAGCTCTTATAATCATAACTTAGCATGAGGAGCTTTGCAACCAAAGCTCCCAGTAAATGAAACAAAACAACTGTTAAGTTCCAGACACCCACTTGTAATTAATTCAGCTTTCAATATTAATAATTTTTCCCATTGCGATGAAATAATTTCCTTATGACAGACATTTCCTGAATACTAGAAAATGTGTTATAACTAGTAGATTAAGTACGTTCCTACAGTAAAGATCACAGCTCAATGAAATATGTATATGCATGTGTCTAGAATGAAAAATAAAGTTATCTTCAGATTATCATTTTGTGTTTTTACTAACTGCAGAAAACGAATTCTCAACTTGCAGTGTTTGCTTCCTTGGTTTTACCATGCATTGTTGCCTATTGTGGTATAAAAGTGTTTGGGATAAAGATGAGGTGCTAGTGACATTAGCTTGCAGGGGAGAAAGAGTAGGAATAAACAAAGGATATTTAAAAGGAGCCAACTTTTGCCAATTAGGCAATAGAACCAGCTAACTATACTGTGATGAAAATAACCAAACCTTTGGCAGAGTGCAGGGAATCATATGAAAGAAGGGGAGTTAATATGACCTGGAGAGGACAGGACCTCCACAAGGACCAAATATATCTGTGCACAGGGGTCTGTTATGAGACTGTATCTCCAACCAAGGACCATGTATGGATATAACCTAGAACCTCTGTTCGGATGTATCCCATGGTAGCTCAGTATTCAAGTGGGTACCCTGGTAAGGGGAATAGGGTCTATTTCTGACATGAATTCAATGGCTGGTTCTTTGACCTCCCTGCATCCCCGAGGGAGAAGCAGCCCTGCTATGCCACAGAGGAGGCCTTTGCAGCCAGTCCTGTAGATACCTGATAACCCAGGGTCAGATGAAAGGGGAGGAGGACCTCCCCTATCAGTGGACTTGGAAAAGGGCAGGGAGGAGATGAGCAAGGGAGGGTATGATTGGGAGGGAATAAGGGAGAGAGATACAGCTTGGATACAAAGTTAATGAACTGTAACTAATATTAAAAAAAGAAAAAAAGAAAGAAAATAAAGCAACAGTTAAGCTGTTCTTATATGCATATATTTTCTTATAGTTCTCAGTTTCTCTCTCAGTGGTGTCCTTGTCTTTTTTCCCCTTTTTTGATATCTTTAGAAACTAACAATTAAAGTGATGATTTCATGGTTCTTAATTTTTAATCACAGATTAGAATGAGAGAACATAGATCAGATACTTTAGAAGTGGAATCAGGAACAAGTGACCTAATAATTTAAAGATTTGGTTTCTTCATTCACGTGTAGGAATAATCATAGTATCGCTATCATAACTAAGAGAGCGAGAATGTGAACCTGAACTCCAAAAAAGTCTAAACATTCAACATAGTTCATTTGCTTAAAATATTTGATATAAAAATTACACAGTATTAATATAAACTGTATGAAAAGACTTCCCTCCCCCTGTGGAATTAAAATGGCTGTATCTGATCTATTAATAACCATTACATTGATATTGCTTGAAGACACATTTTATTCTGTGAACATGCTATAGTTGGGTAATTGTAGGTAAAAGAATGAAACTACTTTGTTCAGAGATATGAGGGTTCAAGAATTATGTACTTCCCTGAAAGAAAGACGGACTCTAATTACTGACCAGAGCTATTTACTTCTTAGGCAGATGGTATTTTTGCCTCTTCTATTTGTGCCCATTTCAAATAGGATGTTTAAGGATGCTTTGATTTGGAAGATGGAACAGAAAAAAGAAAAGTCTTCAATTTTAATTTATCCTGTCAATTTTTAAATCAAAAAGGGCAGGGGGAGTCTGAACTCTGGGACCTAAAACGCCAGCATTCCTGATTGCCAGGTGAGCAGAACTCCCACGGTGAGAAAATCAAGTGGGAAAACCCAAGAGACACCCAGTTATTCCCCTGAAAAATCTCCGGGTGACCAGCAGCACACAGCTCTGATCTGAATGAGCAGCAACTCACCCAACAAAAATCAGGACACCATGGCCCCACCAGAAACACCCAAAAGCAGTGGAGTTTTTAATTCAGCGGAGACA